>OX578285.1:56621483-57109143 GCA_951217055.1 Gerris lacustris
TATAAATTATTGTTGAAAAATCACAAAGGGATTATGCAACTATTTATTTAATGGATGACGCAAGTTTAGCATGCCGGTCGCTCCATCAACTGCATAAGCTTATAATATCTAATGTTCAATACAGGCAAAAGCTAATGTGGTTGTTACAATAAATTAACAATAAAATTAACAAATTTATTTTTAACTTTCATTAACTATAAGAACATTACAAAATATTGTAACGAGTAATATTCGATTTAATGTGTCAAGAGATGCTTTATATTTTTATCTAATCGTTAAGCCTTGGCAACGGGCTTAATTTTATAATTAGAAAACAAAGTAAAAATAAGTAAATAATTTATATTAGAAATAAAGTAAAATTAAGTTAATTAATTTATATCTATATTTTGACAAGTTATTACATCTATTTGAAGATCGACAAATCAAAACAAACATTTATTAAGCCCTTGGCAACGGGCTTAATTTTATAATTATAAAACAAAGTAAAATAAAATAAATAATTTATATTTAGAAATAAAGTAAAATTAAGTTAATTAATTTATATCTATATTTAGACAAGTTATTACATCTATTTGAAGATCAACAAATCAAAACAAACACTTATTTTTATTGGAATAAATTGGTTGCTTTAGCTTAGCAATAACAAATCATATCGAGGTGAGTCGTGGCCGTCGGGACTCTACTCGATTATATAAATTATATTATGTACAACCAATCCAAATGTATTGATTGATACATTATATATATATATATATATATATATATATATATATATATATATTATATATATATATATATATATGTGTGTGTGTGTGTGTGTGTGTGTGTGTACATATATATGCTTTATAGATAGTAACTTACTTTATATTATGTATCGTTGATGCCTCATACTAGGACGTGAAAAAAAAAACAAGAACAACGAAGAAACCACATAAAAGTGGTCGCTGCAGGCAATAAGTAATAAGGAGTAATAAAAAGAAATGTGGTTACATTAACAGAGGGCCAATCAAACAGATGGTTGGCATTGATACGTTTTTATTCTTGCTGTTATAATAGATAATTGGGTAGATCAATATTGCTCAAAACTATTAAAAAACATACTAGCACCTCTGTTTATACTACTGTTTATATATGTTGTTAAAATACATTAACAACATACATGTTTTACTAAAGTAATTGTATACAAAAGTACCATCTATCCATAGGTGGATACGTAGTTAGGCAAAACTTATATTTTACTCTAAATCAAATTATAATTATCAATAACTACGGGAGACATACAGAGAAAAATAGATCCCCGCACCGGGACTTGAACCACGGGTCCTCCTATTTATCCGTTACAGGCGCTCTTACTAACTGAGCTATACGGAAGAATGATTTTTCTTTGTCGTTACCGATACAAATTCCCCGAATCCAAGCTCCTAATATTTTCTACAAGTCTAGCAAGCCAAATATTCACGGCAATAGAACTAGACCGAGAATTAACGCTTATAAATATAAAGTACTCAATTAGTACCTGTACCTAGTATAATCAATTAGAAATTCAAAGTTTTAAGTTTTAGGTAGTATTCATACGACGGAAAGATGAAATTTTATTTTAAATCAAATCATAATTATCAATAACAACAGGAGACATACAGAGAAAATAGACCCCCGCACCGGGACTTGAACCACGGGTCCTCCTATTAATCCGTTACAGGCGCTTTTACCAATACGTTTTGATACGTTGATACTTATTGATACGTTTTTAGTCTTGCTGTTATAATAGATATTTGGGTAGACCAATATTGCTCAAAACTATAAAAAACATACTAGCACCTCTGTTTATACACTTGATGTATTTTAACAACGTATATGTTTTACTAAAGTAATTGTATACAAAAATACCATCTATCCATAGGTGGATACGTAGTTTAAGTAAAACTTATAAGTCGAAGAGAGCATAAAGGAAACAAAGATTATCAGAAACACAACAAAGCACTCTGAAAAAACATCAGGAATTAATTAATTGAACATAAATAAATAGAGAGTTTAAGTATAATGTATTGACACTATATTTAGTAGAAATTAAGTCGTAATTATTATTTCTGGACAATCAAAACGTGCTTGAACCCGTGAATTACTAGAGATTGGAATTAATTAAAAGAATAAAATCTCAGTGACGATAATGATGATGAAACATAGACGTATCTTGTCACGGTTCGTATACCAGAGGTGGCACGTTTTAAAATGATGATCTTATCAAAAGTGTCCTGTAATAATATCTACTGTTGTAATGAAAAAAACAATAACATTCGAATTAAAAAGAAGTTATCAGTTGGGGAAAAAAATCTCTCAGCTGGTCAATGTTGAACATGGGCTACTCTTGATTAAACAATTTTTGTACACTTCTACAGTTCGATAAAATATCTATTGAAACAAACAAAACTTCAAGATGATGGAAGCACACAACAACAACAAAATAACACAAACGCAGAAACTATATCAAAGTAATAATTGAATATGTGGAGAAATTAGCATTTATAAAATCAAGTAGTGTACCGACAACTGTGACGACTCACCTCTAAATGATTTGTTATTGCTAAGTTAAGGCAACCACATTTATTCCAATAAAAATAAATATTTGTTTTGATTTGTTGGTCAAATAGATATAATAACTTATCTAAATAGATATCCAAATTAATTTACTTAATTTTACTTTATTTTTAAAAATTAAATTAAGCCTGTTAATGGCTGTTTACTACTTATGTTTAACAAGTTTTCAAGTTAAATCCTTTGACTAAAGAGTTTAATTTGATGTAAAGGCCCCCATACACGATCAAACATTTTGCGCAAACCTGATGTCGGGCAAATTAAGGCCATACACGTCAAACATCATATTTGCGCAAACAACAAACAGCCAACCTGGAAAACAGGAACCTGGAATGAAACAAATAACTTATAAATAATATTGTTTTTCCCCGTGTAAATAAAAACTGTTCTTTTGAATAGTAAAATCCTAAAAATAGAACATACATTAAACGTTTCAAAAAGAAGCCATTCAAAAATGCACTTAATTTCTAATACTTCATACAGCTTCATTTCTTAAAATATATGTATAGTTTTAATAATATAAATATTATTATGGTTGTAGTATTAAGTAACAGGTGTAACAACTATACTTTTTAATATATTTCTTTTAAATTCTATTTTTAAAACTTATTATTTTCTTTTCATTTATCTATTTGTATTATACAAATAAATTATTTTAATATATTAAAATGGAATATAATATTTAGAATTGATTTTTACCATTCTCGTAAACGTAGTATAATATTAGAGAGAAAATATATAAACGATGATTAAAAAAACTATTGTTAATATTGTGAACGGTGATAAAAAAAAAAATATTGAAAACATTGTGGACGATGATTAATAAAAGAAACGATTGAAAATATTATGAACGATGATTAAAAAAAATAAATACATATATTGTTGTGAATGATGGCTCAAAAAAAATATTGAAAATATTGTGACAACGAAAATTCTTTTAAATCAAATTATAATTATTATTAACAACAGGAGATAGACAGAGAAAAATAGACTCCAGCGCTCTTACCAACCAAGTTGGTAAGAGCGCTATACTGGAAATATAGAGGCCCGTGGTTCGAGTCCCGGCGCTGAAGTCTATTTTTCTCTGTCTATCTCCCGTTATTAATAATAATTATAATTTGATTTAAAATAAAAATTTAAACTTTCAGTCGTATGAATACTACCAAAAACTCCTCTGTGTAGACGCATGAAGCGATTTGGCATACATGTTCATCAGAAAAATAATACCCCGAGGCGAAATTGAGATATGGATTTAAGCTCTAAATTTGGATGCTACTCCCTAAATACTCTGAAAAAAAAAAGCATTTCTCAAAAAACGGATCCGATGATTTTTATTTAAAAAATTGTAAATTGTAGTCCATTTCAATACAAATCTAACGATATAAGCTGTTTTCCCGGGAAAAATATAGTTTCTCAGATATTGATGAAAATAAATCTAATTGTATTGAAAATTGAAAACGAAATCTGGGACCGAGATGATTACATTAGTCCGAGTAGTCTCGGACAGATTTTTTTTTTTAATGTCTGTCTGTGAAGAAGCGGGGAGCCTAAATATTTTAAACAAAATTTGGCATACAGGTTCAAAAAAAATCATAAACCAAGGCGAAATATAGAGAAATGAATTTCAGCTCTAAATTTGGAGGGAGGTACTCCCAAAAACAGAAAAAACGTGGGATACAAGGGGATATGTCATGTTCCCCGCCAGGTAGAAATTATTTTTATGGTAAACTTACTAAATTAAAAAAAAAAAAATAATAAAATAAATAAATAATTAAATGCGAAAATACGGAAACTCGGAACAATCAATAAATGAAAAACACTGCGGGCCAAAGAATTAATACTTGTATGCGAGAAAGTGTAGAACGAGTTGCATTCTGACCGATTGTTCTTAAAATACATTGAAAAAAATACATAATATAATAAATAAAGGTAGAAATATTAATAATTGCAATGTTATAATAGGATAAATATATTAAATTACTTCTTACGGGATGTCAGTCCAATTAAAAAGGCAAATTAAATTATTTACTCATTGGTAAACAACAAACAAATTATTATTATATTATATATATATATATATATATATATATATATATATATATATATATATATATATATATATATATATATATATATATGTGTGTGTGTGTGTGTGTGTGTGTGTGTGTGTGTGTGTGTGTGTGTAGTACGTCAATTACAACATTATAACGTTCAAACAAATCGCAATATACAATAATTACTATGCTAATATGTATTAAAAATATATAAAATGTTATCTCAATTGTTTATAAATACAATTGAACCTAGTAAGAGAATAAATATGACAAAATAAACACGGATTAATAATTCATTAATTAATCATATTATTGCAATAAGAAAGAAAGAAACAGATTATATAATACAAAAAAAATTAAAAGTAGTAAAATAGATTATTGTAATTATCAAGCTAAAATAAGTCAAAACAATTTATATTTAGTTATTTAATACAATAATATTATAATATAATAATAGCTGCAATTTATTTAAACAAAAAATAAACTAATAAAAATAACGACAAACTTAAAATCATAATAGAACTATTATTGAGTATTTTGTTTTTGTTTCTTATAATTATTTAATTGATACTTCCTGGGACTTAAATGATTTTATTTCTTTATTATAGTTATAAAACATTATTTAAATATTAACTAATTGATAAGACAAATAATAATAAAATAGTTTAAAAAAATTACTTGATAAAAAATAAATAATAATAACAAATAAAAAATAGTAAATATAATAAAATAAAGAATAAGAGAGAAATGCAACGTGATCTTATAATTCGTACTGATCAAAAATTATCTTATATATAATCATTATTATTAAACGATCATTAGCATTGTATTTGCTGGGTTTAAAAGAAATAATTTCGATATCATAGCGCCACTAATATTTATCTTACAAGGAAGTAATCTAAAATTATTTTTAATTAAAATGCACATGTGATAAATTCAATTGTTTTATTTTTTTTAAAAAAAAGTGATTATTATTTAAAAATAAATCCAATTATTCATAGAAAATGTTTCAAAAGGGGGTAATGACGCATTTGTTTAAAAATGGAATAATTACAACTTTTTTTTTCTAGAATCATTTCAAAAGTAATACCCAGTTGAAGGATAAATCTCATTGAATACAAGCTGAACTGGAATGTGAATCACCGACGCATGCTTTCTTATCAGTGCTGTGATAATGCCAATGGAAACGTCAATGCATTTTCCAAAAAGGAAATTGACATTCAGTTTAAAATAGTTTTTACTTACAGTGTGATTTATTTATATTGATATTAACTTGTTCGTATAATTAGAAGAGTATGCTAATTAGTATTCTAGAAGGTATCATCCTTCGGGAAGCAATTTTCAAATTCAATTAGAACAATAGAAAAGGAACCACGGATTTTTGGATATACAGTCCATTGCTCTACCAACTTAGCTGTACTAGAAAAATTTAACTAACATTGGGAAGCAATTTTCAAATTCAATTAGAACAATAGAAAAGGAGCCACGGATTTTTGGATATACAGTCCATTGCTCTACCAACTTAGCTGTACTAGAAAAATTTAACTAACATTGGGAAGCAATTTTCAAATTCAATTAGAACAATAGAAAAGGAGCCACGGATTTTTGGATATACAGTCCATTGCTCTACCAACTTAGCTGTACTAGAAAAAATTAACTAACATTGGGAAGCAATTTTCAAATTCAATTAGAACAATAGAAAAGGAGCCACGGATTTTTGGATATACAGTCCATTGCTCTACCAACTTAGCTGTACTAGAAAAATTTAACTAACATTGCGAAGCAATTTTCAAATTCAATTAGAACAATAGAAAAGGAGCCACGGATTTTTGGATATACAGTCCATTGCTCTACCAACTTAGCTGTACTAGAAAAATTTAACTAACATTGCGAAGCAATTTTCAAATTCAATTAGAACAATAGAAAAGGAGCCACGGATTTTTGGATATACAGTCCATTGCTCTACCAACTTAGCTGTACTAGAAAAATTTAACTAACATTGCGAAGCAATTTTAAAAATTAAATTAGAACTATTACTAGGCATCGCTTGGCTCTATCATTGAAGCGAGCGTATTGCAATAAAATACTGAATATTGAAATTTGTTAATCATGATAAATGTCATAGTTGAAGATAAGTGGAAGAGGGTAGTAAGGGGTAGAGTGGGGGTACTCGGTACAAAGCTTTACTTCCTAACAAACCTACATACAACACGACTATAAGAATCTTAAAAACACCCGTAATAGCTTTTACACTAATATTATAAATGTATCACTTCATTGCTCAAATACTACTGCTTGTATCAAGTTGAAATTTTACACACTTCTTTCAATTGTAATTTAGATGATGTAAATGAAGTTTTATTAAAATCGTTACGTTAGAACGTAAGATATCGGTAAAAAGGTTGTTTTCTCTATTTTAAACGTTTAGGTCCGCTTTAATAGTTTTAGCGATCTTTATTAATTCATAGCAGTGTCGTTGTTGGTTTTACTAAAAAATGTTATTGGTAAACAATGTTCGTCTCTTCAACTAGGTGATGATAGAATTTTTTCCCGTCCTGAAATTCCAATTTTAAATTTGAAGCTCACGTTTACGCGAGCATTGCGCGCGAACTCTTGGACGGATCACGCTGTCCAACGAACTTAGCCTGAGTATTAGTAAAAGAAAGATGTATACTAAATTTCAACTAAATCGGTCAACTTTTACTCAAGTTATCGTCACACGCGTAAACGTTACTGACAGACAGACAGACAGACAGACAGACAGACAAGATGCATATTTCGTTGAATGTAAGACGCTCGCTTCAATAAAAAGAAGACAGACAGAGATAAATATAGTCCGACGCCGGGATTTGAACCAAGAATCTTTGGATTTCCAGTCCAATACTCAAACCAATTAAGCTATACTAGAGAATTTACCATCCTTGGGGGATCACTTTTCAAATTTAATTAGAATTACAGAAGGGCAGACAGACATTTACAAAAAAATCGATCCGAGACAACTCAGACAAACTTTCTCATATACGAGTTCATAATTACTTTGCCCAATGTTTTCCATTTACTAGTTTTCATATTTACATTTAATTATTATTGAACATTTCATCAAAATTTATCATAAAAATAACTTCTCCTAGGCGGGGAATCGAAACCCGGACTCTCTCCGTCCCCGTTTAAGGCTTTTTTCTCAGGAACTAAATTTTTTCCCACGAAAACGGCATACATCGTTAGATTTGGATTTAAATAGACTACATTTTATAATTTTTTAATTAAAATCGTAGTAACCGTTTTCGATAAGTATTTTTTTTCACGTATTTTCAGAGTTTTTGGGGGGCAGCACCCCTAAATATGGAGCTAAAATTAATTTCTCGATTTCGCCTCGGGGTATGATTTTTCTGAACATGTATGCCAAATTTTGTCAAAATCGGTCCAGTAGTTAAAGCTCCAGGCGTCTGCACAGACGACAGACAGACATTTTTTAATAATCACTTTTTTGGACTCAGGGGACCCCAAAACGTGAAAATCAATCGTAATCTCAAAATCGAATTTTCGCGCCATCACAATACTTTCTCTTTATATGAGAAAGTAAAAATACACCTCGACGCCGGGATTTGAACCACGGATCTTTGGATCTTCAGTCCAATTTAGCTATACTAGAAATTTATCATTTATTTAAAAGAAATTTTGAAATTAAATTAGAATTAAAAAGTTTTTGCAACAATATCACACAAATCCTGCAGGCATAAATGGTATCATCATCCATCATTCTTTTTTTAAAGCAATTTATAGAACGGAGACAGACAGAGAAAAATATGCTTAAAAATAGCTTATATGCATTATATATAGATCGCATTTTTCACAAATATATATATATATATATATATATATATATATATATATATATATATATATATATATATATATATATATATATATATATACATTGCAGAAATCATTCTTAGTGAATTAATTGTTTGATTTAGACAGATCACATTCAGTTCCACTAGTAATACTATTTTGTTTATAGTAGATTAGATATAGTTTCACTAGAAATGCTTTGTTATTTGCTTCCATTGAGTTTTTGTAGAATTCATTCCAATTGATTTGTTTATTTTCTTTACATCGGAGCGTGATTTTGTTGAGCTCACTAAATAAATAGGTTCCCACAAGAATTTAAAAATAAATTTAACCAAAATGTTTCAAAGAATATAATACTATATAAGTGTTTTGTCGCTGAGGTTCAATTATATAATTATTACATTGATAGTGCAATAAAATTATCTCTGCTAGTTCAAATAAAACTCAAAATAATCATAAAAGACTTTTTGATATTTTATCAATCTAAGAAAACTACACGACAGTCTTAATAATAAGCCAAACAAATGTGAAGATTCAAGTACATACACCTGGTTACATAAGTTTATTTAACCTAAGTTTATATAAAACAAATCGTGTATTTTTTTTTTTTTTTTTTTTTTTTTTAAATAAAGAAAAGTTAATAGCGTGAAAAATGTATGATTTTCTTAGCAACACAAGCACATGTAATAGTACATTACGCGTCGAGTGCGGAAAATAGCATTTTGCATGCGAGTGTGGAGTTTGCACCCGAGCGATAGCGAGGGTAGTAAAACCACATGCAAAATGCCGTTTTCCCACGAGTTGCGTACCGTACTTTATCTACGATTGTTAGATTTAAATAATAAATACAGAAAAAAATAAACTTGATGTATGTAAGTTCGTATCTGTCTCTTGATAAAGATGGCATTAATCTTGAGTTGTATTTTTTGCCGAATTAATTATTATGAAGGAGTATTATTCTCTACATTTTCGTCAAAGCCACTTGATTCATTCATTGTTTTTCACTACTAACTCGATATAAACAGTTACTTTAATAAAAGAATAGCAAATTAGTTTTGTTAAATGTAAACAAACTCGCTAATCGTGCGTAAAGCTGAAGAATTCATCTTCTTTACCGCGATAGCGTGGTAAAGAAGAGGAATCCTTTAGAACTATGACACGCGCATGCGCAATGAATACAAGTACGTAAATAATCACTTTCTACGCATCTAAACAGAGACATAATGTTTATATTTCGTATCAATCGTAGATAAAGACTGATTTTTGTACCAAGTTTCAACTCTTTTGCTTGAAAACCGTGTGACTTATGCGTGACACAGGCAGACACAGACAAATATACGATAAAAAGAATATATCAAGTTAATCAGAATATAAACTATTAACTTAAGTTGTTCAGTGTTTTTCACTAATAATAACAAGTTAGTCGCAGCAATTATCAGCAATTAGTGTCGCGACGGCGACGACTCACCTCTAAATGATTTGTTATTGCTAAGCTAAGGCAACCACATTTATTCCAAAAAAAAATAAATGTTTGTTTTGATTTGTTGGTCTTCAAATTGATATAATAACTTATCTAAATATAGATATAAATTAATTAACTTAATTTTACTTCATTTCTAAATATAAAATTAAGCCCTTTGCCACGGGCTTGATGGCTCGTTATACATAAATAAAAGGTAAAACTCTAAACTACATATTAGAAAATAGACTTCCTTTAAACTTAAGAAAAAGCTTTTAGTTTAGAATAAATGGACTTAATGGGGACATCAAGAAAGAAGAACCGGCTTTGAAATGAACTCATTGATTATCCTAAGCAATAAGTACTCAGTCGTCACGATCAGGTACTTAAACTCTGGTGAAAGTTTTCGACGACAAACGTCCAACTACACAAGACTAATCAATTAATAAATTTTAAGAAATGTTAAAAAGATTTAGTAGGAGCGAGCTTAAGTTAAGCTTCTTACATTCAACGAACTATGTATTCTTTCTGTATACATTTGACGAAAATGTCTGACGATAACTTGAGTAAAAGTTGACCGATTTTAGTGAACTTTTGTTCACATGTTCATTTTACCAATGCCCACTTTTGTATTTTTAATCTATTGAACAATATTACCTTTTGTTTTTTTTTTTAAGAAAAAAAACAATACAGTAATGGGTTTTAAATGTCTAACAGAAAAGAATTAAAAATAAATAAATTTATTATTTTAGTTCCTATCCCAGCAGCTGTGACAGTGGTCAGTTATTTTAGTTGGAATGGAAATAATATAATAAGGAATAAATAAATTTATAGTAAAAAAAAAAAAAATGTAGTTAAATAATATTTGTAAAAAAAATAGCATGTGCTAGCTAGCTTTTTAAAAAACTAAAAACAATGTAACAGAAACCAAATTAGAAATATGGCTTACATTTATAGCAATTATTAATTAATAAGCGATTATTAATTAGGTATATCATAAATATAAATTTAATTGTATAAAAAATCGATCAGAAACAACTCAGACAAACTTTCTCATATTGTTAAAACTGTATTTAAATTTCATAATATTTCAATTAACTGATTTTTTTTAAAGAAAACATTTAAAAAGCGTTCGACAAATGGATTTTTTCTTTATGTTTTTGATTTTCAAATAAATCAGGTTTATATCTCGAAAACTAGATTTTACCCGGGAAAACGGCCTATATCGTTAAATTAGTGTATAAATAGACTAAATTTTAGAATTTTTTTAAAATCAAAATCGTCAGAACCGTTATCGAGTTTTTGGGGGTATTGTCTCTAAATTTTGATCTAAAATTCATTTCTTCTCGGGGTATGATTTTATTTTTTTCAGAACATGTACGCCAAATTTCGTTAAAGTAGTTCAGGCTCCACGCGTCTGCACAGACGACAGACAGATAACAGACAGACATTTTTCAAAAACCTCTTTTTGGGCCTCAAAACGTGTAAATCCATAAAAATTTCAAAATCAACTTTTCGCCCTATTACAATCATTTTTTCTTTATATGAGAAAGTACACAATATAAATTATTAAAACAAAATTCTTTATTTAAACAGACTTCTTAATTTTTACTGGTCTTATATTACTTTGCTCTGTAAGTTTCATCGCACATTTCCTTTTCCCCAATTTTGAACCACTTCCCGTGATTCAATCTTCCCCAAATTTTGCACATTGATACAACTAAGGTGAAGAATACAGAAACCAAAAAAAAAAAAAAAAAAAAAAAAATGGCGTCAAATTTATTTGCTTTTCAAGTTTCATCGCACACCTATTACCCCAATTTTGAACCACTTCCCGTGATTCAATCTTCCCCAAATTTTGCACATAGATACAACTAAGGTGAAGAATACAGAAACCAAACCAAAAAAAAAAATAAAAATAAAAAATAAATAAATAAAAAAAAAATAAAATAAGACCAGTTTTGAAAAATGGCATTTTTATATTAATTATTATCTTCAAATTGTAGTCAAGTGTCGAAAAGTATTTGCTAAAATAAATATATTTTTTAAAGTTATCTACCCATTAATTTGAGAATCAAACAACGAGAGTATTGCATTTAAAAAAAATCACCAAGATAGCAGATTGCCCCGCATAATTTTTTTTTTTTTTTCTTAAATTATATTTGTTCCAATAACTAACCACTTACATAAAAACAAACCCGCAAACCCGCCGATAATTCAACATATTTAACCCCAATTGACACATGAATGAAAGATGACGCAAGGGTACAAAAAAAAGGAGATAATTTAAAGTTAATAATATAGGGGCATATTCTTCTTCAAGTCTCCAGACGTGTATTAGAATAAGATATAAATAATTCATGGTTTAATGAGTAACAGTACCGTATAAAGATATGAGAGAGGACCTTGGTACTCTTAAGAGTTTATTTATAGGACGGTATATGTGTATGTAGTAGCTAATAGTAGCTCATTAACTTGTAATTAAGAGGCTTTAAGAAAATAATTATGTGCCGCTCTCTTTAAAAAAAAAAAAAAAAAAGTGATAAACACATGCCATTCTATCTTACAGTTGTAAAGAGATCAACAGCTTTCAAACTAGGCATTCTAAATCTCTGAATATATCACTTAAAAAATTAATCAAAGTCGAAAGAACGAAATGTCATCATCATAATTCTTATTTTTAACTCTTAATACAAAGAAAAGATCATATAAATTAAGTAAAAACAAATACAGATACCAAAATACTAATTATAAACAACAAACGTTTAATTTATGTTTAAATCAAATTATAATTATTATTTACTACGGGAAACAGACAGTGAAAAATACAATCCCGCGCCGGGATTTGAACCCGGGTCTCCCGTATTTCCAGTACAGATGTTCTGGCCAACTAAGCGATTTAAATTAAAATTTAAACTTTCCGTAGTATGAAAACTACCAAAAACTTAAAAATTGAATTTCGAATTGATTGTACAAGGTATACAGGTACTAATTGAGTACTTTATAATTATAAGCGTTAATTCTTGGTTTAGTTCTAATGTCATAAATATTGACTGTCTAAATGTATATGAATATTGAAAGCTTGGATTGGGTAGTAGTTATCGATTACGGCAGTTAAAAATCATTCTCCTGCGTAGCTTAGTTGGCCAAAGCATCTGTACTGGAAAAACGGGAGACCCAGGTTCAAATCCCGGCGCGGGAGTGTATTTTTCACTGTCTGTTTCCCGTAGTAAATAATAATTATAATTTGATTTAAATTAAAATTTAAACTTTCCGTAGTATGAAAACTACCAAAAACTTAAAAATTGAAGTTTATAATATATGTTTCTTTTCCTATTCTTTTAAATAATATTAATTGCGGAGTAGGCAAAAATACTTAAATAACAAGATGGGCTCTTAGTTTTGGAGAAAAAAAGCCCGGTTTACGAAATAAAAATATTTGAAGTGATTTCCAACATTGGCAATAAAACGTAAAAATGTAGTAATGACCAAGAGCTCTTTCTTCTCCTGGCTTCTCTTTTTTGCAAAGAAAAAAATTGTCGGATCTCAAATCAAAAGAAAACAGTTATCAAGAACTAAATTGAGCTTACTTTATAGAAAAAGTACTTATTATACATCATTTATCTTAATTTTTCAGCAGACCGGTAAAAATATTTGACGGACCGGTATCGGTACGCGGACAAGCCGAGGAAACGCCTAGATTTTAGATTAGATAATAATTGTATACGTCAGCATTTTTGAGATTTTTTCATTAAGGAGAACCCAAACTAACATTAATATATTCTAGCTGAAGTATTTACCCTAAAATTACAGACAGATTGATTTCGGCAAGCAATTATTAACAATGTATTATTAAAATAGTACAATTATTTGATGAGATGACGATGACAATATATAAATAATAATAACTAATACTTCCAAGTAATCTTGAACTGATTTTGGACTCAAAATCAGTATATTGCCTAACAGCGCATAATTCACTATAATAATAATAGATCTATTTGGATAATTCAATCATTAAATACTGTAAGTGTTAATATGATATTGTAGATATAATCATTATCATAACAAACTACCAAGTAATTTAAATCAGTAGGTATTATATTTGAACTCAAAAATAAAGATGTTTTTAAAGATAAAGTTATCATTAGAGAACGGATGATCCAATAAAATTGAATTGCTTTTTTAGATGATATTGTATAGATTATAGATAACAATTTCTTCAATGGTAATAACTAATTTTATACAGTTGACTATTATATTAACTACGGATTATTGTGCTTAAAGCATAAGAATATTATTCTTTTTTTTTAAGATTGGCATTAATAATTTATGACTTAGATGAAAATGTGTGTGAAGGAAACCCTTATTATTCTTCTAGTTCTTTTTTTTTTTTTTTTTTTTTAAAAAAGGAGTCAAATTGGTACATATATCAAAAATGCATGGTGTGTGAAACCTGACAAGGACGTATACTTAATACAGAATCGAAATAACACTTTCCAGTAACATAACAATAAAAAATAAAACCCTTTGTTACTTGGTAATTTAATTACTTAGACAATTAATGTTATTTATTTAAAGCCTCAGGTACGATCAGGGCGACAAGAGGTGCCGCTAGTGTGTATGTTTACATTGATTACAATGGAAGTAGAGGACAGCCGACTATTACTACGTTCACACATCGTTTTCAAAGCGTTTCGGATCCAATTCGTTTTCAAAACGATTCCCGTTCACACAACAAAAAATACATGTGATCCAAATATTTGTTTTCGAACACCGTTGTTACGAGTAAAACCTTCTTTCTTGTTACCTAATATGTCCGCGAATTTTTACATTTTATTTACAAGTTATTAAAAGTTTTTATCTACGATTGATACGAAATATAAACATTATATCTCTGTTTAGATGCGTAGAAAGTGATTATTTACGTACTTGTATTCATTGCGAATGCGCGTCTCATAGTTCTGAAGAGCTCCTCTTCTTTACCACACTAGCGCGGTAAAGAAGAGGAATTCTTCAGCTTTACGCACGATTAGAGAGTTTGTTTACATTTAACAAGACTAATTTGCTGTTTGTTTAATAAAAGTAACTTTTATATCAAGTTTTTTGTAAAAATCAATGAGTGATTTAAATGATTATGACGAATATGAGGAGAATAATACTCTTCCCGAAATAATTCGGCACAAAATACAACTAATGAATTAATGTTATCTTTATCAAAAGAGAAATACGAACTTGTATACTGGAAGTTTATTTCTTTCTGTATTTATTATTTAAATCTAACAATCGTAGATAAAGTACGGTACGCAACTCGTGCGAAAACGGCATTTTGCATTGCTCGTGTGGTTTTACTACCCTCGCTGTCGCTCGGGTGCAAACTCCACACTCGCATGCAAAATGCTACTTTCCGCACTCGACGCGTAATGTACTATTACAGGTTCTTAATAGTATTAACTTTTGTTTGAAAACGTTTTTGCAGTTTAAAACAAAAAAACAGAAGCTCACGAAAGCTTAAAAGCTTCAAGAACTTAAAAAGTGGAAAAGAGTAAAATAACCTGATATCTCGATCCCCTCCACGACCTGTTCATAAGAGCGTTTTGAATTTCGATCCCCCGATCCGATCACGTAATTTTGGTGGAGCGGATCTAACCCGATACGATCCGTCGATCTCCGTTCGTACAACGTTTTGAACTAATGGATCGTTTTCAAAACCGTTTCCAAAACGATGTGTGAACGTAGTATATGACAAGCACGAGCTTCTGAGCGAAACATTAATTGCCACTCACAGCTGTCTTTTCAGTTTGTTAGAAACTCTCGTCAAGTAAACATCCCAGAGAACTGATGAAAATACCGCCTAGCCCTTTCTTTCGCCCTTATTGTACACAGTGCCGCTCACCACTTTACCGCTTTGACGCTCTGCCGCTCACCGCTCGTAAAGTACCCGAATCCTAAGGCGCACCCATTTCTAATATATCTACTCTTCTCTTTATAGAACCTTACTTACTATATACTTACTATAGAACCTTACTTTTTAAGTTATACTATCAGTTTTAGCCATATTAGATTTGAATTTTCTTTTAAATCCGCTGAAATATAATACAATGAATTTGCTAAAAGTCAATTAAAGAGATTCTTCGTTTTCATTGTGAACTGCCAACAAAATAATCTATTTTTTTTTTTTTTTTTTTTTTTTTTTTTTTAAATTATTATTATTATTATTTTGCTTCCGAGCTTATACCGGAGGTAACGGAAGCTATGTGATCGTTCTGAAGAACGAAAATATATTACGTCTCCGATTTCATAAATTCCAAGAAAGAAATCCGTTTCAGACATCAGGGAACATTTTTGGTTCCGTGTCTGTCTGTCGGTCACTCAATTTTTGCGAACCGACATATCTTAAAAAACTAAACGTCCGATTTTAATGAAATTTGTATGGTAGGTCATAATTAGCTCATTGTTGGTCCCATATAAGTTTGAACCTTCTGCGATCCTCAAGGGCACAAAAATACATTTATTTACACCTATAGCTTCATAAGTACTTATCTGATCTGTATTAAACTTTTATAGTTTATCGAAATTAACCCGCAGATAGCCCCAGATTAATTTGAAGTGTCTACGCTCTTAAACATTTGCTAAATTAATACTTGAATTCATGTAAACAATCAAAACAATTTTGGCAGATTAAAAAAACGGGGGAAACAATTAAACAAAATAGACAATAATGGCTTGTAAAAGCATAAAATCAATAATGTATGTGATAAGATGCGAGGTAGCTATGTGCCACACCAATTGAAAGTCTATTTTAATATGTTTTCTTTGAAGAGTAAAACTTAATTGTTTAATTCATGTAAATATTAATATTAAGAGAAATTGCAATTGCTTTTTATTAACTAAATTCTCCCATTTTATGGTTTGTAACATTGTAAGGTATGTTGCATTATTAGAATTAAGAATCGATCGGTTATTTAATTCAGCAATTTTCTGTAAGTACTGATACTAGGATATTATTATTCGAGAAACTGATTTTATTGCAACAATCTAACATCGATTAGCTATTAGACCTTTGAACCATTAAATACAGATTGACTGTCCTAGAATTATCTTATAAAATCTACTCAGCCTTTACATTATTACGCTAGATTTATTGATACCTTCGTGTCTTATATTACTAACATTATAGCTTGTTATCGAGCAAAGCACTTAAAATGATTTCGTCAGAACTAATACATCTATCTATCATGTAATCTGATCATGTCTTAACTAGAACTACAAGGAAAAATAAGTACATTCCCACCTTATGAATAAAGATTTTTTTTTTTTTTTAATTTAATAATTTCCCAAGTAAATCTGAACAAATGCTTTGTCAATTTTTATAAATATAATTCTTCAAAACATATTTATATTTTCCTTAAAAACATCTTCGCAAAAAATTAAATAAGTTTTTAGTGATAAACAATGTATATTTAATGATTTTTTTCTGTATTTATTACTAAAATCCAACAGTCGTAGATAATAGTACATTACGCGTCGAGTGCGGAAAGTAGCATTTTGCATGCGAGTGTGGAGTTTGCACCCGAGCGACAGCGAGGGTAGTAAAACCACACGAGCAAAGCAAAATGCAGTTTTCACACGAGTTGCGTACCATACTTTATCTACGATTGTTAGATATAAATAATAAATACAGAAAAAATAACTTGCAGTATGTAAGTTCGTATCTCTCTCTTGATAAAGATGGCATTAATTCTTGAGTTGTATGTTTTGCTGAATTAATTATTTCTGGAGGAGTATTATTCTCTACATTTTCGTCAAAGCCACTTGATTCATTCATTGTTTTTCACTAAAAACTCGATATAAACAGTTACTTTAATAAAAGAATAGCAAATTAGTTTTGTTAAATGTAAACAAACTCGCTAATCGTGCGTAAAGCTGAAGAATTCCTCTTCTTTACCGCGCTAGCGTGGTAAAGAAGAGGAATTCTTCAGAACTATGAGACGCGCATGCGCAATGAATACAAGTACGTAAATAATCACATTCCACGCATCTAAACAGAGATATAACGTTTATATTTCGTATCAATCGTAGATAAAGTACATTACGTGCGTCTAGTGCAGAAAGTAGCATTTGGCATGCGAGTGTGGTTTTACTACCCTCGCTGACGCTCGGGTGCGAACTCCACACCCGCATGCCAAATGCTACTTTCCGCACTAGACGCGTAATGTACTATTATTTAAAAAAAAAAAAATACTTAGTATGATAATACAAATTGGATTTTTTTTTATAGAGGTTTGCCAATAAAAATCATAACTTACGTACTACATTTTTACTTTCTCATATAAAGAGAAAGTATTGTGATGACGCGAAAATTCGATTTTGAGATTTTGATGGATTTACACGTTTTGAGGTCCCCTGAGTCCAAAAAAGTGGTTTTTAAAAAAATGTCTGTCTGTCGTCTGTGCAGACGCCTGGAGCCTAAACTACTGGGCAGATTTTGACAAAATTTGGCATACATGTTCAGAAAAATCATACCCCGAGGCGAAATCGAGAAATGAATTTTAGCTCCAAATTTAGGGGCGCTGCTCCCCAAAAACTCTGAAAAAACGTGAAAAAAAATTATTTCTCGAAAACGGTTCCGACGATTTTGATTAAAAAATTCTAAAATATAGTCCATTTAAATACGAATCCAACGATATAAGCCGTTTTCCCGGGAAAAATCTAGTTCCTGAGAAAAAAGCTTAAAACGCGGACCGAGAGAGCCCGGGTTCGATTCCCCGCTCGGGAGAAGTTATTTTTATGATAAATTTTAATGAAATGCACAATAATAATTAAATTTACATACGAAAACTAATAAATGGAAAACACTGGGCTAAATAATTATGAACTCGTATATGAGAAAGTTTGTCTGAGTTGTCTCGGACCGATTTTTTCCTTATAGTAAAAACTTTTTTACTAAAAAGTGCCCAGTTAGGAATTCATGTGTCATTCCTCGACTTACGTTATTCTTCGAGGTGTCACCGACTGTACAATTAAACTATTACATTATATTACACTCTATTAAAACTGTATCTAAGTTTCTTCTTTCTAATACAATTCATGAAGTCTTCCGCGTTTTAAAAAGCTATCCCATATGGACCCTTAAAAGAAAGTTCAACTAACAAAAAACGATATTATTGTTTCGAAAAAGAATCTATAAAAATAGATCTAGTTTATTATGGCTACAAAATTTCTTTTTTTATCTTCGTCTAGGGGTCCAAATCGATAGATGGAAATTATAGGACATGGGACATGGAGCGCAATTAATACAGATGTCTTTTAACAGGGCATCGTTCTTCTCGCTACAACCGTCCTAAAATAAACCCTGTCCGATAATACATGACAAATGATCTGGAATCTATTGGACTAGAGACAGACTGACAAATCCAAAACTATTTGTGGTAACAGCAGGGTACGGTTTGTGTTTTAAGACACGACGAACACCCTACTAAAAACAACTAATTAATTTGAAACGAGCATAGGAATTTTTTTTTTAGGATAACCCACCCTTAAAAGTGTTCAATTATACAAACATGTCATTGCATTTACATTTTAAAAGAATAACCCCCACATTTCAAAACAAAGAAATGCCGTGTATTTACGGCAACATTTGTTAAATTCTGGAAGTTCAAATGGCAATAAAAGACCGTAAATTATCTCCGTATAACCACTAACTCAGGTAACCTTATATCTCTATTCTTAAGTAATAGTGGTCCGCATGTGGACCTGATACTTCTCAAAAGCTTCCCTAAAAAATTAACTCAGGTAACCTTATATTTCTTTCTTAAGTAATAGTGGTCCGCATGTGGACCTGATACTTCTCAAAAGCTTCCCTAAAAAATTAACTCAGGTAACCTTATATTTCTATTCTTAAGTAATTAATAGTGGTCCGCATGTGGACCTGATACTTCTCAAAAGCTTCCCTAAAAAATTCTTAATAATTTTAGAAGTGAAAAAATATATCGATACTTCATTAGTCAAAGGAGTGCTCAAATGACATAAAAACCACTCCTTGTTCTAAATGACTACATCGATACAGTCAAAAACCGTAACACTTACAATTACTGATACTTATTTGCTGTGAATTCTCTATCGTATAGTGATCAATATATTCCCACCTGGCCTCAATGAAACAAGAATTATTAATATAATTTAACAGATTAGATAACACATTGTACCGGTAGGTACTCAATTTTAAGTTTTGAGTGTCGGGTACTCCAACACACACACACA
Source organism: Gerris lacustris (assembly GCA_951217055.1). Classification (NCBI taxonomy): domain Eukaryota; kingdom Metazoa; phylum Arthropoda; class Insecta; order Hemiptera; family Gerridae; genus Gerris; species Gerris lacustris. The sequence goes on from OX578285.1 coordinate 56,641,704, forward strand.
CACACACACACACACACATATACATATATATATATATATATATAATATATATATATATATATATATATATATATATATATATATATATATATATATATATATATATATATATATGTATATATATATATATATATATATATATATATATATATATATATATATATATGACACTTGACTATAAAATCATTATTTGTAATACATAGGTACTTAAATCCAATATATTTGATATTATATGTATTACATAACATATAAGGATATAAATCATTTAATTCGGTGGAATGAAAGAAAATTCACAGCCAGAGTATTTTAATTTTATTGTAAATGGTTTAATTTGCAATAACTCTTTTGAGAGTTAAAAATTATCAATTAGCTCTAAACTCGAACCTAATCAAAGTCTAGTTAAAGGTAGTTCATTTTAACTGAATTAAACCTGCCTGCATTAAACAATAGATATCGTATTTTGGCAATTAATCGATCATGTTCTAACAAAAATTTCGGTAGAAAAAACATTATAACTAATAGTCCAGGAGATAGCGTGCAAAAAAATGTCTGACTAACATCAAGCTAGAATTTTGTATACAAGTCAATCTTTTAGCGCCTTTTAAGAATATGTGGTCGGCTAAGTTCGTCTGCGGGACATAGCTTGGCAGTAGGCGTGTGAAAAAAATAAACCGGTGGAGAGCGGCAATGTCTCACCAATTATGGTGGACAATGTGATTTTCATGATCCTGAGTACAGAATTAGTTAGTAGACCGAAAATCAAGTTGATGTTAGTTTGTCCCTTGACAGGTGACCACGTTGATTTTTAGTAATATTTGAATAACTAACCTATCAAGTGTGAAAATAACATTGATTTGATTTTTGGCCTACCAACTAATTCTGTACTCAGGATCATGAAAATCACATTGTCCACCATAATTGGTGAGACATGGCCGCTCTCCACCGGTTTGTTTTTTTCCAAACGCCTATTGCCAAGCTATGTCCCGTAGACGAACTTAGCCGACCACATATTCTTAAAAGGCGCTAAATGATTGACTTGTATACAAAATTCTAGCTTGATGTTAGTCAGACACTTTTTTGCACGCTATCTCCTGGACTATAACTTATTGTATTGCTAAATTTCATTAAGTTTTGAATTAAGCATTAATATTATACGTTGTAAAGACATCGTGCTGAACAGATGGTAGGTACCATCTCTTCCCCTGTTTGTTTGGAAGTTTTAGCAACTAACATAGATAGCATGGCTATAACATTAAGAATGGATCTGACTCACATATCTTTGAAATTCTTTCTCTAAATATATATCATATTACTATGATTATAAAGAGACCACAAAAATGATATTGTAGATGTGGACAAATGTATCTTCATTAAATATATATGACGAAAAAACATCAACTCCGTAAGTTTGAGTCCGACTGGTGTTCATTCGATGTAATAAAAATCTATGATCAAAAAGGCGTTAAGTGAAGAGAAATAAAGGGTAATAAAAGTTAACGAACTCGTCTATAGACTCTATTGATGATTTCATCTCCTTTTATAACAGCTTCATAAAATAGTTCTCTAGTTTTTCTTACAATCTTTACTAACAAAACTGCTAAAAGAAAGGACTTAGGGCACATAAAGTTGTGGTGAATCGTAAAAATGTCTAATTTCAATTTTTGGAAATGCATTTTATTGTTTCCTCAATTAAAAAATATTTTAAAACGGTAAGACTAAATGAAGGGTCAATGAGTTGAAATTAGTTGTATAAGGGTTAATTAATGTGACCATTTTAATTACAGTGCTGATAGGCATGAGATATCATTTTCAGACACGCAGCCACTTTTACGCTATACGAAAAAAACTATTGAAATTTGACAAAATCAAAATGCCTGTAATAGTACATTACGCGTCGAGTCCGGAAAGTAGCATTTTGCATGCGAGTGTGGAGTTTCCACCCGAGCGACAGCGAGGGTAGTAAAACCACACGAGCAATGCAAAATGCCGCTTTCGCACGAGTTGCGTACCGTACTTTATCTACGATTGTTAGATTATAATAATAAATGCAGAAAAAAATAAACTTACTGTATGTAAGTTCGTATCTCTCTCTTGATAAAGATGGCATTAATTCTTGAGTTGTATTTTTTGCCGAATTAATTATTTCTGGAGGAGTATTATTCTCCACATTTTCGTTAAAGTCACTTGATTCACTCATTGTTTTTCACTAAAAACTCAATATAATCAGTTACTTTAATAAAAGAAGAGCAAATTAGTGTTGTTAAATGTAAACAAACTCACTAATCGTGCGTAAAGCTGAAGAATTCCTCTTCTTTACCGCGCTAGCGTGGTAAAGAAGAGGAATTCTTCAGAACTATGAGACGCGCATGCGCAAAGAATACAAGTACGTAAAGAATCACTTTCTACGCATCTAAACAGAGATACAATGTTTATATTTCGTATCAATCGTAGATAAAAAAATGTAACTTACTCTTACAATCGGTAGAGTTTGATTAAAGAAAAATATAAAAACAGGAACATAGAAATATAAGTTTTTATTATTTTTCAAAGTTATTAACTAAAATCGTATAATAATAATAATAATATTGCATTTATTAAGAGAGTTTTGATTACAATTAAAGGGTTGTGACGTTCAGCATTATATATTTTAATGAATATTTAATGGAGGATCGGTTAAGTTTTCGTACTAGCATGAATTATTTGTCAAAACACCGTCGAATTCCAGAGAGATGAGGCATAATTGTCTCATGAGAAGGTCTGAACATTGAAGGACCATGAAGGTCAATGAAGGTCTCTGTTCATTGAGAAGGTGTGGACAATAAACCTATTCTGTTATAAAGTTATAACGTGTGGCGAAAATTAATGCTGGCATATTAAACATAATTATTTATGCATGCTCTTTACCTATTAAATTGGCTATTAAATCAAATGCTGTCACATTTACGACGAATATAAGAAATATTAAAATAGTTATTTATGTAACTAGGCAGCAAAATGGAATTTTGCTGTTTTTAAGTTTTAGTTCCGAGCCAAAGGCGAGGATAGGCTAAACAAATTTACTGCAGAGGCGAAGCCGAGGCAGGAAATTTACTATTTTACTGACGAGGCGAAACCGAGTCAGGAAAATTACATGTTGACTGACGAGGCGAAGCCGAGGCAGGCCAATGTTAATTATCTGCTGAAGGTGCAACTGAAGCAGGTAATCTTTAAACGAGTCAGGAATGTTTCCTTTGCTGCATAGTTACATACAATATTTTATCTATTAACGGCAGAAAAATTACACTAATTATTATATTCCCTTTTTAATATATAAAAGATTTAAAGAAATTAAATTTGTAAAAAAACCAAAGTTTGAGTCATCAAGAAATCAAAACAAAGGCAAAACAATTTAGGGTTGCCACTTTTTTTTATTAACAACTGTTTTTTATCTAAATTTTTAGTGATTTTTTAAAAATAATCATTGTAAAATAGTAAAATTTGTTTGTCACTATAATTATTTAAGTTATTTTCAAAAAAGATATAACTATTTAGCAGAATATTACGCTTAAATATATAAAAATAAACAATGTGGTAGTGTTTATAACCTGCGATGAAGTAACCTTTTTTTAGTAAAATTTTCTTACAATGTGACAGCCTGTTTGTTATTTTGCAGACACTTTGAACTTTTGCTGACACTTTGATATTTTGCTGACACTTTATTCAAAAGAATCAAGAAAAATGACATTTTGCAGACTGAAAACTGTACAATGCTTAATTTTGCTGCCGTGAGTAGATAAAATAAATAAATAAAACAGTTTAAGCAGAAGGGAACTTCATTGACAAAAGTAAACATCCACTGGTTTTCGAAGATAAGCTACGAATTTTTTGTTTATATTAGGTCGTGCGGAGTATTATAATATTTGCTTTTCTCATAAGAAGAAACGCAAATAAAAATCCTCCGGAGTCCCCCCCCTCTCCGATGCAAATAATCACTGGTAGGAAACAATTTTTATCTTTGCAGATGCGGGTATTAGGGGGGAAGAGAGAGACAGCTGCTAAGATATCGGGCTTACATTTGGAATAGAGGAAAACCATTGTATATAAGTTCCGTGTAGCATATGTGGGAACGAAACCAACAATAGACAGACGTCCTACGAAGTACTCTAGAACCTAAATGCAAGCACCAATAATAGTTCGAATAATTTACAGCTAGTGCACTCGACCGATCTATTTTTAACTCATAACCTAAAGGATTCTTAAATCTATTTTAACTTCAAATTAACAAAGACCTATTTCGTCTTCTAATTAAAGACTTATCTTTCTAAAGCTTAACTTTTACTTGACATTAAAAGGTTATTTTTTTGATTTTCACATCGAGATAAGAACTTAAAACATCCTCTTTCAAATTTAAATAAAGGATTCTAATAATCGGTTTAACGTTACATTAGCAGTAACTATAACATTAAGGCTAACTATAGAGCACATATTGTCAGATAGCATTTGTAGTTTTACCGTTAATCGCCCACATCGACAAATTACCAACTTATAATTAAAAGTTATAAACAATTTTGAGTTAAGTTGCCAAAACCTCTCCTAATATATATATATATATATATATATATATATATATATATATATATATATATATATATATATATATATATATATATATATATATATATATTCTCCATTACATGGAGAAACATTGAATTATAGATATATTTTAGGCCATTGAATCCACATATCGACATTTCAATGTTCAATTTTAAGTTTTTGGTAGTTTTCATACTACGGAAAGTTTAAATTTTAATTTAAATCAAATTATAATTATTATTTACTACGGGAAACAGACAGTGAAAAATACACTCCCGCGCCGGGATTTGAACCACGGGTCTCCTGTATTTTCTGGGAGTGTATTTTTCACTGTTTAAATTAAAATTTAAACTTTCCGTACTATGAAAACTACCAAAAACTTAAAATTGAATTGATTGTACAAGGTACAGGTACTAATTAAGTACTTTATAATTATAAGCGTTAATTCTTGGTTTAGTTCTAATGTCATAAATATTGACTGTCTAAATGTATATGAATATTGAAAGCTTGGATTCGGGACTAGTTATCGATTACGGCAGTTAAAAATCATTCTCCTGCGTAGCTTAGTTGGCCAGAGCATCTGTACTAGAAATACAGGAGACCCGTGGTTCAAATCCCGGCGCGGGAGTGTATTTTTCACTGTCTGTTTCCCGTAGTAAATAATAATTATAATTTGACATTTCAATATTTCTCCAGGAAATGGAGAAAATCAGTATACATTTGCCTCAGTATACATATAGATAGATGGATCTTAAGTTGTGAAATTATTAAACATTAATTCATTTGATTACAATATGGTCCGCTAGGAGCTCTGACATCAATTTATATCAAACTTCTATCGGCGAATTATATAGAACTACAATGAATACAAGTGAAAACCAATCTACCTCCTATTATATTTTAACTTCCTGGCACGATATTTTTAAGAGCGTCACATTTTGCATATCGTTTATATAAACTTCAGTCAAAATATTGAATAATTGTATCGTTAAAATATTGTACTACAAATAAAAAATCTATGGACCTCCTATTAAATTTTAACTTCCTGGCCATTTAAAAGCGTCACATTTTGCGTGACGGAAATTTCTCCAGTTCCCCAGAGCTAAAACATATCCATATTAAAATTTAACTAAATCAAAGCCGATGACTTGTCAAAACTCTTTAATTATCTCTTGTCGGCAAACACTTACGTGCATTTTTATCTCTATATCCGAAAGTCAGCAAACATTTACGTGCATTTTTATCTCTACATCCGAAAGTCAGCAAACATTTACGTGCATTTTTATCTCTATATCCGAAAGTCGGCAAACACTAAAGTGCATTTTTTTTTTAATTTATCTTGCACGTGACACCATCTTCAGTTTGGCCATGTCGTCTAATAAACTATAAAGAATTGAGTGGGTTGCAAAATAAAGAAGAAAATAATAATTGGTAAATGCAAGTAAATATTTCCAATTAAAAAAAAATGCAATTAGCACAAAGGTAAGTTTCTTTTCCACGACTATTCACGATTGCTTTGATGTCTTCATAATCTCACGATATTATTTAGTGGAGACCGTATGTCTAACAGCGCTATATTCTTTTACCCATTCATCACCTAATCATTGGAAATCAGTATTATACGGGTTTATTCATTTTAAAGAGGTGTACTGTACTAAAGATTTATTAGCTTTAAGCAAACTATAAAACGTTCTCCCCAATTCTTCAACTAGTTGAGCTAAAAATTACTATTAATTAAGCTAATAAATACAAGATACGGTAACGATTTTCAAATAAAGAGTTAATCAATATCGTAATTAAGCAATTTTCAATTTTTCTAAACCCCGTAAAAAAAAAAAAAAAAAAAAAAAAAAAAAAAAAAAAATCTAGTTTGAAAAAGATGAATGGAGGAATTGAGAAGCAACGTGAATGATTTACGTGTGAATGAAATTTCACGGGAATAATAGTGACTAAGAATCAGTTTAAAAATATCTAATATAGTTAATCAGAAATGACATAATCTGGCGTGAGTCATTTTATTCTCACCCGGTTTTCCAGAAAAGAATAGAAGCCTTTAATAAAATCACGTGCTTATAGATTGCAGCCTTACTGATTACAATTGACTCAAGATTCCATATGCACGCAATAGTTAAATACCAATGAATCTGACATTAAGCATTAAAAATAGACGGGGGAAATATTTTAGTATGTAAAACAGGAGGGTCAATACCCTACTTAAAGTAAATCTCCGTTTATTTTATTATTTTTATTCAACAGGTAGCAGATTATCAACTACTGTTTAACATGGAAGCAACTTTTTTCACACGGGTATCGGTTCAAAACTAAAGTATGCTTTACCAGACTGACGCAAGTACTATTTTATTCGTTGCAACATGTTATATCATAAATCAACATGTTATATCATAAATCAACATGTTATATCATAAATCAACATGTTATTTAATCAGAATAGAATATTTAATGTAGGGCTAAATATTAATATCATAATGTTGCCCACAACTTAGTGGTAATAAAAATATACCATCTAAGAATATCTAATTTAATTCTCTCATATTTAATTATATACGAATTATATACGTAATCATACTTTTGATATTAATAATAATGAACTTTTACACTCGTGCCAAAAAAATAGGAAATTGGACCTCCTAGAAAACTTAGAAATTCAAAGAGCTATCCAAGATACAAATGCAGAATGTTTTAATGAAAAGTCCAATCTTAATAACTCTGCTCTTGTTAAACCTATAAAAAATGTCTTTTTAAAATAATGTCTATTAGTTGTGAGGAATTTTTAGTTTTAGTAATATAAGGATTTATTGTTTAGTTTTAAGAAGTTGAAAACCAAATGTTTACCTGAATACACCTTCATTGGGTTCCGACTTGGATCTCAACTACATACCCCTTACCTTTTTCCTTCCGTAATCCTCTACCCACACCACCCAAGTCTAACCCCCCTTGCACTGTTAGTTTACCATAAAATTTGTAAAATAGTTAACTTAGTACAGCATTCACTCTTACTAAGTTAACACGGTTACTGAAGATGACATTGTAAGTCGAAACGCGTCTAGTAATTATTAAAAAAAAAATGTGGTGACAATATTGTTGTGTTTCTTTTTCAACCTCTCTAGTCGTACTTATGAAGTGGTACCACAAAATCTCAGTCAAAACAACCAACTATTTATATACGAGGCGTTAAGCCCGTGGCAACGGGCCTAAATTTATATTAAAGAAAAAAATTAAAATTAAGTAAATTAATTAGGATATATATTTAGTTATTAAATCTATTTAAAGCCCAACAAATCTTAACAAACATTTATTTTTATTGGAATAAATGTGGTTTTCATAGCTAGCAATAACAATCCATTTCAAGTTGAGTCGTCGCAACACTACTCAATTATATAAATGATGATGATACACGTAAAAGAGCTAAGAGTATAAAATAGTAGGTAAAAATATTAAACAATTCTCTTAACAGTCAAATATTCTAATATATTGTTTAAGAATTAACATATTCTTGAAGTTAAGACTATTAAATGTTATCATTCCAAATGTAAACTATAAAACTTCGAAGCATTAAAATTCTTAAGAGATGTCTCCTTTATCCCATGAACAATAGATAAATGTTAATTATTAATTACACGTTTAAGGTCCTGTGTATTCTTCAAGAGAATTCTTTAATATAAAATTGAGAAAATGTAAAAGGTTTAGGAATAGTGTATAAAAGAAAATAAACAGGTCAAGTGTACGCTAGTCATCACACAGCGAGGGTCCGTAGGCATAGTATTGTTTAAGTAGTACCAATTGATGGTGCTTTTTAAAATGCTAAAAAGCCTACTTTGAACTATCCTATGGATCTGATATTCTCAAAACACATAAACAAACTTTTGATAAAGTATTTTTTGCCACTGAACCGGACTATAAAAAAATAAATACATAGAAAATAGCATAATTATAAGAAAAACGTATTTTGTCAATAAAAATATTATTTTTATCGAAATTTCCAAAAAGTGGTATCTTTACTTTTGGTCGAAAAATATTCAAGATTTTTTTTCAGATTTTTGGCACTTAACATAAGCGAAATAGAAGGGGGGGCACTTTTCACACGAACTTCAAACTCACCTACGCTCGCCCTTTCAAAGTTATAACCAAAAATTATATATTTAGGTAATCACATCGACGCACCCTTTCATATGACACCCCACACGGTTTCCAAAAAAAAAATTTTTTTTTTAAGTCGCTATATTTTTGAAATGTGTGGGTAGGTACTATACACATATATGCCAAATTTCAAAGTGATCGGAAGGAGTAGCCGTGAGAGCAGGACGGACGGATAGACACACGCAGGAAAATATAAGGGTCATTGGTTTTGCCTACGGACCCTAAAAAACCTTTAATTGAGTTTTCTGTGTGCAATCATTTGTGTTCTCTTTTTATTAAATTTTAGATATAGTTTTGTTTTTGTTTAAATTACATTTTTCACCTTTTATTTTCATTTACCATGAGTGCATCGGAGGAAATAGGAATTCGAAACTCAGTGACATCTGACATTAAGGAGGAACTAGACCTGTGCACCATAAGGAAACCTGGAAGGAAGTTAAAGAGAAAATTGAATTTCTTACGAAGATACAATGCAACGAAGGATAACGAATAACGTACCTTCATTCAAAGGCTTTTCAATTAGTAATAAAAGGATATTAAAGATGTAAATCTATGGTTTAATATTCATAAGGTAATAAATAAGTAATACGGTAAAAATGTTTCTATTTATTAGTATGTTCCTTTCTTTTTTAAATGTATCAAGCTGCAAGAAATTGTTAATACATTTATAAAATCTAGATGCTTTGTAATAAAATATGTAGTAATTGTATTCAAAGATAATACAAAGTTGAATTGAAACGCTAACAGATCGGTGGGAGCGAAGCTAGTAATTCAATATAAGAACTAGGGATACTTCAGAATAGTTTTAGTTTTCGCTGACGGAAGCTAAAATAACAAGCTAGCTCGCATGATTTCTTAAGAACAAGCACCACGCAATAAGATAGAATCGTTTCATGTCTGCTTGAACTGCAATTAAAATCTTATCACTTCCTCGGTTATTTGATTTTAACGTCGAGATACGTCCGTAAAAGGGATTAACTATTTCCTCGAGTGAATTAATTCTGCGGATCCATTTAATAAAGTGGTCGGAGGAATTAGAAATCCCATGCTGCTGATGGGAAGAAAGCATCTAAGTTTGATAAAAGTAACGTAGAATTTAGTTGGCCGAGGCTTTCGTCTTCCATGTCTCTGTACCACATGGCTGAAGGATTCTACGCTATCTGAATTTTAAGAGACTCAAAAAAGTACAGTCAACAAGCGCAGTCGGCTGAAAATAGGGTAAAAAAAATAATAATAATAAGGAATTCATTAGCTTGCTTATTAAAAAGCTTTTTATTTTCTCTTGGTGAAGTTGATGGCCAAAGCTATTAAAAGTACAACAGGATGAGAAGGTACTTGATACTGTTCCGCGACATGACCGCGTGGGAGAACTCCACTTGAAAACAATCGACTCTGGGAAAATCGGCCCGCCAAACCGACCCACCACTTTACTCTGTACGACAACCGACTCCGACATACCTTCTTCGTATAAAACAAAAAAGTATAAGAAATCTCAATAAAAAGAACCACATGTTCGCCAAAATCCGATAAATTTTAGGAACATAAGGCTTTAAAGATGTACCGGATCTTCACATGAAAGCAGGTATAGCATTGTTGAATTATGTATCACGACAGGGGACCTGGTTCCAGGGAAACGTGCATGTTAGTCATACGACATACGGGAGATAACTTAGTTACAAGACACCGTAACGACACCTCGTATCGAAAAAAGGGTTTATAGTGGAAGCGACAGAATTAAAAATTCATCATTAATGAGAAAAGGGGATATGGAATAAGAACATAATTTATCGAACAATAAAAAGAAGGAAACGCGGTAAAACATATTACAATATAATCTCATCAAGTTACAAGATGCAGCTGTATTATACACAAAAACTCCGCATGCTAAAGACAGCACTAAAAAAAATACGTGTGGTGTCGCGGGACACCCGGTAGGAACGAAGTTCCTTACATTTTTCATTAAATATAAAATCACTCTGCTAAGTACGCATACGTTGTTAACTACTTATGTATGGCGGAGTTAGAAAAGAGACAAAATTAAAAGTAACTAACTGTTTGTACCTATCTGTGTAAAGGCAAAATTAAAAGAAAAGCGTGGTATGAGTTTATAGTTAAAGAGTATGTTTGTAGTTGGTAGGAAATAGAACTGTTTTCTACATACCCGGCCTACTAATTTAAAATATGTATTATAAAATATATCTCTTCCTTACTCAAAAACGTCTGCTTGTATCAGGTTGAAATTTTACATGCCTGTTTCAATTGTACTTGAGACGATGCGTATAAGAAGTTTTATTAAAAACGTTACGTTAGAGCGTAAGATATCGGTAAAAACGTTACGTTAGAGCGTAAGATATCGGTAAAAACGTTACGTTAGAGCGTAAGATATCGGTAAAAACGTTACGTTAGAGCGTAAGATATCGGTAAAAACGTTACGTTAGAGCGTAAGATATCGGTAAAAACGTTACGTTAGAGCGTAAGATATCGATAAAAACGTTGTTTTCTTCATTTTAAACTTTTAGGGTCCGCTTTAATAACTTTAGCGATCTTTATCACTTCATAGCAGTGTTAGTGTTCGTTTTACTAAAAAAAATTATTCAAAAAAGTTGTTTGTCTCATTAAATAGATCAAGTTAGAATTTTTTCCCGTCCTAAAATTCCAATTTTAAATTTGAAGCTACGTTTACGCGAGTGTTGCGCGTGAACTCTTGGGCGGATAACGTTGTCCAACGAACTCAGCCTGGGCATTGGTAAAATGAACATGTTCACCAAATTTCAACCAACTCGGTCATCTTTTACTCAAGTTATCGTCAGCGGTAGATTTCGTGACGCTTGGTTTTGTGACGGTGATTTTGTGACGGTAGTTTTTTTTCGGATCCACACACAGGCTTCAGAACGTGCCATAAGGAACTTCGTTCCAAAATCTTCTTCGCACAAAATTAATTGTATTTTAAATAATTTGGCCTGTTTCGGCAGTTCTAATGCAGCCTTCTTCAGATAATCTATGGTCATGAAGGGACTTCAAAAGTACAAGTACTTGTATTTTACGTTTTTCATTATTTACCTATACCTGTTTCATGTTGAGTCGCTATCACAGAGAGGAGAAAAACACAGTCGAGGATCTTCTTTGACCATAAATTAAAGAAACTATGAATTCCTATATTAATATGATTCGGAATATTATTGAAACTATATATTCTAGATTCAAATTTTTAATATCTATGTATGATTTGCATCCTATCTAAACACAACAACGTCCCTAAATCCTAATATTGAGCACATAGGTAAACATTTTGTAACACAGGGGTGCCCCCCCCCCCCCCCCCCCCCCAGTTTTGTTAATACATACACATCTTTTTCAGTTTACGTTATGTTGGTAAAATATAAATACTTTACCTGACTCATATTTGTCAATATTTATAATGTACATTCTCGTAACAAATTGTTACATTTTAGAATAAAATTAAATAGAAAATGAAATAAAACTCCTTTTTTAGTTAACCTGAGATTTTATTAAAAAATAACAGTTCGTTTCAAGATTTGTTACGATAAAGTAACGATTTTTGTATTATATGGGTCCACATATTATTTGAGGATTGTTCTATTATATATAAAACAAATCACAAGAACACACATAATAAAAAATTGAATATGAATACAAAAACTTATATCATATCACGTACAAATTTAACTAAAACTACACCTGCCTACAAAATTGTATCTAAACAAATGTTTAGGAAACTAATATTGGCAGACTCTATACTAATATTAATTGAAAATACATATGTTACATCCTGTTCTTAGTGCATGAAAATGATACTGAACGTTTCAAAAAAACTTATTATAAACTTAAAGTGAAGAAAAATCATTATAAAACTCTTTATTTAAATAAATGACAAAAAAGACAAGAAAATCTCAGTGTAACAGAAATAAGACAAATGAGAGGACAAGTAATTTTTTTCTTTGTGATGTTGATAAAGCAAATGCATCAACATGATTTCGTTTGTGAAAATTGAATCTAATACATCTTTTCCTGCAGAAATTACCATTAAGTTAGAAAGCCATGTAGACATTAGCTTGTCTTTGATTATTTTAACTCTGTTCATTACTCAATTAGCCGAACCGCTAGCAGAACCATTGAGAGGGTTCCTGGGCCCCTGGGCAAGTTAGAATGTGGGCCCCTTTGGACAAATAACGGGGGGGGGGGGGGGGGGGGGGGGGGTCCGGGGGTCCTCCCCCGGAGATTTTTTGAAAATTGAAGTGCAAAAAGATGAGTTTTAAGGATTTCTGAGGGCAAATTTGTCCTTAGAGGAAAAGAAGTTTGGTATGTTGGAAATATATATTATCACATCCACCCCCCCCCCAAAGTGGAAAAAAGTGCTATTTACTAACCCCCCCCCCAAGAATTTTAACGACGCAGTCTGCGTCATAACCCCCCTCTGTGGGCACCCCTGTGTAACATGAGTAAAATAAAAAAATTATTTAACGTTGCTTCTGCACTTTCTCCATTATGTTCATAGCTTATTTCAGGTTTGTCTATTATAAGCTAAGAATAGTTTAAACAATAAAATCTCTACAATCCAGCTTTTATTAGCCCTGATTTTTGAGACGAACTCTACTGTAAAATACGAATACAATGACACTTGCTATACATATTCATATAAATAATACATTAGATATATTATGATCGTAGTGCGGAACAATTCAAGCCACAATGAATAAGAATAGATTATTAGCCTGCGATGAAATAAAAATCTTCTTTATGAGACTAACGACTTTTCCAGACAGTAGATATAGAGGCACTTAGGCCACCCCCTACTCCTCGAGGCTACCGACTTTGCCAGGCACTTGGGCCACCCCCCACTCCTGACCCCATATTTTGAGGATCTCGAAGATTCTACAATGATCATTCCTTCAAGTAGCTTACTACAATTTTAAATATATTCTAATAAAAGATTATTTGATTTTTTTAAATTAAAAAGAGTAAAAAGAAAATATGCCTCACAGAAACTATTAATATTTTTTTAATTTCTTTTTCGCGTTTATATGATTACGTCTTAATTCTACGCAACTTTTAAATAAATTTTCAATAAGTTCACTTCAATTTTTTACAGTGAATTAATAAGTTGTAATTACAATTACAACTTTAAAACCACGATAATTAAATCGCAATATGCCTAAAATAAATAGTAATTACTGCCTTATTTAAAGTTACAGAGCAGTTGCAAGAACTTGATCTAAATTTAAAAACATATGGTGCCTATAACTCGATTAATTAACTACATTAATACAAATGTAATATTATGTAAGAATTAATTATCAAGTTATTCATATTTCAATAAAAAAACTTGTTATCTTACAATTTCAAATAAGAAAACAAGCTTATTATAGTTGTTCCATAATACGGCGTTTCAATTCCAGAATGGTTAAAAAGGGGACATCAAAACATAATTTTGCAGGGCTTGTAGCAGATTATCCTCAAAATTAAGTGACTTTAGTGACTATTTTTTTCAAAATAAGTGACTTTTAAGTGACCTGTTTTCCCAAAATAAGTGACTTTAAGTGACTTAATTTTAAGTAAAAAAATATTATTTTAGTTACTTTTTGTTGTTTAGCACTGTTAAACAAATGCAATTATAAAAATTTTAGAACGGATTTTTGTTTATTTGATTTTGCGTACCGTAACTGTATGAAAAAAAAAAAATAAATCAGGTACGGGGTACCTCGGAACTTTTCCTAACTTCGGAGGCCACGTCCAATGCCACGTGGACGTGGTCAGTACTTGGATGGGTGACCGTTTTGAACTAACTGATTTTATCATCATTCTTAAATAAAAAAAAAAAAAATAAAAAAAAAACTTTTTGGTGGGCTTGTTTGTCATACAGAGAGGTACATTCGTGCCATATTTCAACTCAATCAGGACCATTTTCGATTTATTACAATTTTTTAAAATTCTTGCTGACTCAGCAAACTAAGATCAAGATGGCGGAAAAAGTTGATTTTCCGGGTGGCACCACTACAGATAAAGACTGATTTTCTGCCAAGTTTCAACTCTCTAGGTTAAATACCTTGGGCGCTACGATGATAACATACACACGCACATACATACATACATACATACAGACGTCACGCTGAAAACCACTCAGGTCTTAAAAACACCCAAAACGGATAATTCCATTGAAACCTCGAAAAAAAAGGTGAACACAATACTTTTCCCACTATAGGTTGTGAGGAAAAGTAATAACAATTAGGAGGGAGTTCGGAATAAAATATTATTTTCGTCTTTGTATTCTATTTATTTTTTTCATCTATCTTCTTAATATTGACGATAAAACACAACACACACCAGCTGAATCTAGTGCAACTGTTACAAACTTTATCATTCATCACAGTTCAAAGTAGGCCTAATTAAAATTCATAGTTAAAAAAAAGTCTTGAGCTTACAAAATCCCTATTGAAAAACAGTTAAAATATATGTTTTGTACTTAACAAACTACAAAAAATAAAAAAAATATCCTTGTAAGCCCAAATAAGTGACTTTCAGTGACTTTTTTTTTAAATAAGTGACAAAAAAGTGACTCTCTTCAAAATAAGTGACTTTCTGTGACTCACTACAAGCCCTGCATAACTTGCTTAAAAACAAACTTTCAATACGCTTGTTATTAATACTTTCTAAAAGTAAATCTTTTCGGTGACCTTGGATTCGCAACAAGACATTTACGATATTCCCGGTTCGTAAATAAATATTTGAAAACTGGTTTTCTGCCCAGTCAAACTTTAGTAAGTCGACTTTAGACAATTGTAAAAAAAACCTAGGATGTAAAAATTCTTTAGTTATTTCTTAAGAAGATCCAGGTAAAAATACCGGAATGTCAATTGGAAGAGAGAAAATATCCGGGAAATTGCAATTTCACGCGCTAATACGAAAATCTAGTTAAAAGCCGTAAAGAATATCACGACAAATAACCGTGAATTTCCACTCCGAATATTGAATGCACATCCGACTGAATATACACTCGGGGAAATGAAAAAAAAAAAATCTTTCGAATTTAACTACAAGAGTAAAGAGATTTTGAAGGAGATCCTCATAGGAAAAAACTTGAGAGTGCAAATGGATCGAACAATATTCTCTGTCTTGACATTTTTAATAGTCAAAAAGTAAGATTAACTCTTTATGATATTTAAATAATAAAATATTCGCGGTTTTAAGAATCACTTTTTTAATTGAATTGTCTTAATAAATATTATGTTTAATTATCTTTTCAACGCAATTCAAGAAAATTCCGAAGGTAGTAAAATTCAAATAAAATACGTTTATTGAAAAATAACTCGTTTTTAATGCATTATTTTTACGGTAGAAATAAAAATGATCTGAATTGTATAACAGTTGGCACGTTTAAAGGCAATTATGGTCAAGACAATACGATCGATCATTATAGAGGTATAATAAAAAAAAAAATATATTGTAATGGCTTATTCTCAAAACAGGGTTGACATTATTTCGTGTACCCGTTTCTATTGTCATTTGGGATTTCTTGGGATTGTCAAATGGAAGTCGTGATTTATTTATATGAATACTGTTTAAGCTGGATACTCCAAGTCATGGCCCTTTGTAATTGATATTCAACTTGGACAAAAGTGCTCGGAATAACTTAGATGGCGAACCTACATGCTTGCATTGTCCAACACCCCGATGAGAATACTGCCGTGTACAATAGATAACAGGGAGGTTCCAATAGAAAATTATTCTCTTAAAATTTAATTAAATATCATAGTAATTAATAAATTGCAGAACACATTTCACGGGATCGATAGTTGTGATGCATTTACCCTTATTTTATAGCTTCTTTTTATTATAGAAGGGGACGGATAACATACGTACATGATAAGTTACGTATACTTCCTAATAAAATAGGGAGAATGTGGTTATGCTTTAAGCTGAAATGCAACTTGATTCATACCTCAGGAATGCAACTATTAGATGGTTCTGGTTAACAATGACCAAGGTAGAGGACAACTCGGATCCGAGGTATTCCAAGGACGGGGGGAGAGGGAAGAGCTACTAAGGGGACAAGCCGACGACATCTCCCCCTCTGGAATCAGGATCCCCCCGACCAATTATTCCAAGGGACACGGTAACAGTCTTGTTCGACCGGACCACATTATTACACCCATCTATCAACGTCAAGTACCCTAAATCAATCGGCATTTGTTTGAAAAATTAATTTCAATTCTCGACCTACGTCGTCAAGTAGTGAGCATGAGATGAAGTAGATCGCCCACACGAGAAAACGGACCTTTCAGTCGATGAAATATTACAGGCATTTCTCGCTTGTATCAAGTCTTACTCTATTCTTTATAACCTTTGTATCCTCTAAAGGCATAATCGACTACTACAAAGCTTTTTCTTAGTTACGATCTTCTACAATTCCAACCGGGAGGAAGATTCACCTTATAAAGAAGTACATCTTATTTGAGAATGCACCCAGTAATAGGTTGGAAAGGCTAAGGGAAGCTCGATAAGAGTGAGCGTCTTCACCGGAAGACCTAGATTAATGGAGCACAGGCAGCACGGAAGCCTGTTTAAACCAGGACTCTTCATGTCCAGATCACAACTCCATACATCCGTACTACAAATATTTTAATCAGGCATCTTTATTTCAGTTAAACGTCCATACAATACGTTATAATAAGACAACTTTCTACATATTTAATTGATAAGACCCATATTAGATCTCACTATGTAATAAGTATAAGAAAATCCAAAATCCTTGTGAACAGATAAATACAATCCAGTGGCGTAACTATGGGCCCGCATTGCTAGGGCCCCCAGTGCCAGGAGACCCCAAAATCAACGACGAGGGCCCCCAGATCTAAACGGAAGAGGTTTATTTTTTTTTTGCTCATCAATTTTGTTTGGCAAGGAGCCCCCAAAAAGTTATTGCGGGGGACCCCCAATTCCCTAGCTACGCCACTGATACAATCATTTGGAGTTATTAAGTAAAATAAATTTACTCGATGGAATTTAGCCGATTAGTGTAGTAGAATTGCTTGTAGATTATTCCAAGGAATAAATTACTCTATACAATTCCAATGACAGTATGACCATTAAAGCAGGATATAATTTAAAAAAACAAAAAAAACAATTATCACTCAAATTTTTCTAACCCAAAATCGTTTTTCCATAAGGCATACAATTTTAATTATGGCTCCACATAATCTGTAAATAGATAAATAATGCTTAATAGACTAAATCTCGAAGAGTAAATTTCATCAAACAACATAACTTTTAAAAAAAAATGTTCTTTTTAACTAACTAGTTGATTATGACAGCCTGCGGCTGAAACATAGATTTAAAGTTTATTGAAGAGATAATGTAGGTATTTTATGTATGAATGTATTATATATATGTATTCTTTAATGAAATCTAAATTAACTCCTCTGCACAATTTTCAAGATTATCCTTTTCTCCATTTCCATCCAAAATCACAATAAGAAATTATACAGAATTTTTAAATTATAGGATTATAATTGCGTAGTTAAAAAAAAAATCAATTAACTCTATCATCACAGATAACTACACCGATAAGTTATTTTAATTCATTTTAATTTGACATTTTTTTTTCACAATCTCTTTTTTACTGATATCTTTAATGATTAATTAACACATTATTATCAACAAAAAAATTATTCCCAACCCGAGGGTTTTATCAGCTTTAAAAAACATTAAGATAACAAATGTAAATAAATGATAGTTTACGTATTTTATCTATATAATATTTATATAATGTTGTACGGCTAATTTTATAATTATCTGTTTTGTAGGTAATTGTAAAAAATTAGTTGTAATCGTATTTCTTACTTTAATTGGTTGAATAGTGTCATATTTATTCATATGTTGTACCATTAATTTTTATAATTAACTGCTATGTAGATAATTAAAAAGCTCAAAATACGAGTTTTAATTTAAATATATAAAATATATATTTAAATATATATATATATATATATATATATATATATATATATATATATATATATATATATATATATATAAAGGTTTAATATTAATTGTTAGATTAGAATGCGGGTAACAGGAAATTAAAGTTAATTTAAAATTAAGATTATTTATAATCAGTGAAAAAATTTGAAAACATATTTTCAGGTAGTTTTTAGGTATTATTAGTAAGGTATTTAGTTTAAAGGAAATTCCTGGATTTCCGATTCCGGAGTGCAATGTGTTCTAAGAAGTGAACGAAGGTAGCTGTTGTGTGGAAGCGAGTAGAAGGTTCCCTTAGAGGTTAGATTGTGAAGTCAGGTAAGGAATAAGAAGGCCAGGTGTTCAGGCCCCGCCCGCCATTTTATCTAGTCTCCTACCCAGGCTACCTGACCCAACTAATATTCAAACCTTCACTAAGTACCCGACCACAACTGACTTGGAACCAACCGAAAAAAACATTTAGCTCTATATAAATTCAGCACACTCCTATCAAGCTCTTCTTACCTGTAATTTTAACATCAAGTTTCAAGCACCTGCATTATCGACTAAAAAATAACCAATATTCATTTTATTCGTTCCTTTTAAAAAAATAAATATTGACTTTTTAAAATTTATTTTTTAGAAGATTAGGTTTAAGATGAAGTAGTAGATGAATAGATTGATATGCCTCTAGAGGTGGTTAGATATTTAAATAACACATAGTGTTTTGAGCTAGTAAGGATTGCTAATAGATTGATATGCCTCTAGAGGTGGTTAGATATTTAAATAGCACATAGTGTTTTGAGCTAGTAAGGATTGCTAATAGATTGATATGCCTCTAGAGGTGGTTAGATATTTAAATAGCACATAGTGTTTTAAGCTAGTAAGGATTGCTAATAGATTGATATGCCTCTAGAGGTGGTTCAATATTAAAATAGTGCATAATGCTTTGAGCAAGTAAGGATTGCTAATAGATTGATATGCCTCTAGAGGTGGTTAGATATTTAAATAGCACATAGTGTTTTGAGCTAGTAAGGATTGCTAATAGATTGATATGCCTCTAGAAGTAGTTAGATATTTAAATAGCACATAGTGTTTTGAGCTAGTAAGGATTGCTAATAGATTGATATGCCTCTAGAGGTGGTTAAATATTAAAATAGTGCATAATGCTTTGAGCAAGTAAGGATTGCTAATAGATTGATATGCCTCTAGAGGTGGTTAAATATTAAAATAGTGCATAATGCTTTGAGCAAGTAAGGATTGCTAATAGATTAAGATTCTTAAAGGTTGTTAAAACAGAGTTGTATAAACATACAAATCATTAAAGAGAAATCTATCTAGGAATCGATTCGGATATTTCAATTTTCCACAAGCTGTTAGGGCGAATGCGATATTACTAGGCTACTACAAATCACTATACGATGCTACCTTGTCTCCTAGCAGTTTACCCCAACAAAAATATAAGGAACATAAATATATATATATATATATATATATATATATATATATATATATATATATATATATATATATATATATATATATATATATAAAATTGTTATGAGCAAGAAAACAAAAATATTATGCATTATTACATTGACTAGGTTACACAATGTATTTAAAGAAATGAACAGTACGATAAAATATGAAATAGTTAAGTACTTCATAAAAACTAAATTTTATAACATCACGATAATTATTAAAAAGTTAATTTATAAGTTGAAATCAATTATTCATTCTAGAGTAATTCTTTTTTTTTAGAAATAAATGCGAATTTCTCATTAGAGAGAAAGAACCCTTTTTTTGAAGTGAAACTTCTTTGGCGGCAGTAGAGTGAATTTTTTCATATAGTGACATCGTGTAACGAAGTTTGCGATTCGAGACTCGTCCAAGTGTAACATTTTTACAGATTAATTGTATTATATCTATTTAAAGACCAGCAAATCAAAACAAACATTTATTTTTATTGGAATAAATGTGGTTGCCTTAGCCTAGCAATATTTTTTTTTCAATTAAATTTCCCATAACCATTTCTTAATCCTGAAATAATAAATTCGTCAAAAAATGAAAGAGAGCAATGCATTCTAGAACTAAAGTTACATTTCTAATGCGTGAGAGCCTCACACATATTTTTTTTATTTATACGTAAAAATTAACATACCTATAAGAAAAAATAAGTGAAGGTGTTTTTATAGAAATAAGAATGTATAATTATTGTAATTACACTTGCATTTACATGTATCATTTAGAAAACAACAAATAAGTTTAAAGATTCTTTTATTCAATGCGACGTTTTAAGACTATAAAGAATAAAGGATATTAGTTGTAATAATATGTACAGTAATAAATGGATTTCAAAAACGTCTGCAAATAAAAATGGTTAAAGTAAAATATGTTAGAAAAAACGAGTTTGAGAGATGAGGAGGAGTTGTACAGGGCTGCTTCAAGTTTACCACCTGTTGTGACGTATTATTCGAGGTTCATCCTAAGAAAGACCGGCTTTGGCTGGCTGTACCTGTACCAAGCCATACAGCTGTTACTGCGTATGCTCAAGATAACATTTTGCATCATGTGGATGGAGGAGAATGTTTAAAATCAGCAGAATAACTTATAAATCGGATAGAAATATACATACCAAACGTAGGGTACTGCGACCAAACGTAGGGTACTGCGACCAAACGTAGGGTACTGCGACCAAACGTAGGGTACTGCGAGAGTGCAAGCTATTTCCGGAATCAAGATCAGACTCCGAAAACAGGCTAGATAAATAATAATCTTCATTCTTAAATCATAAATTATAAAATTTACATATTGTATAAGCAATTTGTAGAGGTCACACAGTATAAATTTGTCCACTGTCTTACATTATTTTATACATTTTTTTAACATCATATTTTACTGGAAAATGAATAGAAATCATATTTAAACTTGAACAGGCTCAAGATGTGTCAGTTTCAATAAAGCAAGGGATGACCGCAGTGGAGGTAGATATAAAGGATTTGCAGTTGTAAACATGGAGATGTCGAATGAAGAAAAAGAATGGTTGTTTGTAGCCAAAATGTAAAAGAACTGATGTTTTTCAGTAAGTTAAGGGGTATATATGAGGAATACTACTGCTTGTTTGATCAGTTAAAAATGATAGAGAAAGTGTCTTCCAATAAAAGTGTATAATACAATAATAAGTGTATGTTTATAATTAAGAAAAAGGACACAACAACAAACTACAGCCCGTGTATGCTGAAATAAGAATGATCTTAAAATTGCTGTAAAATCTCTGACTCCGAAACATGCGAGCACAACCGGTTTCCTGCTTTAACTTCATCATTTTCAGAATCTGAACCAGCATGAACTGTGGCTGTACTCTTGAAGGAACCCTATTACCATGTTGAGTATTTCTTCTCTGTAAGATTCGAGAAAATGTGAGCTTGAATAGAAATTGGGCTTTGATCCCTCTTGAAGGAAGGAAATCAGCGAAAAAAGCACACTTGCGCCGCCAAAAGAACCACTGAGTTCAGAAAGAAATTATTAGGAAAGAACTTGGAAGGAAACAATTTCGAACTTCTTGTCGAAGGAAATCATTTCAAACTTCGTGTCGAAGGAAATCATTTCGAAAAAAAAACAGGTTTCATAAAAGATGACGTCATACTTCCCTTAAAAGAGTTGATATTTAATAGAGCCAACAGGTAGGTAACGTCATTCTATCAAGCGTACACCTGCTTAGACCTACCTTATAAGGCTTCTTATGTTATAAATATGGTAAATCTAGGAGTACACCGAGAACCCCTATCCCTAGCAGCAGGCAGTCTTAAAGCACCATGCGTCCTTAACACTTAAGTATACCTATATATACAAACCCTTACATTAAAACTCACTTTCTACGTGTATGTTTACTATAATAAGGAATTTATAATCAGGGTATGATTTTATTAATAGAAATATGAATACTGATATAGAAGTAACTCGGTTTAATAACACGTGGCTTTACTTGTTAACCTTCCTTAGATTTTGCTATTTTGTCTTTAGACCTTGGTAAGTTTAACGCCTTATCCCCCACTAGGAATATTAATGGGACATCATTTTGTTCTCTAAGAGAAATAAAGTATTTTTGCGTTTCTTTTAATATAGAATTTATAATAAATCGACAAATATTAATAGAGGTAAAATCGCGTAGTGATTTATTACTTTTTAAAGTACTGAAAATGATGACGCTTATCCGTTTGAATGATTACTTTGTGCCCAACACCCACTATCATTAGCGCGATTTACAAGAGGATCTTCACTCATACAGACAAAGCTATGAGTAAAAGAATGAGTCAGAATAATGGTTAAGAGGACACCGGCGTGACTGAGATGCGACACGTGCGCCCCGGAAGTGCTGTCATACGGGTAGGTAACGTCACAAGGATAAGTCTTGATTACCAGTTATCAAGTAATACCTAATCAAAGGAACCAGAATGTTAAGTAATCTTTTACCTTGTTGAATATTTCTTTTTTTGTAAGGTACGAGAAAATGTAAGCTGGAATAGAAATGGGGCTTTGATGCGTAGATAAATATGTATAATAAAGACGATATTTATGTAAGAAGTAAGAATATAAAGCCTGCACTTAGTTCTTCCCGTTTTCTTATCAGGACAACTTAAGAACCGCTCCCCCCCCCCTCCCACCTTTTTATAGATCATTAACGAGAAGTAAACTAAAGAGTAAGGCATCGTGATCCCCATTTCATTGGTAGGATTTGGGTTAAAAAACAGTTTGAAAATTTACAGAGTACTGAAAAGTTGTATTCAATGTACACTGAATAGTGAATATGAATATTCTACTGAATATATTATACTGAAGCCTAGTCCACACCAGTAGACACGTTGCGAGACATTTCTGTAGGCGGTCTCATAGACCGTTTATAGAAATGTCTCGCAACGTGTCTATAGACATCTGCTGAGACCGTCTATGGTCTAGGTCTAGCGTCCACACTTGTAGACACGTTGGGCAACATGCCTAACGTTGCACCATGTCTACCATTTAGAATGGAAAACCATAGACATGCGATTTTTGATCTAGCAACGAGACCGTAGACGCCGTTTGTCTAGCCGATGCCTATAGACAAATCGCTAGACATGTCTCTGAGACCAAAATCGCGCAACATGTCTACTAGTGTGGACAAGGCTTAAGGCTTAAAAACCGCCCCCCCCCCCCCTTTTATAGATGCATTAACGAGAAGTTAACTAAAGAGTAAGGCATCGATATACACCATTTCATTGGTCGTTTATCCCAAAGTCATTCGGGTTATAAAACAGTTTGAAATTTTACATAGTACTAAAAAGTTGTATTCACTGTACACCGAGTAGTGAATATAAGAACCGCTCCCCCCTCCCTCTTTTTAGATGCATTAACGAGAAGTAAACTAAAGAGTAAGGCATCGTGATCCCCATTTCATTGGTAGGATTTGGGTAAAAAAACAGTTTGAAATTTTACATAGTACTGAAAAGTTGTATTCATTATACACTGAATAGTGAATATAAGAACCGCTCCCCACCCCCTTTTTAGATGCATTAACGAGGAGTAAACTAAAGAGTAAGGCATAGCGATCCACATTTTCATCGGTAATTTTTCCCCAAATCGTTTGGGATTAAAAAACAAATTTAAATTTTACATAGTACTGAAAAGTTGTATTAACTATGATTATTTATAGAGAAATATTTAATTTTATAAAATAAAAGACTAGTAAGTCCAAGTCCAGTTACAAAATACAGATAGTATGTGAGTCTAACACCGAACAAACTGTTTCTTGGTTTTATTGCTCTTTCTAATGGTGTCTTCTCATTACAGAAATAATTGAAAACAAGGATAACTATTTTAAGAAAATAAAACGAAATGAATATTTAGAATTTCTATTTTAAAAAAAAAACTAAAACATTTAAAAACTAACAAAACCTGAAGAAGAAAACAAAAAGTAATAATAATGTAATTTTACTTCCATTGTTGTTCATGTGAACCGGTGTTACTTCAACAGTTAAAAAACAGTCCTTCTATTTACAAAGGGGAAATATATTAATTTATTTTAATTCTTTAACAATAGAGAGTTTTCGATTCTTGGCCGAGTGCTAATTTATCTTGGTTTTTCTTTACCTCCTTTTTAGCATTGTTCCTTAACTCCCGTAAAAACATCGGTTTTCTTTTAAAGGTTATTATAGAACCTAACGGGTATTTCTTATTAGAAAGAATAAAGTGGTTATTAAAAGTAATAATATTTTAAATCAAGTTATAATTAAATTACAAATATTTTTTGTTTCCTTCCATAAGGATAGGATATACTCGTATTATGAGTATTAAAAGTCGAGAATAAGAAATAAGAAACTATTAAAACCGTAAAGGAATTTGATCAATGTTTATCCATCATTAATGATCTTATAATAAGATCTGCAATCTCGGTGAATTCCTTTTTAGGCTATTGAATCTTGATCTTTCCAAGAAAATCCAACGGGTTCGAACACGCGCTACTTTAACAACAATGCAAGCTGGCGCAATTTAATATGGACACTCACTAGGATAATAACATAAATGAGATAAGCATAATACTGTAAGTAGCGCATTTAAATGTATATGGTATTAGTGTGCTCATTTGATTATAAAATAGAAGTACGAAATCGTACAGTAATTTTTAGTAAATTTTAACATGAAAAATTGATAAAGTATTTTTCCTGAAACCATATCCAGTGAAGATGATGTCAGAATATTTGCAATGAAGCCAAGCAAACTACATTTGGTTTAGATTTTTGTGTTAGTTCAAGCTATATTTTGTATAAGTAAAATTATAAATATATTATTAGTTTGCTCAAATTGAAAAATCGTTTTTAAAAACGATTTTTTGGAAGATATATTTTTCTCACGGAAACGATATTTTCAGTGCAGTAAACGCCGCAAGGGTCGAAAGAATTTTTTTCATGGGTTTTCTTGGTCTCTTCGGGTTCGAGAGCTATGTTGTTTTAAATAGGAAAGAAACAAATATTTGGAAAAATCGACCCAAAATAATTGCAAACCCCACCCACCAATTTTGAACAAAAAAAAACCAGAAAACGGCGTTCCCGTAATTAATCCATTCCTTAAAGTCGGTTGAAAAATGAAAATAAATCATTGATAAATGCCTAAGATACTAAAGTAAATAATTGTTGTTTAATCTTGACACAATGGTACAATTATTATTTGGTTAATAGCTTGGATGTGTTTGGAGTCTGTTGGCTTGAATAAATGCTCTGTGACAGTTAAAAACGTCTGCTGCTCAAAACTATTACATTTTTATTTCTTTTAACTTTTGAATGGTTTGACTTTAAATAAATCTGATTCCACCAAAGCCAATTGTGAAAGCCATAAAATACTGTTCAATGTTTGTGTATGTAACCTACAGTTTTAATATGGTGGCTTTGGCTTACTAAAGATATTTCAAATGAAATTTTTTGAGTGGTTTTTAATTTGTCATTATGAATTAGGCTTTGTTCTAACAAACCAAGTATAATAAACTGTTATTCTCAGATATCAAAATGGCTTAAAAACACAATTTTTGGTGTTGGATTTTTTAAACAAAATCGGGTATGTCATACCCCCCCCCCCCCCCCCCCGGTTGTGTTAGCACCCCCAAATATATTACTCTAGAGCCGCCTATGCCTATGGAAGGTGAAAGGAAAAAAAGGAAGACCAAAAACAACGTGGGAAAAGATGCAAGGAAAGCTATAGCTGGCAATGGGCAGAAATACTAGGAGTAGCCGTAAAGAGAGGTCTATGCCTAGAAAAGGGCCATATCCTTATAAAACAAATAAAGAAAAAAACGAAATTAAAAAGAAAACGAAAAAAGAAAAGGATTAAAAAATGTTTTGTGTAATTTTGTTAAAAGTATATATTAAGGCCCCCATACACGGTCAAAATGTTTGCGCAAACATTTTGACCGTGTATGGGACAGTTTGATGTTTGCGCAAACATTTTAACCGTGTATGGGACAGTTTGATGTTTGCGCAAACATTTTAACCGTGTATGGGACAGTTTGATGTTTGCGCAAACATCATGTTTGACATGTATGGCCTAAATTTGCCCGACATCAGATTTGAGCAAACATTTTGTGCATTTTGATCGTTTATGGGGATCTTAAGTAAAGACCATAATATTAGTATTATTATTAACGTAATTTGGAAATGAACTGGTCATTTGTTTTTCTCTTTTAAAATGGTATTCACTCTATCAAGACTAGCTTAGCATAAGAACTAATTATGTATTCTAATATTCAAATAATTATTAAAAAACTTAATAAATCAAAGAAGCAAAGTACCTCTTATGCATATAATATTAAAATAATAAATTAAAGAAACACCTAATTACCTTTTATACAGTTTATTGAATTTTACCAAAACCAATCCCAGCTGCGGTTTAGAACCACTTTTTTTAAATTTAAATCATATTTTAGCCGATTCAAAATAGAAATATTTTGGATTAAAAAGAAATATTTTTTAAGTTTAATAAATGTGCCAACGTTCGTACACTTAGCATCATATCCGCTTTGTTGGTTTTAAAATTAAGTATCACAATCTATTTATCACATGTTTTCGCCTAAAATATATAAAAAAAAAAAAATCAAACAGCTTTACAGAGGGCCGAATAGAATCTGCAAAATTAGAAACCATACTATTTTTCTATACAAAAAGTTGACCTTTAAAGTGAGCTTTAAAGCACAGTGTAGACAATATTTTTAAATTAAGGGGTATATATGTATATGCAGGGTGAGCCAAAAAAAACCGCACATTTTTGAACACTTATAGCTCAGCTTTTGTAACAGGCAGAGATACGGGGATTGCGGGGTTTCTAAACTATATTCTTCTACTTTAAATTTCGTATCTATAACTTAACAATCTATTGGATGAAAGCCATGCAATGACGTTTTGAATTAGGGTCTTATAAAAATTCGTTGTCCGGATGGTTTTGATAAAATAAATGTATTTAAACAATGAATGTTTAACTAAATTAAAAAATAACTAATGCATATTGCACAGATATACTTGTATGGTGCAATAGGTCCCTCCTTGCTCGTTTACGACAGCCTGCACTCTCCTTCTCCAGTAGGATATGGCCCCAGCAATAGTTGATCGACGCATATCATCACAGGCACGAAGAATCCTCTTTCGAAGTTCATCAACGTCCTTTACTCTACCTTCTACCTCCCACGTAGACTCTTTGTTCTAACCAACCCCTGACAGAGTAATCAATTGGATTTAGGTGTAGACAGTTGGGCAGCCACTCATCTGGCTGAATGAAGTCTGGGAAATTCGTTTGCAAGTATGTATTGAATTGTTGCTTCGTGCCTGGGATAATATGCATCAATCAACTATTGATGGGACCATATCCCACAGGGGAAGGAGAGTGCAGACTAGAAGCTAAATACCACGAAAAAGTTTTGCGCCGGGAGGTTACAATCCTAGATAACAGGTTACAATTAAAACTCAACAACAACAACAAGAGAAGGTTATAACTTATAACTCGTGAACCTTGTATGGGTTTACTGAATAGTATGTTATGCGTTACTTTTTAAGTATTTATCTGTATAATAGTAGTTAATAAATAAATTGTAAAATGTAGTAAATCATTTTTTTCTGTATAAAGGTAACATTTAAGTATTTGTAGGAAGCAAGAAAAGGGAACTACTTGTTCATTTTCCAAGAATTGGATTGGTAATGAAGAGTGGAGTCAATATTAATTCTTTTAATTTGTACAATCTGAACTTGTGATAACAAAAATATTTACAGGTACCTAAAAATAACAGGAATCAGTCTGGAAAATATTACATATTTCATAGAACAATTATTTTGAACTCTGCTAGGCTAAGACTAAAACTTATAATAAAGAATACAAAAGAGGCTGGTCTTAGTTTGAACAAGCTTCAATATTTAATAGGAATAGGACTTATAATTTATTACATTTCTTTAAGAAAAATACTACTCATTATACCCCGTACCCGGAGTATAACATTAACGTTGATATAATCACATTAATCTTTGAAATCAACAAAACAGCTCACTTAAATTTCATAAAAGCTGCATTATTCCCATTATTGTTATAAAAAATAAAAATAAATAAAGGAGAAATAGACTGCCAATTTCGTATGGTTGTAAATTTATTTAATTTTCCACCGTTTCTTACATCAGTAAAATTGTTTTGATTTTTTAACATAAATTACAGTACTCTTTTACATTAATGAAATTCTTTAGAAATATATATTCACGATTTATTACTGAATTCTGGCTAAAGAAAGTTTTTCTTTTCTTTTTCGAGGAGTCTGGGTTCACACTAACGTTTTTAGTATATTTGCAGAACTTAAAAATTGGTGAAGTACGAGCTCTCTTTCTCACTATTTTCTTGAAAGGGAGTGAAACAATTTTGATCAAAACAATATTTCTTTTTATTAATGAAAGAAAAAATGAATTATGGCACTACAATAGGCACATTAGTAAATTACTCCAATGAAAATTTGCTAAAGAAGAAGAAACATAACTTAAAACTGATACGATAAAATAAAAACTATTATTATAACCTGTTGTTGAGTTCAACTATAACATGACTATAACCTTCCGGCGCAAAATGTTTTCGTGGTTTTTAGCTTCTAGTGAGTGCAGGCTGTCGTAAATGAACAAGGAGGACATATTGAACCATACAACAAGTAAATCTGTAAAATATACATTAGTTTTTTTTTTTTGTAATTTTGTTAAACATTCATTTTTCAATTTATTTGGATTTCAAATCAGTCTTGTAGAAGCGTCTTTCGGGAGCGTTACCTTTCTCACATTTATTAACACAATTATGTGATATACCTTATTCTCGCTTCTTTTACTTAATTTCCATCTTTTAATATATAAGTACACACACATACATTACATTCGTATACATTGACACCTATCTTGCTATATATATATATATATATATATATATATATATATATATATATATATATATATATATATATATATATATATATATATATATATATATATATATACATATATATATATGAGTTAATATTTTATTATTTAATCTATCTTTTATCTAATTATTCATCTATTTCCAAGCCCTTACCAAAAAGTACACACACATACATTACATTCGTATACATTGACACCTATCTTGCTATATATATATATATATATATATATATATATATATATATATATATATATATATATATATATATATATATATATATATATATATGAGTTAATATTTTATTATTTAATCTATCTTTTATCTAATTATTCATCTATTTCCAAGCCCTTACCAAAACTGGTGACTTCTTTTCAATCATCGCAATCTGCAGTCCACTTCTCTGAAAGTCCCGCACTCTCATTCGCAATTTATTGCAGAGTAATTACTGGCGATACTTAACTGTTTTAAAAGTTCTATTTTTAGTTCACTATAAAAAATAAATTGAAAGTAGAAAAATTTCACCGAGAAAAAAAAAGAATAAAACATCAATATATTTCTAATGAGAATGCGGTAGAAAATATTTATACCTAGTCAAATTACCTACGTAAAAAAGGAAGGGTATTCGATAGATTTATTATCTTTTCTTTCAATTCTTTTTTTAAAAAATTCTTCTGAAATGCTTATTTTTGATCTTTTAATGGACTATAATGGGTGCTAGAATACATTTCTTAGGATTGTATAACGTCACAATGAAGCTTTAAGATACGCCATTATCAGACGCAGATAATGTTAAATACTTAACAAACTTTCTGAATTCAATAAATACAATAACAAAAAATTCTTCTAGTCACGTTAAGGCGGATGAGAGATGATATTCCTTTATATTAAATATAAATAGTTTTTTTTATAATCTCCTATTTTTTGTCTTTCTTTATTACTAGCATTATCAATACTTCAAAAATATGAAAAGGCCATATAGATATTAAGGAGGTTAGGTTGGGAATAAAAGTTAGCAAGGTTTAGAGATGAAGATGTATAAATCAGAGCTTTCGTATAGAGAGTCTGAGCATTATCTTTTGAGATTTACTTCCATCATGTTAACACATTTTAAGGATTATTTAGTGGACTTGATCTAATATTCTGTAGGTTAGGTTGGGAATAAAAGTTGGGAGCTAAAGAGATGAAGATTTATTTTAATGTTATAAATTTAAATAAATTGATAACCTCATTATGTTCACCTTTAAGTCATAAGTCTACTAAAACATTCCCCAAATTTGAGCATCGTTATTGGTGATCTACATTTTTTCCATAGTTCTTGGACCACAAATTGAAATCAATAAACATAAGCGTTTTGACATTTATATAATATTCAGTGTAAGTGGCATAGTAAGTGAAAGACTACTATATAACGTAGTACCTGACTTAAATATATTATAGTCGCAATAATTGGTATCTACAGTATACATCATGAAGTTTAGTATTATATAAATAATTAATACAAATTATATTTTTATTAATATAAAAGGATTTACATTTAAATTAAACAATAAAACTAATTTAGGAGATCAATATTTTAAAAAAAGGACATCATACTGGTCAATTACAGTACTAAGAAGATTAACATTTTCTGTAATATTTTAGTATGAAGGCTTTGAGATTACAATTGCAATAACAATAAAAATATATAAATACACATACATATTTTAAATATTACTAAAGTGAAAATAAATAAGATGTATAATAGTAAAATTTATAAGTAAGTAATAAAAAAATTTTAGTAAAAAATATAAATATTTTTTTATGAAGAGGCAATAAAGGGCTAAAACTAAAATATACCAGTACTGGTGATATTCTTAACAGTTGCATTA
Source organism: Gerris lacustris (assembly GCA_951217055.1). NCBI lineage: Eukaryota > Metazoa > Arthropoda > Insecta > Hemiptera > Gerridae > Gerris > Gerris lacustris. Next base: position 56,673,230 of record OX578285.1, read on the forward strand.
GTAAGTTACACTGAGTATATTACTTGTTTTTATTAGAATATTTCAACTATAGTTCATGTTATAAGAAATACTTAATTAAGTATTTCTTCTACTTAATTAAGAAATAATTTCTTTGAGTGACATGAGATGAGAAATTTTTCATTAACAGTACTATATTTTTAATGACTAATGTTTCAATGATATTTGCTTAATAAGTCACGCGGCCATTGCTTCTTTATGCGTCGAGAAGGGTTTTGTGGAATTAATGGAGAGGATATGTTTTGGACTAAAGGGTTGGGATAGTGGAATATAGAGTCATGGAAGGATTTGAATCGGAACGAGACTTGGTCACGGATAAATGGGTCTAAAAGGTCTCTGTGAAGGATGAGGTTGGTCACATGAAATAGGAGTTTGATTTAGGAATACAGGTTCGCAATTGCCATAACTTAAACTGAACATTATATAGATAGTTTTACTCGCGTTAGTTTTAATTCCCCTTTTTTAGCCAAGTTTCTAAAAGTCATGGATGTTGTATTTGATCAGAAGTAGTTCTGGGTGATGAGTGAGACGAGAATACGTATGTGTCATCAACAAAAGATGTGTCAAGAATATCAGAATTGTAGTTGGAATATAGAATTGGACTATGGATACTTCCTTGGGATTCGCCTCGAGGAAGAGTAAAGATAATAGGACACATGATAGGAGCGTTTTTCAAGAGAGAATTTAAGTATAAGGCAATAGGCGTGGGAAAGCATGCCAAATTTCCAAAGTAATTTGGAGTGCCTAACACTGGGCTTCATCAAAAGTACTTATTCTGTTCAAGGGGAAGGATATTATAACACCAACTCTGTGGCACTGTTGAGTGGAGGGATTGAAACCATTTTTAATGATTTGGGTTTATGTTTAAGGATGTAATGATAGAATAAATTCTCGGGGGGAAGTTGTTATAGAATTTTTCCTACTAAGGAAAGAAGGCTGATAGTACGATAGGATGTAGGTAAGAGAAAAGGTTTATGTATCATTAAGTTTAGCAAATTTCTATAAAGAAGGAAAATTAGTTGTGTGAAGGACTGAAAGATATGAGGTTCCTTTCTTGGATAAGAACCATTCATAGCCGTAGGCATTATTTCTTGAAAGTCACTTTATAATATGCAAAACGTCATATGGGTTAAAGACATTCAGAAGAGAATAGAGTTAGAGGTATGGAGAGGTCATTGATCATCTGGGTGGATTGGTTTTGATCATATACATCTGGATTTGGGGAAAATTGATGAGAAAGGAGCTGAGCAATGATTGCTACTTTATCAGCATCTGGTATGGTCTTTGGAAAGGAAAAGGGGTGGTTTTGTGCTTTATGATTACCTACTCTTTATTACACTTTTAAACTACTTACTAGTGCACGAAGATGACTAGTTCTGCACCTCCCACCAGGGGGTGCTTAATGTTATTGTCCCCACCGGCTAAACAGTCATTGACAGATTCTATCTACCCTTAATTTCTTATTAGTTACTAACACCTAACTCTTAATATTTCGACAATAAATTTTAGGTTTCTATAGCAGTAAATTACTTATTAGTCATAATTTTACATCACATATTTCGTGGAACTCACCTCTTCTGAATAACACTCTAACAGTTGGTCACTTGTTATTAATGACTACTGCAAATGACTCATTGGTTTGCATCAACTGAAGCCGGTCTATATTAAAAATGGCTAATTATGGGTATTTTCGACTTTAAACTACATAATATAATTTAGTTTTTTATTAAGTTGTATTCCCTATTACCCTATTGTAACATACCACAGAGGAAAACCGACTTATTATATGCCGGCCGGCAACACGTGACATTTCTTAGCCGTAATTAGTAAGCTACTAAGTTAGTTGTAACTTACTCGTGCTGATTGAAATCTTAAAAGAGCAAACTTGATCAGTTCTTTCTTCCACCATAATAACACGTTTTTTTCACTCTTGAGATTTTTTCTTTCTTCTGATAGTTAAATATTAAGTGAACCGATAAAAAAGGCTTTACATAATAACATTTTCAACAAGAAAAAAAGTGCACAGAACTAAATGGTGCTTTAACCGTACATTATCAGCTTGATTAAAAATGTAACAATAGTTTACTGATAACTATAAGGTTGTTTTAAATTAGAAATTATCGATTGAAAAGGCGATTGGTCTTTTACTGGAAATCAGCTGATGAAGTTGAATTAATCAAGACATAATAAAATATTACCTTTAAACAATATTTTAATGAAACATTCAAATTAACAACCGATGGTACCTAGTCTAGAAGAATAATTAAAACAAGTAAATGGTACTAGATTTTCTACAACAAGTACACGATAATAGACGATCGTTACAACTAGTAAATAATACTAGATAATCATTAAGACAAGTAAATGGTACTAGATGCCCTAAAACAAGTACATGATACTAGACGATCGTTACAACTAGTAAATAATACTAGATGATCATTAAAATATGCAGAAAGTAAGAGATTATTGTAAAAAAAATGCATATTTTGAATGAAGTAATGTCATTTTGAACAAGTATTATGATTATGGTGTTGAATAATTTACAATATATTGTTAAACGATCAAGTTATACATGTTTGTATTTAAGTCACAATTAATTAATAAATCTAGTCGACAAGGGTAATGAATCGTTTTATAATAGCACTAAAATAATATAACGAATAACCCTATCCTATATATTAAATATATAAGTGTAAACAAGTGTAATTTACATGGCAGATACGGTTTAAAACGAACCTTCTTACAGGTAGGTACCATAATTTGCTTGGAATCCGTAACCTCCCTTTCTCTGCTAACTCGTTACTAAGGTAACGGACACCAACAGAAAAAAAAAACCTATTATAGTTGATATTCCCGGTTTAAAATTTAGATTAAATCAAGGGATTTTTATATTTATTTATTTTTTATTAACGTAAAAATGATAAGAAGGTTAAAGATTCGGGTTTTAGCTTGTAGTTAGAAACGGGTCTGAGATAGGTGTTAAGGTGGCGGTTGATACGGGGGCCTTTCTTACCAGACCAAGCAACAGGTATTCTCCCCTTACAAACCTATCTCTCCCAACCGACATTAACTATCACCGGTTTTTCTTCGAGCACATTTCAAATTACTTTCATATCACTTTTTACACATTGATACCTATGTTAAACGGTCATTGCTAAGTTATTGTTTCGCTTATAAACTAACAACAGAATGAATTTAAAAAAAACAATATGTACTCACCAGTTATAAGAAGGTTGAAAATAATAACGAAGAAAACGCTCATAACATCAAATCCATTCACAGCCATTATTTATGTTGATTAGTAATCGCTTTTTATATTATAAACAAACACCATAAACAAAAAAAAAAACTAAAAAAACTCTTTTACTGTATACAAATTAATTTGAAAAAAAAAATAAACATAATAAAACTACATTCAGTCGCGGAGACGTTATACTCGTTTAAAACGAACTAATAAATATAACGATAGACGATCGGAGTTCGAGCTTACTTTCTCGATCATTTTCAGGCGTTTTGATCATCGCATTGTCGTTGAAAATAATGTTGTTATTAGTTAAAAGTGAAATTGAGGACTGAGATATAGAAGAGAGAAGGAGAGTCGAGCCGACAGGGTGTACTGTAGGATTAATACTGGCTGGCCGGAGAGTTGGAGACGGTTAGACAGTGGGCGGGACCCAAGCTTGCCTAGGCTTACAGTTAGTCGGCCTCCAACAGGCTCTTACAGCAACCTCAGACCTCATCCACAGATATTCCAAACCACTCTTCTACACTACCAACACCTCCCTTCTCTCTTCAGCTCCCTGATGGACGCTTTGACCCTTACACTACGTCACCAGCTCACCTCACTTCTCCTACTTATAGGGCAACCTTTTCTTCCTTTTTTAATAATATTGTCATATCCTAGTAAAGGTATAATAAAGACATTAGCATCTGATTACATTATCTACTATTTCTAATGTATTTTTTATCCACGCATTTACAGTTTAAGCATATCCCTTTCGTCAATATGTTAATTCTTTATTTTTCATAAATTTAAAGCTCTCAATGTGTAAATTCTCTTATTGTTAAGTGAATGGTGCCCTCTTCCGAAAGGTTATTACCTTGTTTTCGGGGGCTGTTTGCCCCCATTATAATTAGTTTATTAATTCGTAATGTAATAAATTAGTATAGACATTTTCTTTGCTATTTATAATATATAATGCAAGCATAATTGTATAGGTTTATAATTGTTTTAGTGATAATTAAATGCTTCTATTATAAGTATCCCCCCCCCCCCCCCTAGACACTGCATCTACTTTTAAAGTTCTAGGTTCCATTCTCCCGTTTACATTATTAATGAGAAAGGGGGAAACACAGAACACTCAGTGATTAGAACATTGTGGCGTAAACGTAAAGATTAAAAGCATTGTGGCGTAAACGTAAAGATTAAAGGATTGTGGCGTAAACGTAAAGATTAAAAACGCAATGATCCCTAGTTTATTTAACTTACCTGGCGTAGATAGCCATAGAATTACATTTCCAGTAAAATAAAATCATTTCATACTACGTTATCAGTGGCGTATCCAGCGGCTAGGTCTGGAGGGGGAACAGTCTGTCAGTTTAGATTGGGGGGGGGGGGGATTCGTAGTGGAAACATGAAAAGGGAACTACTTATTCAAAAAAGCAGCTTCCCCCCCCCCCCCGCGTCCAAGTAACAATAACTGTTTTAGAACGTATTCGTTAGAAAATGATATGCTGATGCTTTCTGCAGGATAATATCTTACTGTAAGTCATGGGCGTTGTCTGCAGTTAAGTATTGGGGGGGATCAATGGCTGGGGGGTCCGGAAAATTTTGAAAATATTACCTCTCAAAATAGCGCTATTATGCATTTCTGAGGGGAAATTGAATATGAGGTGAATGCAAAAATATGTATTAAAAAAAAAAAATACCCCGTATTTTTTAATTTTTTTTAATCTTCGGGTCTGGGCCAGTCTGGGGGGGGGGGGGGGGGCACGTGCCCGCTGTGCCCCCCCCCTGGATACGCCACAGTACGTTATTTAATACATAAGAATGAATATTGTCCATTAAATGGTTTTATATAATATGTACTTATGTTTATATTTATAATTTTTTAGTTTTGTACAAGTTTTTAATAATTATTCCCTTTAAAGTTTCAAAAATAATTAATACAAAAAATCAAATGCTATTTATTTTAAGTGCAAAAATTAACAAATTAAAGGAATAAGTTTTGTACCCTTGCAAGATAACTTCTATTTTATTACTTTGTTAGGAACCCTGTGTATTCCAAATTTATAAATTGTTATTCTTATTTTGGTTGTCATATAAAAACGTTACAATCACACCAACATTAATTGAATTATTGAGCGAGGAGTTATTTATTAGAAGCAAAACATAGATGATTTGCATTATTAGTTGTCAGATGTTTCGAACATAATGTAGAGAGCATTCTCAAGAGCTCATTATGATGCTCATTTGCAGTTGATAAAGTTCTCATGATGTCAGTCACTATCTAATAAGTCAAGATCTGTCTTGTGTGAAGTTTCGAACTTATTACAAGGAGAATGATGAAACAGTGGCGTAGGAACGGGGGGGCCAGCGGGCTTGAGCCCCCCCCCCCCCCCCCCCCGTCAGACATGAAGGGGTTATAAAATTACAAATTAAATAAAAATTAGTACATACATGGGTTTATTTATGTCTGAAACTGCTTAAAATGCTGTTTTTGAACGTTTATTTCCAATATCTTCCCGGGGGGAGGACCCCCCTCCCCGTAAAGAGTATGTACCCCCCCCCCCCCTCTTAGTGGAGGTGCCGAGCCACCCCCGTCAAAAATGAATTCCTACGCCACTGTGATGAAATGAGTATTTCACGATGGAATTCATTAGGAACTGATGATAATCCAACGATGACAAATCACTGTCTTCAGTTACTTCCATCATAGTTTGTTTAGTCCCACGAAGAGAGTCACTGCCTTCAGTTTCATACATTATTGGTCGGTTCATCTGCCAATGAGATACGTCTTTGAGAATGATCACTGGACAATAAGTTCGAAACATCTAACTCAGAACACACAATCTCAGAAGAGGAACTTCATTATTCTTGAAGTAATTGACTCTGAAGCCAATGTTAAAGTTTGCATATACTTATTTATCTTACCCTACGATTTAGAAAAGTATAGATCAAATAACAAACACTTTTTTGGTAAATTTTATTAACAAATATTGTACATAAGTTAATAAATTAATTTAATTTTTTTTTTTTTTTTTTTTGATTTTGTTGATAATAATTACATTTTTCACAGTTATGTCCGTCAACAGTAAACTGGTAGTAATAACAGCCTCAGTTTTTTTTTTAAAGGAAAATCAAATATATTCATTATAAATTTGCTTCTTTTTTAAACAAATAAAAATATACTTAAGTGCTGAAAAAAATAAAATAATAATAATAAACTTTGAACATTTCATTTCTATAATTTAATGGATTTTTAAAATAAATTTATTCGTAATAAATTCAAAAAAGCAAGCACAGTATTTTATGTTATATTTATTTTCTCTATTGAACTCTTCCACTTAAGAAAGTATTCTTAGAGAGTAATAACGCTCCCCTTTCCTATTGGAAACATTATTATACTTGAAAGTCGTCTAAAGCTTGCACTACTAAAATCATTAACATTATTTAAATAATACTGCTAATAAGCGCCTTAAGGCTACAAAAAGTTATTATATCAGAATAGACCTTCTTGTTAAAAACTTTAAAGCGGAAACGTGCCGAGCATTGGTCTCTGCGCATGCCCATTCTGAGATGCGCATGCGCACTTTAGACTAGGCATGCGCAGAGACCAATGATCGGCAGTCTGGACGAGGCTTTAAACATGTTCATGATTCTCCGATCATGTCGTCAGCACGAAGAAAAATGTACAGCATATTATATTTATTTGTATTAGTCAAATATTAACCATTAGTTCATCTAAAGCAATTCCAAGTAATTTAACATTTCAAAACCAAATTACAGGACATGGCTAACAGTTTAATGCTAGCTATGATTACTGTTATATGAAATAATTCAGTCTGTGTGCAATCTATTAAGAAATTATATTACAGGGACGGTTTATCGAGCTATTCTAGCTAATTTATTCTATCTAAACTGTTTCATAAAATTATTAAAAACTGATAAATTAAGGAAGTTCAGAAAAAGTTATGTAACAAAAGTTATAGAATTGTTTTATATTTTAATTTATATCTTTGAAAGAAATTTATTTAGAATTATATCCATGAGTTATTTACACGAGCCGTTAAGCCCGTGGCAACAGGCTTAATTTTTATTTAGAAAAAAAAGTAAAATTAAATACAGTTATTTAGATAAGTTATTATATCTAATTAAAGACCAACATATCAAAACAAACATTTTATTGGAATAAATGTGGTTGCCTTAGCTTAGCAATAACACATAATTTTGAGATGAGTCTTCGCACTCGTCGGGACACAACTCAATTATATAAAATAAATTGTGTATGTAATAACTTAAACAAATAACTCAAAATACATATTTCAGTCATATTTACTTAGGAACACTTTAAAAGGATTAAATTTTGTTTGATTTTGTTCTTATTAAAAGTAAGAAGATTTTAAATAAAAAATAATCAGTAGAATCAATTTAATTTTCACATATGATTTAACTAAATGTATATTCCGATATATAGAGTTAGCTTAGTAATACTCGATGCGTTCCACTTGATATTACAGTATTATTACTAAGAAATACTCCATGACGCACATTCCAGAATGGATAGGGAACGACTTTGCTTCCTGTAGGGAAACGGGAATGTCCGATGACTACAAATCTATCCGGATATAATTAATCAATACATTATATATTGATTGAGAAGAATAATTATATAATATATTAGTCAACAAATGTTTCGGATAGATTATATTTATACTCTGTTATGTTAGATCAAATTAATATAATATGATCTTAAACTAAAATCATAGTTTATGGCGAGGATATATTATACACTTTTATATTCCGTCTATTCTTCAATACATTTTCTTTTTACTACCTTAACTGAGTAACAATCGAAGTAAATTTAAAATAAAAATAACAATAGATAAAGAAAAGATATAATGTACAAAGTCCATTTTTTAATTTATTTAAACTCACTTCATAAAACTTAGATAATTAAAAAAGAAACAAACTAGAATGAATCCTTGAGGGAATAGGGAAGAAAAAAAAGGGAATGGCGGACTTTGCAAAAGTGAAATCAATTTTCATGTTTATTTTAAATATAATCATAAACTGATAATAATTTTAATTTTGATATGTGTATTTCTCAGACCTTTTAAGTTATGATAAGAAGACAATTTTAAACATTGAAATATACTTAATCCTAAAGCGACTTTTAACAGTATTTTATCTACATTATTATATATTTAATTAAATGTGCAGTCATTATTATAATTTTATGCATATAGGATTAAGTAATTATTAATTTTTTTTAAGTTTATATTCATATAACGATATACAATTTCTGAATGGACAGCTTATTGCAAAAACAAATTTAGGAAAATATAAAATATCAAGCAATCGAAATACTATTCTTAAACATAAAAAATTCTAAATTAAAAGAAAAAAAAAATAGATAGAGATTCTCTGTCTTATAGGAAACATTTTTTTGTAATCTTTTAAGGAGTAGATAGAGAACCTGTATCAAAGATATTTAGAATAATTTATGAATCTTAAATCAGATGCTGTTTCTGCTTCTTTAATAAAAGGATGATTAGTTTCTTTATATGTTATATTGAAAAGGACCTCTATTAAAATTGCATTTGGTATTTACAATAGCTTTATTCCCTAAATGTATTAAGATATTTGAATTTCAAAGGCACACATATCAAAATTTAACTTAAGACGGATAATATTGGAATTAAAATACCTAAAAAGATCAGTCATTTTTATTTTTTATTATTATTATTTATTTTATTTTTTTATTTTTTTTATTTATTTATTTTTTTTTTTTTGCAACATACCTCAGGTTTTGATAATAGATTTAAAGATTATAATGTTTTTTTGAAATGGTGAGGTTAAATTTTGGAAGGATTATGAGGTGTTGAGTTCTTCAGCTATACTGTTGGATCTGGCTAGAGGGCCTTGGCTGGATACAAGGCAGGTAAGGGTTTCTAGGCTGCTCGCTTCTTGTTCCCTCTGCTGGTGATACAATTCTGAAAAAGGCTGTGAACCAATTCATGGATTATAAATCAGAGTAAGCAATTTCAGATACACGGTTTAATAAAGATGGTAAAAAGGCTTAAAATTGTTAATAGAGTTTAAGCATGTTCAAGGTTTTTTGAGCTTCGCTTAGCAACAATACACATAGAAGAGCGATTTCATAAATAAATTCTGCGACCTTCCCTTGAGATTTACACAATGTTTAAGAAATTATAGCCGTCAATATCCTATACTGATATCCAATATTCTAAATCTTATGTTTATGTACTTACTTCCACATGTGCTCTTAACATGTTATGCAATAAATTAGGACAAAAAGGTATTCGTACGTATTTGAAATACTAAAAACATGGTGTTTGACTGCCCCTCCTAGTACATAATTATAATACATTTTAAAATTTAAAATTAATTGAAGCGAGCTTCTTACATTCAACGAAATATGCATCTTGTCTGTCTGTCTGTCTGTCTGTCAGTAACGTTTACGCGTGTGACGATAACTTGAGTAAAAGTTGAAATTTGGTATACATGATCTTCTTACTAATACTCAGGCTAAGTTCGTTGGACAGCGTGATCCGTCCAAGAGTTCGCGTAAACGTGAGCTTCAAATTTAAAATTGGAATTTCAGGACGGGAAAAAATTCTATCATCACCTACTCGATGAGACGAACATTTTTTTTCAATAACATTTTTCAGTAAAACCAACAACGACACTGCTATGATTTAATAAAGATCGCTAAAACTATTAAAGCGGACCTAAACGTTTAAAATAGAGAAAACAACCTTTTTACCGATATCTTACGTTCTAACGTAAAGATCTTAATAAAACTTCATGACTTCATGTACATCTTCTAAAGTACAATTGAAACAAATATGTAAAATTTCAACTTGATACATGCAGTAGTATTTGAGTAATGAAGTGATACATTTATAATATTAGTTTAAAAGCTATTCCGGATGGTTAAGATTCTTATAGTCGTTTTGTGTGTAGGTTTGTTATGAAGTAAAGCTTTGTACCGAGTACACCCACTCTACACCCCTTACTACCCTCTTCCACTTATCTTCAACTATGACATTCATCATGATTAACAAATTTCAATATTCAGTATTTTATTGCAATACGCTCGCTTCAATGATAGAGCCACGCGATGCCTAGTTTATTTTAAAAATAATAGTATTTAAATGGCGTTCGTTATTGGCAACACATTGACGAAGGCGTTCTCTGAAGTTTTGTCTTCACTCGCCCAGGCCATATCGTAAGGAATGGCGTTAAATTCTGTTCTGTCTAAAATCAAGTCTTTAGTTAGTGAAGAGTTAAAGGACAATCAGTGGCGTATCCAGGGGGGGGCACAGGGGGCACGTGCCCCCCCCCCCCCCCCCCCAGACGGGCCCAGATCCGATATTAAATTAAACCTCAGAAATGCATAAAAACGCTGTTTTGAGAGGTCATATTTTCAAAATTTTCCGGGGGAGGGGCCCCGGACCCCCCGCCATACATCCCCCACCCAATTATTAATTGGAAACGACGCCCATGACTTACAGTAAGATATTGTACTGCAGTAAGCATCAGCATAAAATTTTCTAACAAATAGGCTCTAAATCAGTTATTGGGCGCGGGGATTTTTTTTTTTTTTTTTGGGGGGGGGGGGGGGGGGGAGCTGCTTTGTTGAATAAGTAGTTCCCTTTTCTTGTTTCCACTACGGATTCCCCCCCCCCCAATCTAAACAAACTTAGAATGTGCCCCCTCCAGACCTAGCCGCTGGATACGCCACTGAGGACAATATAATTTGTATTTCGCCTTTAAATGCTTCAAGTGGAAATAACACCGACCTACGACCCACGCCAGTTCATCGGGTATGACCTGGAGAATGATATGCAAAACTTTAAAGAACGCATTCGTTCCAATCGCAATTTAAGTGAAATTATACGAACTATTTCCGTCACACGATTACAAATGCATCCTTTTTCCCACATTTACCAGTCTCATCGATTTTAAGTGCAAATGCTCTTGAGTTGGATGACGTCAATTAATACTTTATTAAAACTTGTTTTTTCCTCCACTGAAATCAGTGAAGCGATAACAACATTTGCACTTTCCTCTTTTATCTACAACTTCAAGCTCAAAGCATCCATAAAAATCACGGAGCATTTTCTCAACAAGTTATAAATATGACTGGAAATATGAGAATATCATTCTCCTCGTATATTGAGAAATATTGATCACATCCTTGGCAGTGCATTTATCAAATTTTCAAAGGAAGTTGGGTATGCGATGTTTTCCTTTACAGAGAAGTAATTTTTTTCTCAAACAAGCAACTCTTATCGATTACACATTTAAGTAACATGGGAAACAAGTATGTGGCTATTCAGTGGCAACATATATAATATACTAGGATATACTCAACAGTTTCTAATCTTTCTTTGTAAGTTTATAGTTTATGGGATTCTACTGAATTGCTGGTTTATTTAATCGCAAATGCGGCACTAAGGAAAGCGACATACTACCATTACGCATAGAACACGCGCCTATTTTTACTTTCTCCCCCAACTAATGGATCAGCTGTTACTGTAAGTCCAACCCTTGGAAAATGCTTCCCAGGCATTTATGTGTTAATGCCTAGTTAAATGTGTTGAGAAGACTTACATCATTAACGTTTTGACAACATTCTTTTTGCTTTTATCATTTCAAACTTACACTTTCTATTCAATGTATATTTAGAATAAACTCATGAAAAGGATGACTAACCTGTGGAAAACCCTAAATGAATCAAATCATAAACAGGTCAAGTGTGTGCTAGTCAGCACACAGCCACACTATATAGTGTTTAACTGAAAAGTGTATAAACAGTGTTTTTTTAAAATGCTAAAAAGCTTACTTTGAACCATTCTAAGGGTCTGATTTTCTCAAAACACACTCTGATAAAGTATTTTTTGCCACTGAACCGGACTACAACCATATAAATACATCGAAAAGACCATAATTATAAAAAAACGTATTTTGTCATTAAAAAATAAAATAATATTTTTTTTCGAAATTTCCAAAAAGTGGTATCTTTACTTTTGGTCGAAGAATGTTCAGGAATTTTTTCAGATTTTTTGAACTTCACATAAGCGAGATAGAGGGGGGGGGGGGGACACGTTTCAAACTCGCCTACGCTCGCCCTATCAAAGTTATAACCAAAGAATTATATATTTTTGTAATCAGCTCGACGTACCCTTTCATATGATACCCCTCACGGTGTCGATAAAAAATTTTAACCCTTAAGTTTTTTTACCCTAATTTTTTTGAAAAATATTTTTTTTAAGTCGCTATATTTTTAAAATATGTGGGCAGGTACAAGACACATACATGCCAAATTTCAAAGTGATCGGACGAAAGGTGTAGCCGTGAGAGCACGCGAGAGGACGGACGGACAGACACACGCAGGAAAATATAAGGGTCCTTGGTTTCGCCTACGGACCCTAAAAATTTACAACTTTTAAAAGGAACTTGAAATTTATGTGATCGAACTTATTTAGACTGATTATTCATTGCATATATATATATATATATATATATATATATATATATATATTATAAAATCACACTGCTAAGTACACCATGCTAACTACTTATACATGGCGGAGTTAGAAAAGAGACAAAATTAAATGTGACTAACTATTTGTACTTAGCGGAGTTAAGGCAAAGTTAAAAAACATTTGTTTGTCCCAAGATAGGTGTTCTGTTTTTTGGAAAATTTAAAATATGACCAAGAGTAAATTACCCTTATTTTCGATGGTATCGAAAAACATTATTTAAAAAAGTTCAGAATTGCAAAAAACGCATAAATATTAAATATTATTTTATTTTATGAATTATTAAATTTTCTGAAATATTAAATTTTAGATTGTTTTCTAAAAATAAACAATTCTGACAACAACAAATAGTTCTGTTTTGATTTTTATAAGAAACAAGTGGATAATGGCTTGGAAGAGTTAAAGGAAAGAATTAAACATGCCACTGCCACTATTCCACATGAGCAAGTTCACAAGGCTTGTATAGAATTCATAAATTGAACCAACATTTGCGTAGAAGTAGGTGGCAATACATTTGAATGATTTCTTTAATTTTTTCTATTTTTTCAACTCTGTTGATTTCTTGTGATACTAAAATAGATGTTAGGATTAGAATTTTTAATTACTTGTGGTTATGATTTATTCGAAAACCCAAAAATAAGAACATTTTTCCTCTCGGATACTCTATCTTTGGACTCACTGTGTATATATATATATATATATATATATATATATATATATATATATATATATATATATATATATATATATATATATATATATAATAAAATGAAACGCCTCAATAGTTTCATTTCCAAAGCCTTTATAGGAAATAAGACACATTCATTCATTCCATTATTAAGAATAAAAAAAAACCTGTGAATCACAGTAAAGAGACTATTTATTACATGAAAAAATCTTCCATTTCATTATCAGGCACGATAAATATTACTTATTCCACATCTCAAGAGTTTTCATTCATCAGTATATTATGGGGTGACTCGAAACTTTTCCTTATCAAATAATATATATATATACCAAAATGGTGACAGAGATTTAGTTGAAATGTAGACATTTTATATCTAATAGAGAGGTATAATTGGTGCGAATTTCACCACAATCGGCGAAATAGTTCCTAAATTATTTAGCGTTAGGGGTTTCAATGTTCAAAAGTTGATATTTTCAAAATGGGCGGCAGATATCGAAACGAAATTCAGTGGAAATTATTTCTATTATAAAGAGAAAAATATTGAAAATTTCAGCGCTATCGGAAAATGTTTCAATTATTTACGATTTTCTTTTAACAATGGGTTAATGACATCACAAATTTATAATTTTCCGACCCGCGCAACTACATTATAAGGATTGATTGTTGAACCAAGTTTCAAACCTTGAGTTATGCGTCATTTTTGTTTGGATGTTAAAAACAACATTTAGTTTTTCAAATTCAGGAATTCTTCTAAGATAAGTAGGGCCAGGGGTTAAGTTGTTACTTCCATCATTAGTTTAATGACAAAGTCACATCTGGAAAGTTAATTTGCTAAGAAGGAATAGTAATTGTTACACAAATGTAGTAAATATTATTGTGCATTATCAGTGGCGTAGCTAGACCATTGGGGGCCCCCCCGCAAGAACTTTTTGGGGGCCCCTCGCCCAACAAAAAAAAAATTGATGAGCAAAAAAAAAAAAAAAACCTCTTGCGTTCAGGATTGGGGGCCCCCGGCGTTGGTACTACAAGGATAGTAATTCCAGTTATTTCTGGATTTGGGGGCCCCCTAGCACTGGGGGCCCACCCGCAATGCGGGCCCGCGCGGGCCCATAGTTACGCCACTGTGCATTATTATTTAAAAGAATGTTGCAAAGTTTACGATCCTAACATCGCAATAAAAAGTGATGTGGTATTAAACAACAATAACCAGCATAGTTACATAATCAGATTTTTTTTTAGCTAATTTAGAATAAACTAAATAAACTGGGTAAAAGTGTAGAACAATAAGAATTGGTCGATCAACCCAAAGTTATTTCCCATCTCCCTTTCTAACATTTTTTTTACTCTCACCCGTCTATGTGAGGAAACACAAACTCTTCCAATTAATTTTTAACCTATAAAATACTCTTAAGCCTGACTGCAAATCTTAAACTAGTCATTCTTAATTGGGAATCAAGTGCCTCTTAAAAGAACACGAGGATCTCAAAAGTTTGCTTATGATCTGAATGCCCCTAAAAGCCCTTTAGGACATGGGATCTCAAGAGCTCAACGGGGCTCTGATATCTCAAGGGAAACAATAAACTGGAAATTGTAAGAAGGGTGCACGGGGCTGTGAAATGCATCAATAAAATATAATAATTGTTTGAACCAGCGTTTCCCAACCTTTTTGATGCCTTATACAGGGTGGTCCAAAAGTCTCCCCCCCCCCCCTCTTAACTTTTGAACGGTTTGAGATAAATTAATGAAACTTGGGGGATCTCTACCATGCAAAGGGAAGTTTGTTTTCATGCAATCACCCACTAGGGGCAACCTCCCATTTTGCCCCCAGACCACCTAACTTCAAAATTTTAACCTGGAATGTATATTTTTGATATCAGATTTAGATTCTACGGTAAAAAATAAAAATATTTTACTTCAAACTTTTTTTTCTATCTCTAATATTTGGCCCCCTATAGGGGGGCAAAGGTATAAAAATGGTAGATTTCAGCGTCTGGGGGCAAAATGGTGGTTGCCCCTAGTACGCGAGTGGATGATTACACACTTCCCTTTACATGGTACAGATCCCCTAAGTTCAATTACTTTATTTCAAACCGTTTAGATTTTATAACGATCTAAGTGTTATTTTTTTACTATTTCGGAAGGGTTATTTCGCTATCTTTACCCCCCTGTAGGGGGCAAAATATTGGAGATAGAAAAAATATTTCTGAGTAAAAGTTTATTATTTTTTACTGTAGAATCCAAATATGCTATCAAAAATATACATTCCAATTTGAAATTCTGAAGTTGGGTGGCCTGGGGGCAAAGTGGGTGGTTGACCCTAGTGGGTGATTGCATGAAAACAAACTTCCCTTTGCATGGTAGAGATCCCCCAAGTTTCATTAATTTATCTCAAACCGTTCAAAAGTTAAGAGGGGGGGGGGACTTTTGGACCACCCTGTATATTACTCTTAAACATTTTTGTTGTCCTACCCGCTACCAAGAATATGGGGCCATGTATATTTGTATATCCCTGAAATCCTTAATTTATTGCAATAAGCAATAAACTAAGGATTTCAGGGATATCCATGGCCCCAAGAGCCTGAATTCTACTGAAATCATTACTGGATTAGAAGGAGAGACTGCAGGCTGATTTGATTTTCCTTTTTTAAACAGAGCACCAGTGGTGATCCTAGGGGGGGCGAAGGGGGCTTGAGCCCCCCCAGTAACCAAATTAGCGCCCCCAGGATTCAAATTATCAATTTCACCTCAGAAATGCATAAAAGCGCTGTTTTGAGGGGTCAAATTTCAAAAATTTTCCTGGGGTGTACCCCCGGACCCCCCCCCCCTCATTAATTAACTGCAGACGACGCCCATGACTTACAGTAAGCATCAGCATTACATGTCTAACGAATCCGTTCTAAACACAGTTGTTGTTACTTGGCACTTGGCCGCGGAGATGTTTTTTGTTTATTAGTTGTACACAAATACCCCCCCCCCCAGACTTTGCCGCTGGATACGCCACTGCATAGGATTGCCACCGGAAAGGAATGTAACAACATACATATAATATATAAATGTGTTGCTTCCTGGTACATTAAAATGTATACTAAACCCACAAGACATGGGGGGCTTAAGCCCCCCCAGAACTATTGACCTAGGATCGCTACTGCAGAGCACACTGATCATCTTAATAAGGTAAAAAGCATTGTTTGATTTGTGTATTTCATTGTGTCCGTTTTGATTTAGGTACTTATATTATTATATCAGTTTTGTATTATATAAAGCTCCAACTAATTCCTGAACTCAAGTTGGCGGGTTCATGCCCTTTGTCGGAAGTTTAAAGAAAAAAGATTTAAGCTTCTAAGGAAGTTTTATTACTCCTCGTTGCATACCCCTTATTTTGCCCCTTTTAGCATGGAACATGCTATTTTGATCAACCTTTCAAGTATTCGTTTTTATCTTTTCCTAATAACATTCTTTATTATTATAATTTTATTATTTTTACTTTATTAAATTGTATTTATATAATTTAATTCCACTGAACTTATTTATATGTAATTCTTTTTTAATGCATTTTTTAATTTTCCTATATCTGTATAATTTCATAGATTTTCCGTGACACTAAAATATTTTGTCGCGACCATAGGGTTAGGAAAGGCTGCGAAATTCGAATAGTACGTGAGGGACCGGCCTATTTAGTGTACTCGCAACTCCACCGTATAAAACCTCTAAACACCGACAAATCTGGTGAGTTGGAATCCCAAAGAGGTGAGACAAGTTTCTTACTGATGATCACATCGATTAGATGAGTAAAGTGGTTGAATCCTGAAGTGTTGATTGGGACGTATAAGTAAGAGAGAAAATACAACAATACGTTCAGGAGGCTTACAGTGCGCTGTCTCCGAGACCTTACAGAAGCTGTATAGATGTCAATACATTACAAAAACTAAAAAATATTTTTGTAATCAGCTCGACGTACCCTTTCACAGTTGCGTAAATAGCGCCCCCGCCAACCCCGCGGCGCGGGGGGGCGCCTGCTCTAGGGGGCGCCGAAAAATGAATAAACAATAATATTTATATTTAATAATAAAATTTAATAGAAACTCTACGTGGGCGGAATTATTTTAATAAAATTATTTTTGGGAGATGAAAATAAATGAGAGATAAACAAATAATAGAATTTAAACAGGGTGAGAATGATATGAGATGTTATGGTTTAGAGTTTATTGCTCAGTTTGGTTTTCTAGTTAAGTGTCACTATACCTATAATAATATGGGTAAGTATATCGGACTCCCTTCTTCATTTTCGACTCGCAGGAGATCAAAGTGTTTATTACAACTAACATTTTTCTTATCTAATCCGGTTTTAGCTGTACTAGATAAGGAAATCTGTTCCAAACTTTAACAAGTTATACTTCCATCTCTTTCTCTACCGCTTGTCTTTGCTATATAATATGTATTTCTCTTTCTTTCTTAACCCCCCTTACTTCTTCTTCCCTATCACAACCTCTTTATATTTAGTTTCTAACTCTTTTCTTACCTAGCTAATTTTACCTCCCTTTAGAGTTGTTATCTTTTCTACCCTTCCCTTTTTAAGAATTGTTATCTATTAATCACATTTATCAAGCTCAGTTCTGTTCAGTTATAGCTCTCGTGCGGGATGGTTGTGTCTTTTGCTGTGAACTTTAACTTTCCTTTAGCTAGAAAGCTCTGCTATTTTTTATTTCTTATTCTACGTTCAGTTATTTTGTGCGTAAAATTAAATTATTTTGGTGAAGAATTTATTTGGAAAGGGTGAGTGCATTTTTCAGACTATCATAATATAGCCGTCAGGACTCTAGAGGAGCCCCGTCACGTCTATTTGTTAATAACTAAAAATATCGTCGTCTTCCTCCTCCTCCAGTAGCAAACACTTTTTTCTTTTGCTTCCGAGCTTACCGAAGGTAACTGGAGCTATTGTGATCGTTCTGAAGAACCAACAAATTTTATGTCGCAGATTTTTAAAAATTCTAAGACAAATCCGTTTTAGATAACAGGAAACATTTTTGTTTTCGTGTCTGACTGTCGGAATGAAATAAATTCACCAACAATAAGTTTTAAAAGCATAAAATCATTAAAGTATACAAAATAGGACGCGAGGAAGCTATGTGCCACAATTATTGGCAGATAGATGTGCTTAGTTGTATATTGTCTTTTAGTTTCTTAATTAGGTATTCAGTGGCTTTATGTGCATCTGTATATGTTTATAAGATATTCCAGTTCAAGTCTTCAAGCGAGGATAACAAATAATAATCTGTTTGAAAATTAAATAAATTGCAAAATAAATTATTTTTACAAAAAGAAGTAGTTTTATGTAGGGGGGAGGGGGGGGGGGGCTGGGTGGCTCGGAGGCTAGAGCGCTTGCCTTGCGACAAGGCAAGTTAAGCAGCATCGAGCCGGGTCAGATGGTTACCGCAGCTCTGGGTTCGATTCCCGGACCAGGCCCCCCGCTCAATGTTCACCCAGCATTGTTTAAATAAATGGGTAGCTGCTCGAAAGAGTAGCGCCACCAGGTTTCGGCGTGGAAACCATGGAACTCTCAGTTCGATTCACATCGAAAGAGAGTCATGGTTAACGACCAGACACTTAACGACCACACTAATGCGAAGAAGTTAGGTTTCTAACCCGGGTTTGTTCAATGGGCCCACCTAAGTGGCCTATGTCTTCGGGCGTAAAAGCCCCCCGGAATAAAATTAAAAAAAAAAAAAAAAAGTAGGGGGGGGGGGGGGGGGGGGGGGGTAAATTTTGTTAGCTATAGGAGGCGCATTTTCAAAAGCTGCGGGGGGCGCCGGATTTCTTAGTTACGCCACTGCCCTTTCATATGATACCCCTCACGGTGCCGAAAAAAAAAAAAAAATTTTAACCCTTAAGTTTTTTTACCCTAATTTTTTTGAAAATATTTTTTTTAATTGCTATATTTTTAAAATATGTGGGCAGGTACAAGACACATACATGCCAAATTTCAAAGTGATCGGACGAAAGGTGTAGCCGTGGGAGCACGCGAGAGGACGGACGGACAGACACACGCAGGAATATATAAGGAAAATATAAATTACTATATTTTTAAAATATGTGGGCAGGTACAAGACACATACATGCTAAATTTCAAAGTGATCGGACGAAAGGTGTAGCTGTGGGAGCACGCGAGAGGACGGACGGACAGGCACACGCAGGAAATATAATATGGTTTTGCCTACGGACCCTAAAAATGTTAGGGGGGGGGGGGGGGGGGGCTCAGCCCCCCCCCCCCTAATCCCATACCTTCGGCCGCCTATGAATATGTCACTCTAATTATCACGGAATAGTTTTCTTTTAGTTTTTAAGATTTAGTTCGCGTTGCTCGGGATGAAAGTATACGCTGCAGACATCTAGCGGATTTTAATAGAACTATTAGTTACTAATTTCGATTTTATTAAATAAAATAGAACCGTTTTTTTTTTTATGTTCTCATATTTTCTTATTTTGTTCTACACTTTTATTATATAAACTTTATTTATTCGAGAGGTTACAATAAAAGAAGATTAAAGAAAATATTGTGTAAAATGGGCTGTGTAAAACTTTAGTTCAGATCTTGCCTACTAGAGTGCACTGGTGTAGCCTCGGTGGAAAGAGAATTTAGTACACTGATTCTCTCATTGAGTGTGCTAGCGTACTGGGATAAGATTTCAACTCTGTTTTTACCTAATCGGAAACTATTTGCCGATCAAGTTTCAAGTTTCATAGTGCTGTGCTACGACTACCTCAGGATTTAACCTTGAAACTTGGGTGGCAGTTTCTTTTTTTTTAGAAACAAGATTATTACAAGAGATTAAGAGTAGTTTTATACTTTCATTTTCTTTTTTTACAAATCGAAAGAGAAAATTGGATTATAGCCAGAAACTATACCCAAGTTTCATTAATTGCAGATTATATTATACTTGACGCTATCATATAAAAATATTGTAAGGATGTTCAACAAGAAATCGAAGCTTTAATCTTTAAACATAGTTCTTGCCAACAGCGGATTAAAAAAAAAAAAAAAAAAAAAAAAAAATGTTCTATCACTCACTAGCACATTAGTAAATTAAAAAAAAAAAAAAAAACCTGTTCCCTTTCTTGTTCATTATACCCAGGAACATATATAATATATTTATTTTACTTTTCATTTTTACTTTATTTATTTTTATGTTTTAGGTAGTATTCATACTACGGAGAGATTAAATTTTACTTTAAATCAAATTATAGTTATCATTACCTACTGGAGACATACAGAGAAAAATAAACTCCAGCACCGGGATTCGAACCATAGGAGGCCCGTGGTTCGAATCCCGGTGCTGGGGTCTATTTTTCTCTTATTTATTTTTATAAAATGTTTATTCTGTTGCAACTTGACTGTAAATTCGCCAAACAAAATCAATTTAAACAGAATGGTTATTTTACAATTAATCTAAGAAGCAAGTTGTGACGTAGTAGACTTCCTCTCATTGTCCTGTTTACGCGATAAAACTGATAATGCCGATATCAAATCAAATATATCAATTGAAAGAAACCAGCAGGTATCAGGTTTTAACGACAAACTATTTTATCTCCAATAGGGAAAAAAGTTATGATTTTGAAATAGTTTAGAGGGACTAAAACAGGTCTTTTCATCCCTAACTCAAAAAGTAGGGAGAAAAAGTAAAAGTAAGGCGAAAAAGTAAAGTAGGGCAAAAAAGTAAAGATTGCAACTTAATTATTTTATAAATAGTAGAAAATGTATGGCTAATGTAATAAAGTTGTCGAAATCAGGTTGGCGGCACTGCGCATTTTTGACCATGTTTATCTTTGTTTACAACATTATAACCTGCATCTAAATAACCTTCTATTTGAGTTTAATTCCAATTCTTATTTGTTTTTAATATTGAATCTCTTATAATCTGCTATTAAAAGTTCTAATAATTATTGTTATTTATTAAAATAATAAATAAAAAACTGTGCTATGGACGAAAATGTGTATTTTCTTCCTACTGGAGATAAAATATTGTATGTACCTCGTGAGTAAAGTGCCATTATTCCCCTCGCGATAATTATCTCCCTCGGCTGTGCCTCGGGAGCTAATTAGAGTTATTCCCTCGGCTGCACCTCGGGAATTAAAAATTAAAATTCCCTCGGCTTCGCCTCGGGATTTAGGGACCTTGGTTCCTTCGGCTTCGCCTCAAGAACCAACTTTTTCGCTCAGGGAATAATGGCTTACTTTACTCCCTAGGTGCATAAATAACTATTATCATCTTCTATTCTATATCATAGTTTTCTTTTTAATAGTCCGGAGATGCTTAGAATTAAATAGGAGTAACCTTTTGTTATTTGTCCTAGATATTGATTTCTGACAGTTCATTTGACTATAAATATGTTCAATGTATATAGAAATATTGTGCAACTTGATAATAACAAGAAATAAGAAGAATTCTAAATGAGTTAATCAGTTTGATAAGTGACTAATTCAACCCTAGCAGAGCCTCCAAAAGAATCTATATTTGACGTCACTGCTAACCGCATTGGTACATAGTTGCGCGATTAAAACCAGGAGGAATCAATCTTTTAATTGATTCAAAGTGAAATACCTTTGGGAACCTCATCTATAGATTCTACAAGTATTATCGCTTTTTTACTTTCTCATATAAAGAGAAAGTATTGTGATGGCGCGAAAATTCGATTTTGAGATTTTGATGGATTTACACGTTTTGAGGTCCCCTGAGTCCAAAAAAGTGGTTTTTAAAAAATGCCCGTCCGTCGTCTGTCGTCTGTCGACTGTCGTCTGTCGTCTGTCGTCTGTCGTCTGTGCAGACGCCTGGAGCCTTAACTACTGGGCCGATTTTGACGAAATTTGGCATACATGTTCAGAAAAATCATACCCCGAGGCAAAATCGAGAAATGAATTTTAGCTCTAAATTTGGGGGAGCTACCCCCCAAAAACTCTGAAAAAACATGAAAAAAAATTATTTCTCGAAAACGGTTCCGACGATTTTGATTAAAAAATTCTAAAATGTAGTCCATTTGAATACGAATCCAACGATATAAGCCGTTTTCCCGGGAAAAATCTAGTTCCTGAGAAATTAGCTTAAAACGTGGATGGAGAGAGCCCGGGTTCGATTCCCCACCCAGGAGAAGTTATTTTTATAATAAATTTTGATGAAAAATTCAATAATATTTAAATGTACATTTGAAAACTAATAAATAGAAACACTTGGCTAAGTAATTATAAATTCGTATATGACAAAGTTTGTCTGAGTTGTCTCGGACCGATTTTTTTTTTTTTAACTTTTAGCATGCTAGAATATCTTCAAATCTTTTATACTCCCACCAATAAAGCCAAGATTTGTCCTATTATATTACGGACTAAGCTGCTTCCCTAGTAGGAATCAATGGGTATGATTTCGATTATCATGAAGGCCAAAATATTTAATGAAAGCCTAAATAGTTTCGTTTCCAAAGCCTTTATAAAAGCTTAAGCCGCGTCTACACGATCCAAGTTGACTTGGACCAAATCAGTTTTGACTCCATTTTGACGCTACTTGGATCGTATAAATAGGTTATCAAAGTCAACTTTGACATCCAAGTTGAGTTGGGCGGTATTTGATCTAAGTAGACATGGATGGCGTCAACCATATGATTATGACAAGAAAGCTGTCAAAAATAAGAAAAGACGTGAAAAGTTGTGACGGATTTGTTTATAAGAAGGATATTGACAGCTTTTATTTCTTTTAATTTTTTGTTTTTATTCCTTTGCTTCTAAATGATTTTTTTGACAAGTTCCCCTACTTAGACCGATGTTATGTAATGATATCGGGGGAGGGGGGGGGGATGGTTTCGTATTGTATAAAATAAAATAGTATCCAACAATTTCGCAATTCTCATCAATAAACAGATGAAATTTAAATTCTATATCAATAGATTATCCTGTATTGTGAATATTAAACACTGATGTTACTGTAATAAACAAATTAAGAGCATTTCACTTAATAAAAACTTTTCTTACTAACACCCTAATTTAAATTGAATGTAGTTTCTAGAGTGATGTAATTACCTTAAGTCTGTTTCCTAGGAACACAGCCCTCTCACGTTTCTTAATCATATACTCATTAGGACACAGCCATCTATGCTCGTGGCACTCCTCAGCCGATGGTCGCTTGCTGCAAAACAACAAACAAAAATCACTTAGTTAATAAACAAAAACAAACACTAGTACTTAGAGAGGAAAAAATAACTGAAATAACCAACTTAGATCTGCTTTAAGAGTAGGCCCTTAAAGTTAATGACATAATATATATATATTATTACTTATTCTTATTACATTATCTGTATATCTTGTATAGGTCCAGCCTTGGAGCCTACTATAGTATTTATTCATTACATATCTGCGGTAATTGTGGTACCATAACTTATACTTATTCTGAATAATATACTTATAATATTCGTATTTATTCAATCCCAGTTCTTCAAAATTGTAGACACTGAACTCGTAGAGATTTTATATTTACGGGATATTTCTTTGTTCTTCATTCCTTTATCTACGTCCTACATCTATGAATACAATAATTTCTTCTGAAAGTGATGACTTACTTTTAGACATTTGTACGGTGAGTAAATTACGCTGTAAAAAGTCAAGAGCTGTATGACATTCCTAAACGATTCTAATCTAAACAAAGACTAAGACTGCAACTAAGATTTCTCTATACTGTGCCAAGAAGATTCCGATTCCACTTAAATTATTGTAGGTAGAATACTCAAAATTAATAGAGTGCTAGAGCAGAAGAACTCCTAAAAATTATCCTGTATTGCTAATATTAAACACTGATGTAACTGTAATAAACAAATTGTTTAGAGTATGGTAAACATAATGATGATGTAAAACGACTTACTTAGGAGTTCTCTTAAAAATTTGCATGAGGAACCTAGTTGCTTCCTGGGTGATCTCCTTGTAGAGATGTTCGAACCTAAATCTGACGAAGTTGATGTTCTGCCTAGTTTCACCAACGTTTTCGCCGTGGAATGGAGATACACCGGAGAGGAGTAGGTAAGCGAGAACACCGATAGACCAAATGTCTGACTGGGGGTATGCAGGTTCTTGGCATATCACTTCGGGAGCTGAAAAAAAAAAAAAAAAAATAGGGGTGTAATCATTTTATAGTTCCTGGATTCCCCCCCCCCTCCCTACCATTATGACTCCCCCCTCCGTTTCCATGGAAAGTACACCACCGCAACTTCGTATTATACAAAATGCTAAATTAGGAACAATTTTCAAATCCACCCAGAAATTTTGATGACGCACTCAGCGTCGTAACCCCCCCCCTTAAGCACTCCTGTAAATAAATTAAAGATCGGAGAGTTGCTGTTAATAGTACATTACGCGTCTAGTGCGGAAAGTAGCATTATGCATGCGAGTGTAGAGTTTGTATCCCGAGCGATAGCGAGGGTAGTAAAACCACACGAGCAAAGCAACATGCAGTTTTCGCACGAGTTGCGTACCGTAGTACCGTACTTTATCTACGATTGTTGGATTTTAATAATAAATAGAGAAAAAAAAAAACAGTTACTTTAATTAAACAAACAGCAAATTAGTTTTGTTAAATGAAAGCAAACACGATAATCGTGCGATAAGGTGAAGAATTCTTCTTTATTTCCGCACTAAGCCGGAGAATTATGAAACTCGCATGTGCAATGAATACAACTACGAAAAGAATTACTTTCTAAGCATCTAAATCAGGCCCGTGTCCAGGATTTGTCCAAGGGGGGGGGGGGGGTTTTCAAGACCCATGGCATTATATATGTATATGTGTATATATATATATATATATATATATATATATATATATATATATATATATATATATATGTATATATGTATGTATGTATGATTGTATGATTGTATGTATGTGTGTGTATGAGTGTGTGCTTGGTGTTAATTTGGAGAGGTCTAATTAGGAAATGATGGAATAAATTAATGTCTAAAATAGAGATTAAACGATAAATATATTTTTTTATATTGTGTTTCTAAATTATGTTATTAGTAAACACTAAATATCATCAAAGTTATTAAATATTATTTACAACTAATTCATAACATAACAAATATAATTATGAAACAACAAAAAAATAAGAAATAATTAAATTAAATGGGAATATCCCCAAAAAAATTAATTATATAAGTAATAATAAATAATATAATGAAAATGAAATACAACTACATACTATTATTTTAAATTAATTTAAGTTTGTAATTATTATTTAATCTCTTATATTCAAGAAAATTCTTTATATACATAAATGCTATGCAAAATTAATTATATATATATAATAAATAACATAAAAATACAACTTAAACTTATAAGGTCTCTGTATTTTATCTCAATTTAGAATCTAAATTAATAAAATGTTTATATTTCGTATCAATCGTAGATAAAAATTGTTGTGGTTCAAACAATTTGTTTGTAAAATGCACAAGAAGAGGGTGATATGAGTAAGCACCAAGCTAGGTTTTCCAGTTACCTAAATAAACACAATGCTCTCCGAAGGTTTAAGCTAGAGCCGGAATTAATAGAGTAGTATAATAAACCTGATTAAGATCCTACAGGCAAGTTGTAAAACGAAGTTAAGACTCTCTATAGTTCTACGGACCGCTGGAACTCTATAAGACGGGGTCATTTATCATAAAAAAAATTACTAACCTGAAAATTCAAGAGCGCCATGCGTCTTAACAGGCGTTCCTAACTTTGTGACCTTTTGGGCACAGCCAAAGTCTACAAGTTTGACCTGTATGCTCCTAACAGAGGCCATAACAATGTTATCCGGCTGCAAATCCAAGTGACATAATCCTCGCCAGTGCAAGTACTGAAGAGCATCAAGTACCTAAAATAAAAAAAATGATAAAATAACCATGTACATACTACTTTCACACTCATTAATATGTTTAAAGGAAAATACATTCGATATCTTGTTGTTAAGAACTGACGATCAATATTTTAACATTTAAAAAGTAATTGGCACTAATTAAGTTTTGAACTAATCCTGAGATTTTGTGGTAATTATTTTCATAATCATTCAAATCTAACTTGATCTGTTAATAGACTGATTTCAACATCTCTAATCATCGTAAGCATCAGCAGATTAGTTTAGATAACAACTTAATAATTATAGTTATTAGTTTTGAAACTGATTAATTATTTTTACCGTGATTTATAGCAATAAACAGATCAAGTTCAGTCATTTGTTAATCAGTTTTTAGTTATTCCGAAGCAATTGTTTTTGGTTTATTCGATAATGCTTGCTATACCTGGTTCCACTTTTAATTAATCATCTTTAAAATAAATGCGGCAAACTTAAGTTAATTATCTGTATAATACTACTTATAAATTTCCTAATTATATTTATATATTTACCTGTGAGATGGCAGTAGCCACCATTTGCTCGTTGTATTCATGCCTGTTTGAAAGATAGGTGAGAATGTCAGCTCCTTGCAATTTTTCAAGCACGAACGCACAGTAATTGACATCGGGTGGCCTGCAAAAAGAAATCGTACGTTTGAAAGATAGACATTTGAATACCATCGACTTTCATAAACAGTAATTATTCTCAAACAATTGTTTTTGGAACGAAGTTCCTTATGGCACGTTCTGGAGCGGGAGTGAATCCGAAAAAAACGACCAAAATCACCGTCACAAAATCACCGTCACGCAAAATCCGTCACGAAATCTACCGATGGCGATAACTGGAGTAAAAGTTGACCGACTTAGTTGAAATTTGGTACACATTTTCATTTTACCAATGTCCGGGACAAGTTCGTTGGACAACGTTATCCGCCCAAGCGTTCACGCGCAACGCTCGCGTAAACGTAAGCTTCGAATTTAAAATTGGAATTTTTGGACGGGAAAAAATTCTAACTTCATCTATTTAATGAGACAAACAACTAATTTTTTTTTAGTAAAACGAACACCGACACTACTATGAAGTGATAAAGATCGCTAAATTTATCAAAGCGGACCAAACTGATTAAAATAAAGAAAACAACGTTTTTACCGATATCTTACGTTGCAAGCATGTAACATTTCAACCTGATACAAGCAAAAGTTTTTGTGAGTTAATGATTTATATTTTTTATTTTAATATTTAATTGGAGTAATATGCCGACGGGGCCTGGGAGGACAGTTCTTTTTCGTTCTACAACCATCTGCTTTAACTATAAATTTATCATTAACTTTTTTCTCAATATACATTACATTATTTATTGAAAGACGCTCGCTTCAAAGATAATAAAAAGATTTTCATTTAATTTTGCCTTAACTCCGCTAGGGCAAATAGTTAGTTACTTTTAATTTTGTCTCTTTTCTAATTCCACCATGTATATGTACGTAGTTATTACAGCGATTTTATAATTTATATTTAATGAAAAGCGTAAGGAACTTCGTTCCTACCGGGTGTCCCACAACACCAAACGTACTTTTTTACTATATAGTAGACTTGTCATGGCGTGAGTAAAAACTACTTTAATACATCACGTGAAGATGATAATGCCTCACATCATGAGCAGCTCCTATTACCTACACATTTCATATTTTAAGATCAATTTTATAATTATACTTACAAGTATGCCTCAATAAGATTAGCTATCCTTTCGTGTTTCAGCCTCCTTAGTACCTCAAATTCAGCAGTGACCTTTGGCTCTTCCACAGGACTGTTCTCGAACAGCTTGCATACCATTACTTGGTCTGAAGATTTATCAATTGCCTTAACGACAACTGAAAATCTCCCCCTGGAAATAGTTTAATTTACTTTTAATCCTCGACTATATTATGTTTTTCTCTAATGTGTAAAAGCAACTCATCGTGAAAAAGGTGTAGTTCAATAACCAAACGTCTTCACACAAAATTATTTTAATTGAAACAATTGACCCGTTTCGGCTGTTCTAATGCAGCCTTTATTTTTGTTTTTGTTATTGGATACCTTTGGTTGGTTATTGGTCATCCAATAACCAACAGATTATCTGAAGAAGGCTGCATTAGAACAGCCGAAACAAGTCAATTGTTTCAATGGCAATCATTTTGTGTGAAGACGTTTGGTTATTGAACAACACCTTTTTCATTATTTTTAATTTTGTCTTTAATCGAAATATCTCACACAGTCGAAATTTTCTATTCATACTGACCTATATATTTCACTGATTAATGTATACTTCTCAGTAGGAACATGGTTCAACCAAGGTTTAGGATTATCTTCCAGTACGTAATCGAGAGGAAGTTTTGAGTCATCGACAAAACCTTGACCTGCTTCGCTGATAGCTTGCAAAGCCTTCATCGTTCTGGATACTTGAACTTTGGCAGTGCCTGAAAAGTAAAGAGAAATGTGATAAATTAAAAAATATATATATATTAGATAAGAATTTCTATAAACATGCTTTAAGATTATAGAAGAGAGCTTCTTACATTTTAAAATAGGAATTTTAGGAGGGGAAAAAGTTCCATTATTATCTATTTGATAAGAAAAACCTTCTTTCAAATACATATTTGAAAGAAATTTTACCTCCAGCGGGGAGAAGAAGTGAACTTTCCTCCCTAGTTTACAGGGAGGGAAGTTACTCTTTGCACCCGGTCGGGTTAAACAGGGAGTAATGAAAAATAAGGGAATCATGAACTCTCATGATTCCCTCCAGTGTTGCCCTAGATAAAGCACAAGTAAATAAGGTTGCTGCTAATACACATTTCATTTACTAACTTTTGTTTAAGGTCCAAATCTATAATGTCATCTTCACACATGTCATGTAGCCTCCACAACGGTTGCCATAGTGATTCATCAGTAAAAGAAACAAACAAGTTAAAAGTGGAAACATAATTTCTAAATGTAGATTAACTAATCCATATTTAAATAGATCAGTTGTCAACACCATTCAATACACGACTCAGCTTCCAGCTAATTCTCCCATTTAATTTTAGCATTGAAATTCAAATAAGTATTATCTATAATTTAATTTTAACATGATTAAACTTATTTAGAGAATTGTTAATATTATATCTAACTATATATTTTTTTAAAAAATAAATATAAACCTACGTATTTTTTGTTGAATAACGTAATTTAAAATTAATTTTTTTTTTTTTTTTAAATTAAAAGTTGTCCCCTCGGCTTCGCCTCAGGAACCAACTTCATCGCTCAGGGTGCAATCACTTACTTTCCTCCCTTGGTGCGTAAATAACTATTACATTTAGTAACAACAACAGCGACACTGCTATGAAATAGTATAGATTGTAAAATCCTATTATTCAGATCTAAAACATCTTAAGAAAGGAAATAATGTTTTTAACAATATCTTACTTTCTACCGTATCGATTTTAATAAAACTTTATATATAGCTTCTAAACTACGATTAAAACCGGCATATAAAATTGCAATTAGATACAATCAGTAGTTTTTGTGTCGTCAGCAAATATATTTTTATAACAATAGTAGAAAGGGACTGCGGGATGGTTAAAGAAAAGAACATGGTAGGGTGTAGGGGTGTAGTTAGAAGGCACTCGGTTCCCACTCTACAACCCTCCTCTACTTCTAATTATATAATATTTATCTTAAAATAAGACAGTTATCGTGATTAACTATATACTATTTTCTTAATTCTCAATATTTATAGCAATACGCAAGCTACATTGATAGATCCACGCGATACCTATTATATAACTTATATAGATTTCCCCCTCTTTTTATGTTCTGGTCGTCTGCAATTTCACGGTCATTATAGGATAGTGGGATCAATGACTTAATACAGCTGTAGAAGTGATCATTAGTGAGAAGCATGTCTCACTTCTCTGAGAATTTGATTCGACTTATTATTACGGAATATTTCGAGTGTATACGGCATAATTAGATCATTATAGGGCAGATGAATCTGGCAATTTATATCTATTGAGGTTACATAAAAGTGAAGTATTTTATTGGCCATACCAATAGAAAGGACTTTATTTTACAATTAATATGAGAAGGTAAAATAAAAAAAAACTAAATATGTATTAAATAATAAATTGGTTAGGCGTAAAGTCTCACGTAAATAGGGTTTCGTTGGTATCGTGAACATAAAATTAGTATAAGGGGGGGGGGGGACGCATGAATTTGATGTTTTTAGACAAGATGGCATGAAAAATTAAACATGTTCCACAAGTGTTATATATTTTTTTAATCTACCTTTCAATACCTTTCATTTAATACCCCACTAAAAATTAAAAAAAAAAAATTCATAGTGACAAGAATTAGCCGCCATTGTGGAATCCCAGTTATTCAGATCAAATTGCTATTCTTATTTTTTCTATGGCCCTGCAAACCGCACATTTTTCATATTTTTTTATGTTATTACTTATTAGTAACAGCGGAAATATAATTTTAGAGAGGGGGGGGGGGGGGGGGCAAGCAAAATTTTTTTTTTTACAAAATGGCGCAAAAAATAAAACACTAGCCACAAGTGTTATATATGTTTTTGTAATCTACTCTTCAATACCTTTCATTTGATACACCACTCAACATTTTTTAAAAAATATTTTTTTCACGTGACGAGAATTATCCGCCATTTTGAATTTGAACAGCTGATAATTTTGAGTTCACTATATTCTTCCTGTGTGCACGTCAAAACGATCTTTAATACATACTGGAAAGTTGCATGTTTTTATCTCTTTTGATTCAAAAGTTATTGGAACCGAACAGAGTGACAGACAGACAAACAGACACAGGAACGAAACTATAAGGGTTTCTTTTTTTGGTTTTACCAACGAAACCCTAAAAAAGGAACAGTAGGTTAATTTAGAAAAAAAATATCTTTCGTGAAATACATTTAAAAAAGTTTTTTATTATTTGCTTGTCAATTAAGCGGGTATTATATATTTACAATTTAATATATAAATATGATATAATACAGAATGTTATGTATGAAGCACCTATTATTCTTCATTTACCGTGACAAAGAAAATGTAGATCTAAAAATTATAATTTGACAAGACAAACCTTAGCTTTCTTATATTTAGAAATATTTTAAACTATTTATACAGGGTGTATCAATTTCAGATGGCCATAGAAAAAGGGGTATATCTACAGGTCATTTGGAGCAAAAAAGTTCATATAAGCTATAGTCCAATTCTCAACAGGTTAGGAGCTATAGGCGAAAATAGACTGTGTTAAAAACAATCGACCTTTGCCTTAAAAAAAAGACCTTGAACTTAAAAATAACTCAAAATATATTAATCTTGGAACAATGAATGAACAATCGTTGGAAAGAGCAGGAAATTTCCTATAAAATGATGTATGTTTTAGTTGAGTTGTAGCCTTTTTAGTGTGACCCAGAGCTGTTTGAAAACAAAAAAATAGATTTTTTTAAAAAACCTGAAAAACTTTGAGCCCACTTACCGATATGACACGAATGGGAGAAATGCATACAGAGTTAGGAAAAGTTGGCGCTTTTAATAAGCTTTAAAACGATACCAAATACTTCACAATATTCCAACTCTAAGTGGGCGAAAAAACCATCGTTGTAGAAAAAAACACGTCGTGCTTGAAGCTGGAGAAGGGCAAAGAAACGGACATTATCATCTGTGGCATCTTTGACAAAATGATGTCGAATGTGCATTGCTCAAGGTGGCGGCCATTAAATTGAAATTTTAGTTCTCTAACTAGAAGATCTATTATTGTAAAATATACTTACCATGGTATCTCAAGGCTTATTAAAAGCGCAAATTTTTCCTAACTTTGTACGCATTTCTCCCATTCGGGTCATATCGATAAGTGGGCTCAAAGTTTTTCAGATTTTTTAAAAAAATCTATTTTTTTTTTTTTTTCAGACAGCTCTGGGTCACACTAAAAAGGCAACAACTCAACTAAAACATATATCATTTTATAGGAAATTTCCTGCTCTTTCCAACGATTGTTCATTCATTGTTCCAAGATTAATATATTTTGAGGTATTTCAGTATTTTAAGGTAAAGGTCGATTGTTTCGAATTGGACTATAGCTTATATGAACTTTTTTGCTCCAAATGACCTGTAGATATACCCCTTTTTCTATGGCCATCTGAAATTGATACACCCTGTATAGTTAAATAAATGTAATTCTGTTATGTTAAAACAGTTTACAAGTGATCTGATAGAGACAATGAAAAGAGATTGCACCGAGGGTTAATAGAATCCAATTTAATCATAACTCACGGTGTCGGCTGTTAAAAGGTCCCACAGCTCTATCTCCCACAACCCTCCTGTCTCAACACCAGGACAACACGATTTTAATAGAATCTAGTATCTATTGCGATATTTCGTTGTATAATGACCTTGATCTACTATAAGTAGTTGACAACTCACTCAAAAATTGATAAAAACTATGACTATAATGTGATTTTCAATTAAGAAAATGTTAACTAAAATGACTTGAAATCAAGTAAGATTGACAGTACAGTAGTACAGAATAGACCGAAATCGTTGGAAAGTGATTACGTAATTTACGTGATAAGTATAATAATTGAATTCTTCATTTAAGAGACTTGAAAATTTAAAAGTTTGAGTGTTCGTCTAACGATAACTGGCTTAAATATTTACCAGCAATGATCTCAGCATTTGTGACAACTGTATTGTTTTAGGAAATTTCAAACCTTAATATTTTTAAGATGGCTGCCAATATAAACAAATAGGGTTAGAAATACCAATCTAGTTGCATGCCATCTTAAATCTCTTGATGATTAGAGAAAGAAAATATACATCTTTTTAAGATGGCCGGTACAAATTACCAAAAAAAAACTAAGGGATTTAAGTCATGTTTTATATCAAAATAAAGTTCTTTTTGAGTACTTAATGATTATTATTGCACCGTACATTCTATAAACGTGAGTTCGGCATGCAACGTACAACTAACTTAAATATTTGAACGAGCATAAACGAGTTCTTCATTTTAGACGCAGTTGGGATTTTGAGAGTTTGTGTGTTTGTCTAATGATATTTAACGTAAAAATTCACTGATTTGAACGTAATTCGGCAAACAGGCGCATCTGAAAAAAAAAAGAAGAATAGTTTTGGGCAATTTATTTTGTAAAAAGAGTAAATCTATGAAAAGATTAAGTTACTTTGTCTTTTCTTACTCTCCAAGATCTTTAAAACGATGAAAAACTTGTTTTTAATCGTCCAAGAGAAAATAGTAAGTGTGAAATTTTAATAATTACATATTCCTTTCCTACTCTTTAATACCTCTTAAATAGTTGTTTAACATGTTATATATGATGACTAAAAACTTGGTTGTTTAGTTATCCACCATATTGGCCTCCATCTTGAAAATTTTAAGTGTAAAAGTTCCAAAAGCTATACAGTTGTGCTAAGATGTACCTGTACCTGTGTGCCGAATTTCAATCAAATCAAACAATTTTTACGCCAGTGATCGTTAGACAAACAAACAAACTTTTAAAATCCTAAGTACATATTTGAAATGAAGAATTCATAACACTAGTTCAATAATTTTAAAGCTCTTTTGAGGTAGAGTAAAACTATAGTTGTGGGCTGGATTCTGAACTGTTGTCACAAATTTTGAGATGCACCTGTATGTAGAAGTCTCTGAAATGAAGATCTCACTACGCTCGTTTAAATGTGTAATTTTTTCCCCGAAAAATGTTTCTTGGTTTCTGCTTACTTCCCGCGAATACCAATGCCCAGTAATCATTTTGAGCTTTGATTTAATTTTAAATATAAACAAGAAAATATAAAAATCTAATTAAAGATTATGCTTAAAGTGATTCGTACCTTCTTCTTTTGTTCTAATTTCTGCAGAAGTAACTCCAGTGTCACTCCATCCAATATTATTCTTAGCTGCCAACCTGAAGATGTAACCGGTGACTGGGCTAAGCCTTTGAACAAGGTAGAACTCATGATCTATCTTGTCACTGACTGTCTTCCATTCACCCCCCTCTATAAAAGAAAACGAAATAAAATCAACTTTAGTCAGTTAATTTTTAATCTAAGAGCATTTAAAGAAAGACCTGAACATTGACCCCCCTGTTACTTAATCATTACAATTTTACATTTTCTAAAAGCCTTTGATAAACAGCCAAGTTATGAATGACACACCAAAAGAAAGTTGTTATGATGGTTTCATCAGGTATAATATAATTTCTTAAAGATTAAAGCATGGTATTATCCGTTTGGGATTCAAATTATGTTCACATATCCAATGATTATACTTGTTTTCTTTAAGATTCAACGGTAGGGCCATTAAACTGCAGTTCACTCGGTTCAGGTTTTTTTTCTGTTATGAACTGAGTAAAAGTTTTAGATAAAATTCTTTACATCTGAATTGCAAAACTTATAATGACCTGTTTAAAGAAACTTCTATAGCAAATATTAATCTAGGGAAACACATGGTAAGCTTCTTAGCTAGGATCGAAGGCAAATGGAACTCCCACCGTTACAGGTACTAACGGTGAGGATCCTTTGCCATCAAAAGAAAATACTCAGGTAACACAAAACCCGGGTCTTTTCCATTAAATCAATGACCTTAAATGGCATTTATAGTAAACTCTGCTTCTCCCTCCTTCGTTTAGCCCACGAGGGAGCAGGACAATAAGCAGCTTATAATTTCTGTTTAACAGCGCGAAAGGTGCTTCTTGGAGTGAAAAGTTAGGCGACATCTTCTAAAAAGAAAGGTTGTTATGTCTTGTTACAGATGTCTATGCTATAAATAATTGTTTTGGTTTAACAGAAGCATTTATTTTAAGAATTAAAATAAAGGAGAGAAAGAGAGTAAAAGATTCACACGCCGGTAGAGGGGTAAAGCGATGCGCTGAAAACGCAGGGAGACTTGATTCGATTTCCGGATACAGAGTGAATTTTTATTTCTCTTTAATAATTTGTATTAATAATTCTACGTCCATACTTACCAACAACTTTAGATTGAAGCATGTAAGAAGTGACAGGGTCATTTCCATCATGTTTAGGCTGCTTCCACCTAAGAAGTGCTTGGGTATCAGAGGTGTCGGTAATTTCAGGCGAATCAGGAGCGTCTGGTACTCCGGCCAAAACAACTCTAAAACAAAAAAATACATATAATTGTTGTGCATTATGTAAAAAGCAGACACTAACTACATTAAAAGTTAACGAATAGGTTTCCCTTTATTCCAAAATTATTATCATACCTCGCCCTCGCTACAGTCTGTCCTATCCTGTTGCGAGCTACAACCTTGTAAATACCAGTATCTGAATTGATAGCAGGATCGAATTTCAAGATTGACCTTCCCTTTTCGTCGTCCAAGATCTTAACACGATTAGAATCTCCAAGCATCATATCATTCCTGAAATACGCATAACAGAAGAAAAATTAAACATACATTAAATAAATAAGTTAAGATTTATAAATTATAGAG
The DNA here is from genome assembly GCA_951217055.1 of Gerris lacustris. Taxonomy (NCBI): domain Eukaryota; kingdom Metazoa; phylum Arthropoda; class Insecta; order Hemiptera; family Gerridae; genus Gerris; species Gerris lacustris. Next base: position 56,709,121 of record OX578285.1, read on the forward strand.
TGTTATAGAATTATAAAAATTTTAATAGCTTACTTGAACCATTGAATAAGAGGTGCTGGGTCTCCAACAGCAAAGCAGACAAGTTCCGCTGTCTTTCCTTCCAGAATAGCAGTCGCTTGAGGCTTTTCCCTCATAAACGGAGCCTGAAAATTATTTAAAGGACATCATTCAAAATACTTCTTTCCTATCAATAACCTTGGTACGAGCTATAACTTCGCTAACTTAACTTCCTTCCTTTGTTAAGTAATGTTAACACATTCTGATTATATTATTATTAGATATACATATGTCATATGTATATAAATGTGGTTATTTTTTTGAGACGGGACTCACCTGTCCTTGCCTGGTGGCTTCGATAAGGGCTTCAGCCTCGACATGAGTGTCCAGTCGAGTGCCTAGCTCATGTTTCAACCTCCTCACAGTGTAAGAATCTCCTAGAGCGTACTTGTTTATCCTCAGCTTCCTTTCGTCGTCAATTTCTTCATCCATCACGTCGGTAAATCGCCTCCTTTCTCGGATGACGGGTAACTATAAATAATTTAAATTGATTCAGACAAATAATAATCAAAATAATATGACAAGTAGAAAATAAACAGCTGTGGCTTCTAATGAGCAGAATAATTGAAAGATTGAACAGGGAATAAAAATTTACGATTAACAGGAAATTACATATGCTTAAAATTGACGATTCGTACCTGCCAATCTAAGTGTGATGGTTCATCGGTAACTTTAGGAATGGTATGTCTATGAGCGGCAACTTTCATGTACTCCCTCAAACGCACAGGGAAGTCGACGTCACGGAGTTGAAGCAAGTAAGTATCAGGTCCACACTGATAGCTACAATAAAAATCGATATATTATAACATGACGCAACAAAAATACTTTTCTTCGAAATTTGAGAAAATGAATAGGCACTTGTAGCAAGACAAGCATCTTTTAAAGATACAAATTGATCTTACTGGCTTTCAGATGAAACTCCGCCGACATCGTAGCCGATCGGTTGCCTTGAGAAGATAGCATCACCAAGATTTTGTTTGGGACGGGTATCACGCTTAATTTCTCTCTCAGGAGATTCAGTAGGAGTGGCAATGTAGTTTGGTGGATAAATCATTTTGGACGGATGGCTGAAGGCGCCCATCAAAGGTCTCCTTCTGTACCAGGTGCGGCAGGATGCGTTGCTGTACCAGTCCCTATAAGTTAAAAAAAGTTTCAGTGTAACTAGAATCAACTTATACGTTCTTCTCTAAAATACCAAATAGAATCTTAAAATATGCTAAAAGGAGGCCTTTTTGACCATAGTTGACTATTAATTATATCAAGGGAAGACGTACTTCCACGAGTTATAGTAGTTATGAAGGTTTTCTGTGCTGATACAGTTAGGATCTGCAGGTGCGTAGTCAGCAAGCTTAAGCCAGGGATGGCGAAGGGCTTCCTTTACGGTCATCCTCTGCTCGACATTGATCACAAGCAATTTAGTGATGAAATCACGAGCATCTAATGACAAGCCTCTCCAATATTCTTCATTGAATTCCCAGAAGCCTTCACGAACCTGCAAAAGAATTTGCGTTAGTAAAATAGAAGAAAAATAATCGTATATATATATTGACCTAGAAAAATTATTTATATACCTTGGTAAGAGTTTCCATGTCATTGGCTCCTTTGAAGAGTGAAATACCAGTAAGAAGTAAATGTGTTATAACACCGACGCTCCACATATCGGTACCCAGATCAACACCTTCTCCCTTGACTATTTCAGGTGAGACGTACTCAGGCATACCTACAATTCATACGAAATTAATAGTATCGTGATAATTGAAATCATGATTAAGTCTGGTTCTAATTAAAAATCTCTCTTAGCGGTAGTAATTTCATATACATGTGTGTATGAATTTGTTTTAATTAAATTAAAGGTATGTAATATAGTAATATCTAAATGACAGTAATTTGTAAGGTGATTATTTTCTTCAGTCAAAATTTGCTAATTATACAAAAAGTAAGTTAAAAATTATTTTCTGAGAACAATAACACCATTATTATACAAAAGCCGGTCACGTACTATTTCGCAATTTTAATTTGTATTATACAGTCTAAAAAACATAATAAAAAAACTTCGGCATTGAAATATTAATCTAACACAAAATAACTAATAAATATTTGATCTATTTCACCAACTTAACAACACTGTGCAATTAAATTTATTTGAAAAATATAATATTGAATTCGTACCGAACGCCTCTGGTCTCAGTTGTCCGGGGTGGATTCTGCGAGCTAAGCCGTAGTCACAGATTTTTATTCCGTCGCCACCAGAATGAGAGATGAGAATATCTCCAGGCTAAAAACATGAAATTAAAAATACATTTCACATCAATATCTACACAATATTTTGTTATCTATGCCTTTAATTCTGTAATTAAAGTATAATGTCTAATTTATAAAAGATATCTCGTTCGGCCACCATTCTATTTGGCTTACTATTCTCGGTAAAGTTTCTATTGAGAATTGAGAACATACTCGTATTGCCACAGCATTCAGGATAAGTTTTATAAAACAGATTACTGATAGGCGATCAGTTAAGATACTAACTCAAAATTGATTCAGTAAGTTTGTCTGATATTAAAAATATAAATCAGTAGTAATCACCAATGATTCTTTGGTTGTCCAGCGTTAAAGCAATGCTCCGTAAATGACCAACCACAACAAGTGAACAAAAATCTTCTTTTATTAATATTTAAAAGTACATACCGTCAATCCAACGTGGGCAATGTTTTGCTCATGAAGGTAATCCAAACCGACGAGAAGTTGCCTTATGTATGAGGCAATTTCATTCTCATTGGTATATGGAGTCTTCGTTAAGCAGTCAAGAAGTTCACCACCGCTTGCACTGTTATCATTTGTTCAGGAAAATTAACTAATTATTTAAATTGTTTTAAAAAAGGATAAAAAACTGACATAAAAAGCTGGCATAAACTTGATCGTTTTTATCAAAATATTAACTCGACTTGAAAATAACCAAAGCATAAAAGCCTATACATTGTTCTGCAAAATTGAACGAACTTTCGGGCCTCAAGAAAATGTTATCTGAACTTAATGTTTTCGACGTTGCTGAATCCGAAAATTTCTCCTACAGTTTTCCCGGAAAATGCGTCTAAAGTTCGGAAAAATTGTGTTTTTGAGGATTTTCGACCTAATTTTTCGCCCAAAAAAATTATTGGTCGTTTTAATATCTTCACACCATGAAGAACAAGAATTTAAAGTCAACAAAAAAATCTGCTGACCTTAAGAACCTTCTTTTTTAAGAAAATTGAAAAAAAGAAATTAAAAATCTTTGTATTTCTATTTCTTTTTCAGCTATTTAAGAAATGTTTTGTGACTTTTTTCTGACATTATTCTAGAGAAATACAATATATGTAACCGAGATGGGGGGGGGGGGGGATAATAAACAAATTGGGCAAAACCACAACTTTTATTAATTTTTTTCAATCAAATATGATATGCTAAAATACAATATCCCCCCCCCCCCAATGTTTCTTGTATCCCCCTCGGTCACATATATTGTAATTCTCTAGAATAATGTCAGAAAAAAGTCACAAAACATTTCTTATATAGCTGAAAAAGAAATAGCAATACAAAGACACAATATGAGAAAACATCGATTTTTTTAATTTTTAATTTTTCAACTTTCATAAAAAAGTAAGGTTAGCAAATGTTTTTTGACTTTAGATTCGTGTTCTTCATGGTTTGAATTTATTAAAACGCCCAAAAAAAATTTTTGGGGCGAAAAATTGGGTCGAAACCCCCCCATAAAACACAATTTTCCCGAACTTTTGGCGCATTGCCCGAGAAAATTGTACGTATTGGATAAATTTTGAGTTCAGATTCAGATTCAGCACACAAAAATACTTTAGAAAAGGACATTTTCTTTCTGAAGCTTCTTTTTTGCAGAACAGTGTAATTAATAGCATTTATTATAATGAACAAACTTTAGTAAATTGCAGTATTACAATACAAGACTGTGAGGATATGTTTGTTTAATTATTATTATTTTTATTTCTTTCTACGACATGCCGGTTCACGGGATAATTCAACTAGATCTTCTTGTAGGCCAATATATAGTTTATTCTAGTTAAAGCGTAAATTTACTAAAAAAAGCAATTACACAAAACGAATAACAATTTTCACGATGGGATCAAGCAAATTATCTCCTAAATATTCTTGGGTTTGTAATTAATAAATATTAATTTTACTTTAAAATATAGATTGACTGAGAGGTCAGATTGACGGAGTTTAGAATTAGTTATAATCGTTGCATGAAACCGAAGTAAATTCAAACAAAAATAATAATAATAAGACAGAAGACCTAACTAATAATTTTAATTGTACAAAATAATGAAAGTTAAATTCGTTCATTATAAAACTCCAGTGAAAAAAAAGGATACAGTTCGATAACCAATATGATGGTATCCAAAGTTTCAAATCCATCGTGGATTTTAATAAGTTTGTGATGTCTTAATATATTCATAATATCGAGCTCGTTGTGCATAAGTGATTTCAGCTCTCCTTTGCCCTTCATTACCTTAGCAGCATAATTTCTTCCTGAAATAAGAAACATAGGTAGAAACATAAGTTGTTTCATTGCCATCAAACTAATATAATTATAACCTACTTTAAAGAACTAATTCGCACAAATGCGAATGGGGCATCAATTGCTGTTACTACTGTAAAGGAGAGTTTTAAAGATTGCTCATTCATTAATAGAAAAATAAATAATAACTTCAAAATCATTTTTAAAAATGTCTTACAATATTCCTTATTAGAATTGTCGATACAAGTTGATAACAAAGAAATATACAAAATTAACCTGATACTCTCTCGACGGCGTGATATGTTATTCCCTGAGTGCCTCTACCCAGTTCATCGCCTAAGTCATAGAAATCGGACAGATTCTTCGTCTTCAGCTTAATGTTGTGGCCTAAGCCGTACAAGTGGAATGGGAATTCTTCCTTCTCTTCGACATGGACCATGACAGAACAACTGACAGCTCCTGCCACGTTGCTAGCTGTAATGCTGTACAATCCTGAGTCTTTGGTAATAGCGTCTGTAATTGCAAGAACGCAATGATCTGGGTCATACCTCTGGATCTAAAATTAAAAATAACATGATAACTGCTAGTACTTAAAATTTTCAGCTACTTCATGATAGGATAAAATATAAGGAATTATAATATTTGGAACTAGAAAATGATATGTATAAAGAGGTTCTCTTGATAATTTCAATAATTAACACTAAAAATTAATACATTACACATTAATACACTATACAATAATACAATTGATCAATAATTGTAAAGAGACCAACTTTAATTGAATAGGAAACAAGTAAGATCGATATATCACCTTCATTCTGGCGGAGTGGGTGAGTGGTTGCCAATCTTTGAACCACTTAACATCGGGATAGGGTACGCCAATCACCCTTGCTTCAATTCTGCCTCCCTGCCTGGCCAAAATAGTGATTTCTTCTGGTCTCTTAATGAATTCTGGGTATTCGGCGATTTCAAGATGTACCCTTTGCCTGGCTTCCCCGTGCTCGTTAAAGGCAATAGCCTCATAAACACCGACATCTCTATCAAGCATCCTGTTCAAAATGGTAAAAAGAAATTAATACTTAGCTTGCGTGTAAGTTTTATAGCGAGTAATTATAATAAATGTTTCGTAAAGGAATTATATTAAAATAATCAATTATTACAGGAATTATAAAGTTAAAGAATAGGTATGAAGTTGAGGAATATTATAAGTTGTTACAATTAAGCTCCCTTCAAACCAAATCTTCAAATTCATATTTTACGATTTTGGTAGTATTCATACTACGGAAAGATTAAATTTTAAGTTAAATAAAATTATAATTATTCTTAACTAAGGGAAACAGACAGAGAAAAATAGACTCCAGCGCCGGAATTTGAACCACTGGCCTCTATATTTCCAGTATAGCGCTCTAACCAACTAAGCTACGCAGGAGAATGATTTTCTCTGACGTTAATGATACCTTGTCCGGAATTTAAGCTTTTAATTTTCCACAAGTCTTAGAGCGCTGGAATATAGAGGAAATATAGAGGCTCGTGCTTCAAATCCCGGCGCTGGAGTCTAGTATTTTTATTTTAGTCTAGTATATTAAGTATTTTTCTCTGTCTGTTTTCCGTAGTTAAGAATAATTATAATTTGATTTAAACCAAATCTTCATGGCAATCTTTTAAAAGGAAATAGATATGGGCTAAAAAAAAAACTAAAAAATACTAAAAATACTTTTTTCTTTATAATTCTCCTAATTTAGCTACGAAATTATCGCACATCTTGTTTGTCAGTTACAATAGTATGTGAGATCTATAAGTCAAAATAAATAATATTTATCTATCTACCTGTTAATAAATAATGTGGCCTGGCCGTTTCTAGTATAGCTTGAATCATATCTTCCACCCATTTCAATTGGCTCTCCGTTAAAGAAGTAATTCATCTTAGGTTTAGGATAACCGTAGACAAACCAGAACAGGTTGCAATTATGTCCTTTAATTCCGTATTGGGTAAAGTGCTCTTGACGCAAAAACCTAAAGAAAGAAATTAGAAATGATATAATATAAAGTAATAACAACAATAATACTGCAAATAACTTTGCGATTAGAGTCAACACCACTGCGTTAGCTTAGAGGTGGGTTCATAGCATGAACGCTTTTATATTTCGTGACAGAAAGTTAGGGTTAAACAGGAGATCGATAGGTTTTCACTTTTAGTACAATATTTTGACGATAGGAGGGCTGGAGTTTCAATAAACGACATGCAAAATGTAAAGCTCTTAAATATATTATGCCAGGAAGTTAATACAGAAGGAGGTAGTTTGGTTTTCACTTGTATTCATTGTAGCACTATATTTCGCCAATATAAGTTCTAAATGTTATAAAAATGATATCAGAGCTCCTAGCGGATCAAATGGTAATCAAAATGGATTAATTTTTCGTAATTTCACACCTTAAGATCCGTATACTTTTACTTTATCAATTAGACAAATGTATACTGATTGTCTCCACTTAATGGAAAAACATTAAAATGTCGATATGTGGATTCAATGCCCAATTTGTTTTTTTTTATTTGACTTTTACAACATGATAAGTAAATAGTTCTGTGGTTACCCCAATTTGGTGTGAGGAAATAAAGAGTAGGACAATAATTTCAACCATACATAGAATTAAGTGTAATTATTTGTAAAAACTTGACAAATGTTGAAAAAACCTTACCTAGGAGCTTGAGAATAGCCGTCATGAGGTGGCCTTTCAATATCGAAATCTTTCGGGAAGTAAGGCGAAGTGTCAGGCCTGAAGTCAATTCCAGGTGTAAGATATGGAATGAATTTAGGCTGGTCTGGCAAGAGTTTAGCCCTGAAATCAATAAAATACGTTTGTTTAATAAGTTTCCTTCGTATCGAATAATAACACTGTCTTAACAAAGTAAAATGTCGACAGTGAATATGCTGTTAAACAAATCAATAAAGAACACAAACTTACTTTGAGAAATGCGTAATACTGGTTCTTCTCTGACAAAAAAAACAATTCAACACGAAAAATTCACCAATGAAGTAGGTACTAATTACAAATTACACTTTACAAGAATCAACGAAGAAAGTGTTTTGAATGATTCTTAAAAAATACAGAATGGAATTTAGGTTTAGATCAGTAGGGACGTAACCTATATATTTGAATTTTATGTTTCTTTTTTCCCCCCGATCAACACATCATTAGTTTATTACTAAACGGAGGATAAAAACGTAATCCTCATTCTTTCTAACACTTTAATTATAGTAATGTCAGAAAAATGATGTATAATTTCAGTAACAGCAAATAATACAGATGATGGGTCCGCATTTTATAAGGATTAATAAAGGAAAATAAAGTCCTTTTCCGAAATGTATGATCCGTATACCTATACCTGTAATACCCGTATTTAAGTCTGGACTTCTAGGAAACGGAATGTTGAAGTTCTTGTAGCTTCCTGAACGCATCCTGATAGTCAAAGACTACAATTTGCAACCCCCCTGAATCGTAGAACCTCACTCGTTTGAGAGCCATTCAAATATTCCAAGCCTTTTCACACAAAAATAGAGGTGGGCTATACGCATATTTGTTAACCTTTCACTACCTCTTTTTAAAAAGTGGTATCTTTTGAGTGATGACAAAAATTGCCATCACGTATTACTATGAATTTAATGCAGTAATATTTATTTAAATTTTGAATGCGCAGAATCAGGATGCGGCTTAAATTTGAAGCCTTTATTAATAAATTCGAATTCGTGAGATGAAAACATATTATGTGAATTCATGCTAAACATGGCTCCGCTTAGTAGAGGAATTAAAAAAGAATAAGATAACTAGGTACTTTTGAGATTATAACACTACTCAAATCCCAACTCATTTGGAGCGAGCCTACTCGTGTAGCAGCCTAACATCGTTTCATAAATCCATACTGTATTTTAAAAGAATTAAAAAAAAAAATCTTCTAAAAAAAAAAACAACTATAAATCTTTTTAGAAAATATTAAGCAAAAATATAAGAATATATAATAAAAAAAGAAGTAAAATGCAAGCAATACAAAACAAAAACCTTAACCAAGAAATAAATCGAAGTAATAATAAATTTATGGCAGCAAAAGACAAACAAAACACTGCACTCATGCATTTGATATGGCTTATTGCGAGTTTAAATTTGAACATAACAATAATTATCTTTCTCCGTTTTTAGAAAATCGTTTCAGAAAAGCAGTAATGAGCTTCATTTATAGCATGCAGATGCAGAAAGCATTTTGTTGTAATGCATTCATGGTAGAGGAAAACGCTGCAAAAAATCGCCAATCATGTTATCATTAGAATCTATAATAGTTGTTTCGACCAAGAATTTTAATTTTGGGTAACTTTGCTCTAATAATATTTTCTCTTCGCTATGGAGTGTATTACTTTTTAATGTATTTTTTATTTTTTAAATTGACAGGTTTATAAATAACCGTCAATAAAATGTGAACTTTTTTTTGCGGTGTAAGAATATCTAGATGTACCCCATAGATAAGGTGACCATAAAATGCGACCTTGAATGACTATATGCGGGTTTAGCATACCCTAAATTTATTAATGCACCACCTGGATAGCCGTGCTTTACTATAGAATGTAGAATGTTTTGTGTATTTCCTTTTATAAATAGGATTGGTTTATAAACTACCATCCAAATTCTTATAAGCAGGATTTTCTAGACGTTATACATTTTACTATTTTTCATAATTAAAAACAGGGCATAGCGATATAATATGACAACCATTTTTGGAAGAAACTCCATCTAAACAAAGCGCCGCAAGAAATGTCATTCTAATTATCATCAGTTGATAATCAAATCGCAGATCTTAAGGTGTATAATTGTTATTTCTCCCCCCTTTCAAAACTCTAATTTTAATTTCTAACCTCATATTCAGAAATAAAATTAAATAAAACCTTACAAATTGCCACACTTATAAAAATTACCTAGACAAAAAACTTATCAGACCCCATGCACTGGGTTCTAAATTACTTGTGATCAATACAAAACAATGTCACTTAAGTAATAAACATGGATTCGGAAAACTTATGAGTTTACGAGCATTAAATTTATGTCTAAAAGAGAATTTCTTACTAAGAATTCTCTAAGAAACTAAATACTTATGTAAATACAGCGTATATACCATTTGTAAGGTAATTAAATAGGAAATTTAATAACAAATGTTATCTGAAAGGGTTTTTGGATTTAAATTAAGTATTAAAATGTAACATGAAAAATTTCTGTCCGAATATGACTGACCGATATATTTAATTTGCCTCTGTTTTCCCATTTAATATCGACAAATACTAGTCCAGCTCAAGTCGACCAGCCCAGGCAATGCCATAGAGATGATTATTGTGACGTCACAAAAGCTTTCGAAAATTTAACTCAGTGTTTGTTATGTTCTTTTTTCTTATCACCTCTTATCAAACCCATGTAAAATGAATGGGAGAATTTTCTCAACTTTTTAAATAATTAATTATTAAATTATAATTGATTTATAAGAGTTTTCACCCTTTGAACATTATTGTACCAAGTCTTTTTTAACGAGTGTAACAAAGAAAACATTAAAAACTTTCGTTTCAGTTATTTAAAATGAGTATTTGTGTGAAGGGTCATATCATCGAAAAAGCTATTTGAGTTATTAATCTTTATACTTGATTTTTTGTATTTCCTGTTGCCATAAAAATTCACAGGGTGTGTTCGTGTTCATATTGTATGTCCGAAAATAAATTGTCCTCAAGTTTTGAAACTCAATGAAGTATACTCAGGGTACAGGACTTGTAGAAAGATAGTGATACTTAATCTGCCAGGTAATAAAAGATTATTTGCTAATAATATTTTGTTCCTGGTTACTTACAATGTGCATTATATTTCACTGATGTTGGAACATAATATACAGGGTGGTCCAAAAGTCTCCCCCCCCCCCCCCCCTCTTAACTTTTGAACGGTTTGAGATAAATTAATGAAACTTGGGGGATCTCTACCATGCAAAGGGAAGTTTGTTTTCATGCAATCGCCTACTAGGGGCAACCACCCACTTTGCCCCCAGGCCACCCAACTTCAGAATTTCAAATTGGAATGTATATTTTTGATAGCATATTTGGATTCTACAGTGAAAAATAATAAACTTTTACTTAAAACTATTTTTTTTATCTCCAATATTTTGCCCCCTACAGGGGGGCAAAGATAGCGAAATAACCCTTCAGCAATAGTAAAAAAATAACACTTAGATCGTTATAAAATCTAAACGGTTTGAAATAAAGTCATGGAACTTGGGGGATCTGCACCATGTAAAGGGGAGTGTGTAATCATCCACTCGCGTACTAGGGGCAACCACCATTTTGCCCCCAGGCGCTGAAATCTACCATTTTTATACCTTTACCCCCCCTATAGGGGGCAAAATATTGGAGATTGAAAAAAATGTTAGAAGTAAAATATTTTTATTTTTTACGTAGAATCTAAATCTGCTATCAAAAATATACATTCCAGGTTAAAATTTTGAAGTTAGGTGGTCTGGGGGCAAAATGGGAGGTTGCCCCTACTGCGCGATTGCATGAAAACAAACTTCCCTTTACATGGTAAAGATCCCCTAAGTTTCATTAATTTATCTCTAACCGTTTAGATTTTACAACGTATTATCGGAAGGGTTATTTTGCTATCTTTGCCCCCCCGCGGGGGGCAAAATATTGGCGATAGAAAAAATAGTTCCAAGTAAAAGTTTATTATTTTTCACTGTAGAATCCAAATATGCTATCAAAAATATACACTCCAATTTGAAATTTGGAAGTTGTGTGGCCTGGGGGCAAAGTGGGTGGTTGCCCCTAGTGGGTAATTGCATGAAAATAAACTTCCCTTTGCATGGTAAAGATCCCCCAAGTTTCATTAATTTATCTCAAACCATTCAAAAGTTAAGAGGGGGGGGGGGGACTTTTGGACCACCCTGTATACTTTAAAATAGATCACTGACCAGCCTAGGAAAAAGACGTTGATGACGAGACAAAGACCAGACTGTTTTATTTATTTATTTATTTGTTTATTTATAATAACGAGTATGATAATATAAGATATGAGTGCGTCGCATGTATACTTGTTTAAAATTTTGATTAAAAAACTAATTTAATACATTAATTTAATATTACTTAAGTACTCTGACATACTTTTACGAAGAATAGCTCTGTCCTCCGAAAAAAATGAAGTATAGATGAAATTTTCATAACGCTCGAGAAGGCGGAAGACATAATATACAAACTAAAATAGAAAAACCATTTAAAAAATAAACAATAAATAAGATCGGACCCGGACGGTATCAATACAATAAAACACACTCACAATAATACTTTTTTAAACCACTAGAACGGCCATTTTTAATGTTTTCTTATCTTACACTGTTAAAATAGACAGTATAATAACTTTCAAAGGTTGAAAAGTCTTAGAAATCAGTAATAATTTAATAATTAATTATTAAAAAAGGTGTAAAAATTCCCTCATTCAAATTACATGGGATTGATAACAGGTGATAAGGAAAAGGAACATAACAAACCGAATCGAATAAATTTTCGAAAGCTTATTTTCAGTCACGCCATCTTGTGACGTCATTACTAATCATCTCTATAGACAAGTTACCCATACTTAGTTAACATACTTTTAGTTCAAAAAGAAAACTTGATAATGGAATCCACTTAACTTCCTTATCCTATCTTTTCCCCGTTCAGGCCAGTCTAATGTGCACATCTTAATTCAATTCATTCAATTCCATTGGCCAAAATTCAAGTTGGCTCAGGCCAGTCTAATGTGCACATCTTAATTCAATTCATTCAATTCCATTGGCCAAAATTCAAGTTGGCTCAGGCCAGTCTAATGTGCACATCCTAATTCAATTCATTCAATTCCATTGGCCAAAATTCAAGTTGGCTCAGGCCGGTCTAAACCATCTAATGTACGCTCTCTCATTCAATTTAATGTAATTAATTCCATCAGCATACTACCAGGGTGAGCCGGTAATCGGGCTGATTTAGGGTACGCAGTTTAATTCCATTCAATGCATTTAATTCTATCAGCAAAATCCGGGACAGATAGCAATCAGGCCCAGATTGCTTAATGTTTATAATTCAACTGGCAAAAATCCAGGCGGCAATGGGGCTGATCTAGTGTTTAATATTATAATTTCCATTGACAAAAATCCAGGCCAAGCCAGCAATTAGGCCGATTTAGGTTATGCATCCTAGTTCAATTCAATGGATTTCTTTTCATAGTCAAAATTGTGGGCCCAGCCTGGGAATCTAGTACGCGCATCCTAATTCAATTCAATGCATTTATTTCCATCGGCCAAAATCCAGGCCGAGCCGGCAATATTAAGCCGATTTAGTTTAGGCATCCAAAATCAATTCAATGCATTTAATTCTATCTGAAAAATTTTGGGCCCAGCCATCTTCTTCTAACTCTCGTTCTTTCTAACTTACATGTAACATAAAACATCTTGATTCTAGTGTAAAACCAAAGTAAGGGTGGTATTATCAAACTTATAAGGTTTAATCGGTATTTCAATACAATATACAAGACTGCAATCTAGAAAAGATTACGCAGTCAAATCCTTATCAGAGAAATATTACAATTAAAAGATACACCTCTCATTTTAATGATTAAATCTAAAAGTTTTGTCAGTTTAATAAAAAAAGTTTGATTTAGCATTTTCACTGCTGGGTGGTATCTCCACGTGAAGCTTGGAAGCCAGTCTTAATTAGTTCTGTGTATCACTGCATAGGCTTTTCAATGGTCTGGGTCTTTATTCATCCTCAGTGATAATCAAAACTAAAAGTAATGTATGATATTTATTTTGAATTTTCAATTGTAAAACAATGTTTAACAATTCAACATGCATAGCTAAGTGCCGGCTTTGCTTTTAGACAACGATGTTAATTTACATCTCTAACTTTAAAATGGATAAGTATATTCAAAATGATAAATATGTATTCAAAATGATAAATATGTATTCAAAATGATAAATATGTATTCAATAAAATAAAATTATGTTGTCATGATGACTAAAACAGTATAGGTCTAAATTGTGGGCCCTCATACATTATTAGTTATGTATCTCCATAAAAATAAAAATAATAACATGAATACATCTACAAATTGTATACGTAGTAGGCATAATTTATATTTTTACCCACTATATAACAGCAGCAACTTTAATTTTACCAAAAAAATTATGAAATTTATATAAACTTCGTACGTTTTATTATTACCAATTTATAAAATGTTATTCAAGCAATAGTTAAGACTTAATTTAAAATCGCTAAATACTAATTTTAGTCTGTTGGCTTTTGCAGTTGATGTCAAAATTAGGTTGTAGGTCATCTGGTGGTGACCATGAAACAGTGGTTGAACAACTACACATAGGACCATCTCAAATTTGTCATCACCCCAAAAACTAGATCTATATTAATAAATGGAAATTGGAATTTTCCTAGCAGCAAGAAGCAAAATTTCCTGGGAGGCCAAAAAAAGCATTAGCTTGAAGCTAAGCAGGGTTGCTAAGTATAAAAAAAATTACTAAAGCCAAACAAAGTTTTGTTTTAAATCTAATACTTTTCAATTCAGATTTTAAAATTTGTTTTGTCTTTGATTGAATTTACTACGTAATTTTTTATCGTTGTGCACTAAAGATGTTTTAGAAACAAAAAAAAGAAGAAAAATAAGTTTTACAAAAATGAACATTGACTTCATTTGAAACACGAATCATTTAGTTGGAAACAAAAAAAATAAAATAAAATAAAAATAAGACAAGATTGAGTTGAGCTGTGTGGCTATATTATTATTAGGTTACTATAATATATTTATATCTATGTATAAATGTTTTTGATATTTGATGTCTAGGCGTTTATACACCACATCCACAACAACAACAAATAAAAAAACAAACCGTGACAGTGAAAGGTGAAGTTTTACAAAATATGAATAAAGAACACTAACTTCATTTGAAACATGTATAATTTTTGTTTCTTCACAGACAAAACAATTAAAGGAAAGAAAAAAACCAAACACAAAATTGAGTTATTTAAACTTATTAAACTATTATAGCAATGTTCTTGTATTCAGTCTGTAAAATAAAATCTATTCACCCTGTCTCAAAATCTGAATCTAAATGAGTAAAAAGAAAAAAAAGAAGAAAATTAAATTCTAGTTGCTTGGTGAGAGAAAAAAAAACAAGCACGACAAAACAAGACACAGACTAAAAGAACTGAATTAAAGAAAATATTAAAATGTAATCATGCAATGTAATTAAAAATTGCATTCGTGCATCAGAAAATAATTGATAGTTTAAAGATAAATTAATCATACAGTAAAATGATTGTATATAAAAAAGCTCACCTGAATGTCTGTGAGTAGGGTGACGCCTCGCTAACACCAAATTTATTTTCAACCCTCACTCTGAACTTGTAATCTCTGAAGGGTTCCAAATTGCGGATATCACAAGTGCAACTCCTCAGACCTGATCTAGCGATGAACCATGCACCAGATGGCATTTCGCACATTTCCACCAGATAAGAGACTGGTTCTCTAGGGCCAATTGGTATGGATGGATTCCACGAGAGAGTAAGTCTTCTATCGGACATCCTTGATATAATAGGCTTATCTGCTAGTGGCAACGGTGAACCAGTGAGTTTAAATTCCTCAAAGTCTTTGAATTGTTCACCAACAGGTCGCCTTTGTCCGAGACCCATAACTGTTGAAAAATCATAATTCTCTGATAATATTTAAATCTTTACTGAAGGACTGATAAGACTCAAAGTGTAAAAATTGAGCGGTGTGTTGTTTAACCACAATAGTTAAATACAGACCTCTTTCACTGCCAGTTAACTGATAATACAGACACAAGTCTGTATTATACATTTGCAATTGTGGTTGATAATAATTTGATTGAATTTACATTTCAAGGCAATGATCCTCTTCTATTCAGTTGAAACTAACTAAGATGTATGAAGAAAGTGTCCTGCAATTATTTGTTAGTTTATAAAAAAAAACTCAAGTACTTACTGTCGTAAATGAAACTAGCTTCACATTCATCTTCTCCGTGGTCGTTGACAATGCGAACCTTGTATTTGCCGATATCAACTGATGGATCAATGTGAGTGACTGTAAGTCTCAAAAGACCGTTGCTTTCTTGATCCATTTTAATTCTATCGCTCGGGTACAACCTATCACCATTCCTGTACCATTCAACTTCAGGTTTCGGATATCTGAAATAATAAAATTTCTATTTAAATGAAAATAAGAGGACAACTAACAGAAGATAACTACTATTCTAAGAACTTAAAATAATTGAGATTACCTTCTAAATAATGTAATATAAATAAATTAACGAATTGGAATAAAGAAACAAACCCTGATACACATGCAGTCAATCTTCCTGTAATGCCATTAACTACTTCTTGGTCACCAATCTTCTTCAGGAAGCATGGTTTCTCACCCTTGTCAGCAGATGTGCTAATTAATAAAATTAAAAAATAAACCTTATTAATTCTAAACATAAATATTTAATTATTTAAATAAATAAAATATAAAAGCTTTTTGCATTAAAAATATTCAGATTAATGACAATGAATTGGTTTCATATCTTACATTTTATCAACTGCCTTAAATGTGGCTTGGCAAGAATCTTGTCCATCCCTGTTTTCAGCAATACAAGTGAAAATACCATCATCGTCAGGAGAACATTCCTTGATGTAGAGTGCACATGTATCGCCTTCTCTCTTAATCGAGTACTTTGCGAGATCATCGTGAATTTGCTTGCCGTTCCTGAACCAAGAAATTTTGGGTCTAGGGTTACCTGAAACCCTACAAAGCAATTTGCCGTCCAAACCAATTACCTGCAAAAATAATACAACACATATTTTTAATTATGGATTAAAAAAATTATCTCAATAAAAATGAAAAACGAAATGATATATTTTACAAGTGTTTTTAAAATTATTTTCTTACTTGTTCCATATCCATTAATTTCTGGCTGAATACAGGAGCATGGAAAATCTTCCTAACATTTGCTTTAGCCAAAGTGTCAGCTTGGCCGAGTTGATTACTCAATTTACAAACATATTCTCCAATGTCGCCCATTTCACAAGGATTGATTTGAAGTGAGAGCTAAAAATAAAGATGGACATCGTTAATTATTATCACTAATGTTATAGATGATGATTTATTCATTAGCAACTGACTTAAATTGCTAATGAATCACATCATGAGGAACTTTCTTAAAAAATAATCCCTAAAATGGGGTGTGAAACATCGAGATTCACTCTTGAGTTCTTCTCCAGAAGATCTAGGTATATTATATTCTGGTTTTGGAAGCCAATACTTCTAGGTTATATGTGAAAAAATTAACAAGGGTACTTCATTAGGCTGGGCACGAACTGGACAACTTTTCTAACCATAAGGAAGGGTCAAAAAAGGGTCCACTAATCCCAGAGCACGAACTGGACAACTTTCAGCACCAGGTAGAGAGTGGCATGTGATAGCGTGTAAAGCCCCATTTATACGGTGATAGTTGACGCGATAGCTGCTGTCATGATAGCAACTTTCGCGGTAACTATCACCGTGTAGACGACGTGATAGATTCTCAATTTTCAACACGGCGCCTTGAAGACAAAAGTCAAACAAAAATTCATTGAGAGTAAAATTACCCAACTCAACAATGACAAAATTAGTCAGTTAAACTATGTTATGTGTGTCTCTTATAGGGCCACTACGTAGCTATGTAAAGAACGTTTCGAAAATGCTTTATTTCTTGTTGATTGAGCTAAATTTGTAATTTTTGTCTATTTTGTAATTTATTCAATTTTATTTATTTGTAATTGTAGTTCATATGTTATTTTTATTCAGTAATGTTTATCACTGTTAAGTTCAATAATTATTGTTATGTCCACTATACTTTATGTTCTTTTTATTATTTTACTTTTTTGAGTATTGTTTTAAAAATAAATAAAATATTTAAACGTTTTTATTGTTTATTATTTTGGCCCAATTATATAATATAATAAGCCTAAATTTTGTTTCTCGTATTACATAAGATATTTGACATTATACGTATAGCAATCATATTATGCAATAATAATATATATATATATATATATATATATATATATATATATATATATATATATATATATATATATATATATTTATTTATATACATCCATTTTAACATACTAACACTATTATCATATTTATTTAATCATTTCAATTTCAAATCATTAATTTTTTATTTATTAAAATTTTTTTTTTTTCAAAAATAACATTTTATTTAAACGTTTTTACTGTCTATTTTTTTTTTGGCCCTCTTACGATGCCTATATTTTGCCAAAATGTAAGCCTCCATTGGCTGTTGCGCCACAGAGTTAGTTTTTTTAGGATTAAAAATGTAAAACTTTTGTATTTTCAGTTATAACAAAATCGGAGTAACAGTCGTTTCAGTGATAAAACCGTAGACAGTTTCGCTGACTATATTTTACACTATCGAGTCATAAGAAAAGTGCGATAGTTGTGCGATAGTTATAAAATGCGAAAGTTGTCCAGTTCGTGCTCGTCCCAAGGGGGCTGCTTCTAAAAAGTTGTCCAATTCGAGCTCGAGGATTAACCAGAGCAGGTAAAAGTTGTCCAATTCGTGCCCGCCCCTTCATTAGTTGAGACACTTTAAGGAATTAATAAAAGTAAAGAACATTGCACTTAAAAAAAGAAGCCACAGACTATGGTAGTCAGTAGCTTCTTCTCCACCAGTAATCACTTACAATACTGATTTAACTTTTGATGAAGGAATATAATTTCTTGATTATCAATGTTTTAAGGACGCGAAGTGTTTAAAAAAATTGTTTAATAGTTTATAATAAATTTGCCCTGAGGGAGGGCAAAATATATTTAGACGACATAGAAATGAAGGTCCTCGACTGTGTTTTTCTACCATGTGTGACCCATCATGAAAGAGGTGTAGTTCAATAACCAAACAATGTCTTCACACAAAAAAATTGTAATTGAAACAATTGACCCGTTTCTTTCTGTCTTAATCTCTTCACATGCCTATAGCTTAGCCTTCTCATTAAAATTGTTTTCTCATTTGTACTTTCCAAGTCCATTCAGTAACCTCAAGGTATTTTGCATTCAATTAATTTCATTTTTTTTTTTTTACTTATTGTTAATTAAATTACTACTTTAAATGTTGTTTTAAAATCTAATGTTACCTTTCTTTATACCTTTAGTTTAAGTTTGTTACTTTGTGTGTAGATTATCAGAAGAATGCTGCTTTAGAACAGCCAAAAATCGGTCAATTGTTTCAATTACAATTTTTTGTGTGATGGCCATGTTTGGGTTTTGAACTGCACCTCTTTCATGCAGATGACGTTAAACGTTCTTTACTTTTTTAAAAATAATTTCTTAAGATTAAATATAATTAGTTAAACAAACTTAGAAGCTGTCATAACAAGAGTATATTGAAGTAAGAAATTTGTGAAATATATACCTTGTGACCATCATTGGTCAGTGTAATCCTGTGATCAGGTTTGATAGGTAATCCATTCCTAGTCCAGTGAACCTGGGGTACAGGATTACCACGGAATGGAATAGAGAACTGCAATTGACTACCCTCATCAGCATGAGCATCCCTCATTTCGTAGGCAAATGCTGGTTGCTCTTCAGGCAAATCCTTACGAGCTTGTCCTGAAAAAATTTTTTTAAGTTAAAAAATGACACAAGATGAGTAACATTTTTTTCATGACTAATATTTAAAGCTAACTATTTATTTGATAAATGTAAAAATAGTTACCAGCAACTTCTAGCTTAGCTGAAGAAGTGACAGAGCCAGCAGGATTAGAAGCAGTTACTGCATAAGTACCCTCATCCAAGGGACCGGTGTTCTCGATCATCAAGGCAAACATGCCATCTGGCAATTCAACAACTCTTAAATGCTCTCCATCGATATCAAGGGGAGTACCATTTAGTGACCTATGAACAAATTAGCTTAGTAGATAACTTTCTCATTTTCTAGTTGACAGAAACATTTGATTTATTACACGTTGAACACAAATTTATTAAATACATTTATTTATTATCTTACCAAGAAAGTTGAGGCAAAGGTGTTCCAGCAATCTTAATACAGAGTTTAGCTGGGAAACCTTCAATAACTGTTGTAGGTACAAGGTGTCCATGGAACTCTGGCTTCCTATCTTTAAGATTGACGCTAACCTGAGAAAGAACATGACAAAATTTATTATTTAATATTGAATACAAGGACTAATTATAGGAAAAAACTATTTAACAGACTAAATTTATAGGAAGAAAATTTCAAAGCCTTTCCTCTTACCTTAGCAGTAGCAGAAGCCTCGCCCAATTTGTTTGAAACTGTTAGGGTATATTCACCTGCATTCTCAACCCCTGCCTGTTCGATTGAGAGACCAATCAAACCACCAGGAGAATTGACAAAGTTAATAGCTTTAGATACCCGGACTGGGATACCATCTTTAAACCTGCAAGTTTTCATTGTAACATAATCACCAAGCAATAAAAATAATATATTAATAAATAGCTATACCAATTCAGTTTAAATTAGGCTTACCATTTAACTTCAGGCAATGGGAAACCGTCGATTTTAGCTTCAAGAATCATTGGTGTACCTTCTGTTACTTCAAGGTCTTCTGGTTTCTTAACAATCTCCGGCTTTTTGCTGTTTGCTTTAAATAAATTACAGAGAAAATAATTACATTTAATTTTGATATATATAATATCTTGAAAGAAATATAATAAAGTGTAATATATTTATATACACTTGTAGAAGAATTTAGAATTAAATATAATATATAGTTACGAGTGACTGAAACAGCGCAGATGGCAGTTTCCATTCCGTTGGGATTCTCGACAACAAGTTTATACGCTCCGCAGTCTTCAGGTGTTGCTGATTCGATCCTCAATTTGACTGTACCATCAGGCTTGAAGCTGAAATTTACGTTTTCACTAGGTTGGAGCTCTTCACCGTCCTTAAACCATTTCATGTTAGCACGAGGACTAGCTTCGACTTTGCAGTAAAGATCTACAGGATCGGTTTCTTCTATATTGACAGCCCTTTCAAGAGACTTGGAGAAGTTAGGTGAAAGTTGGACCATCTTAACCACACACTGAGTGTCAGCGTGGCCGGAAAGACTCTGTGCTCTTGCTTTGTACTGTAAAATAATATAAAAAGAAAATTAATAATAAATATTTAAAGTAGGTAAGCTGATACTTTGAAAATTAATAAATAATTTCCTTACTCTTCCGCAGTATTCTTCGCTGAAGTGAGGAATAGTCAAAGTACTAGAAACTGTTCCTTCACACCTAGTGTACAATTGCATACCTTCTGACTCAACCAAATCAATACCATCCTTAGCCCTAGTAACAACAACCAAACATCATATTAACCATAAATAAAGAAAAAAATCAAGTACCTAAATAATAATAATAATTATTCTAGCCGACAAAAGAAAATTATACCATGAGATTTCTGGCTTCGGAACACCTTCAGCTCTGATTTTTAACTCTAGTTGAGCATAATCTCTGACAGAGATATCTTCAAGAGTTTTAGTGAATGATGGTTGCTCAGCTGCAAACAAACATTGAATTAGTTAATGATTTTATGTCAATATGAGTACAGAAGAATCCATAAATAATGATGCAATATGAGTTAAAATTAACTTAAATAATAAAAATTGAACCTAAGCTATCTAGCCAGGAAAACCAACACAAATACTATTCTATTTTACATTTTTCTTGGCGATTTTACTTACTGTGGACCATCAGCCTAGCATCTGCTGAGGCTTCACCAATTTCGTTGACAGCTGAAAGAGTATAAAGACCTTCATCTTCTGGATGAACATTACTAATCTTTAGTTTATAAATTTCATTAACAGCATCATTAATGATGGTATAATGATCATTATCAGATATTTTAGTTCCATCTTTTCTCCTGTAATCACATGTTATGGTGTAATAAAAATTTAAATAAAAGGCAAATCAAATATTTATAATTTATTCTAATAATTAATCTTATTATATATATATTTTTTTTTAAAGAGATTTTGTGATGAGGGATTCACAAATTCTCTGGTTTCCTCCGGAAGATCTAAATTGATTAATCTCTGGCAGCGGAAACCTACACTATTGAATTAGATCAGTAATGTTAACTTGGATTAAATAAATTTTACCAGGTAAGGGTAGCTCTTGGGTTTGATCGAATGACAGCAAGGAATGTAGCATCTTCGAAAGGAACAATAGTGATGTCCTTGAACACCTCAAATTCTGGTTTAAGAACAATATCTAATTTAGCCTGAAAACCACATATAAAATTATTTAAGAAATCTCAGCCCTGGGGGAAAATTATTTAATGGTTTGTACACCAACATAAATATCTTAGTTTGATTACTCAAAAGATATTTCAGCTCTTATGTCTTTTTATTTAGGCCATCCTATCCATGATGTCGATTGGGAAGTAATATAAAAAAGGAAATAATAGATCTAAAATTACTATACTTTCTTATCAATATCATCTCTCCAGCTTGAATTTAAAAAATGTCCTTACAATTTTTGACATCAATATTACGTTGGTAGTATATTTAAAGTAGAGTTAAAATTTGTGTTAATGTTGTTATATTTGCTAATTGTTTATTTTTGTATATTGCTTCTATTGTATTTGTTAATAAGTAATCAAACCTCGTTATGCTTTAAGTTATTTATGGCGATGTTTCAAATTATTGTGATGCAACCAACCCAAATCCCATTAAGGGAACCACGGTTTCGACCGATTTGCATATATATAAATTAAAGTATATATATATATGTATTATGTATTGTAAATTTTCTAATGATGCAATAAATAGTATTATTATTATTATTATTATATTATTACGTTGATAGCAATTATTTTTAAGTCAGTCTCGTACGTAAACATGTTAATACGGCTGATATGAGTGAACGTGCTGTGCCTGCCATCCATCAAAAAGAGGATAGTAAAACGACTCCTGGACATTAATTATTTACAAACTACCAACACTTATGATTAAAAAAAAAAAAAAAAAAAATCATTTTTGGGTTAAAAAAAAACTTATAAAAGAAAAATGGTTATTTATGCACCTAGGGAGTAAAGTAAGCCATTATTCCCTGAGCGAAAAAGTTGGTTCTTGAGGTGAAGCCGAAGGAACCATGGTCCCTAAATCCTGAGGCGAAGCCGAGGGAGATAATTATCGCGAGGGGAATAATGGCACTTTAATCACGAGGTACATACAATATTTTATCTCCAGTAGGAAGAAAACACACATTTTCGTCCATTGCACGGTTTTATTTATTATTTTAATAAATAACAATAATTATTAGCACTTTTAATAGCAGATATAAGAGATTCAATATTAAAAACAAATAAGAGTTTGAATTAAACTCAAATAGAAAGTTATTTAGATGCAGGTTATAAACAAAGATAAACATGGTCGAAAAAGTCAGCATCGCCAACCTGATTTCAATAACTTCATTACATTTATTTTCTACTATTTATAAATAATTAAGTTGCAATCTTTACTTTTTCTCCCTACTTTTTGAGTTCAGGGATAAAAAGACTTACTTTAGTCCCTCTAAACTAATTCAAAATCATAACTTTTTCTCCCCTATGGTGATAAAATAGTTTTTTGGAGGTTTGGTCATTTAGGGTAAATAATTGAAACAGTTGCATTTCAAATACGGCTATATTTCGACCTATCGTGGTCATCTTCATGCCTTAGATTGAAAATGTAAAAATTATTTATCATATGTTCAAAACGGGAAATTTATCCCCTTGTTAGGTTCGTTACTTTTTTGTCTCTCAAACTATAATGAATAATAATAACCATTTATTTGCTAAATTAATCACATGCTTTTTTCCATTTTTAAAAAAATTACTTATCAATACATGCAAATTCAGCTCTTGGCTGTGGTTGGCTACAAAGGCGGAGTTTCCTCTTTAATTCTTGTATACATAATATAATTATCTTATCTAATTTAACTTTTGTTTTAAAATATCACTCTTGGCTAATATGTTATTATTTTACATGGCATTCATTACACTAAATATATAAAATAAACAAATAATTAATAATTAACAAATTAATAGTAAATAAATTTCATGCAATAAACAATATTTGTAATCTTAGGCTGGTAACCAGACTTCATTATATACAAGACCCATTCTCCTCCATTTAATTCTGTCGCGTGTAATACATTTCCAGGTAACACCTCCATATATTAATCTCATTTTGTGATCCCATCTTTCTTATTGGTTTTCCATTTTTTCCTTTTCTTTCCAACTTTCCTTGACCATCTTTCATCTTCCATTCTTACTAAATGCCCACCCCACTTCCACTTTCTATGCATGACTGTTCTCCCTGTATCTTCGAGGCCTATTTTCTTTCGTACCCATTCGTTTCTTTTTCTTTCCTTTCTCGATACTCCTATCCATGTCCCTCATGGTTAAGCGCAATTTATTTAAAACCTTTGTGACATTACCCATTTACGACATTCGCATCCGTAAATAATAGTAGGTAGCACTGTACTTTTCCAGAGTTTGCATTTCTTTTCCAGGTCGATTCTTGATCAATATTTATATTCTTTTATTTTTGTAGAACGTAGCCATCATATAAACTATGCATCACATAAATTATTAACAATCGAAACAATTAATATTAGTCAAATATTTTTTTTTTTAAATAATTAAAAATTTTAATTTAGTTATTTTTTAAAAAAATGTATTTGACTAATTTTAATTGTTTCAATTGTAAATAATTTATGTGATGTAGAGTTTAAGAGACAAAAAAGTAACGAACTTAATAAGGTGATAAATTTCCCGTTTTATTCGTATGATAAATAATGAAGTCATTTTGTTTTTAACTCCAAGACTTACGAATCTGAGTATTTTAAAGCGGAAATTTGATTTAATATTTTGAATGTTAGATTAGAGATAAACGTTCCAGTCTTAGAGATGATAATTGTAAGCAAACTTGCATTATTCGTTTACTGCGTGCATTTTATTTTTTTATTTTTAGTGATAAAGTAAAATTAATATTTAGCTACTCACATTTGAAGTTACAGAGCCGCTCTTGTTGCTAGCAGTAAAAGTATATTCGCCTGTATCAAAATGTTTGCTGACGGGGATGGTCATTGTATATGTACACTCTTTAAGACCATGATGGATCTGTTTGGAGTCAGCAGTCAGAATAATATCTTTGTCAGTTGAAAGATCTTTTTCTCCGTGTTTCCTAAAACAATAATAATTCCCAGTTTTATACGGAAAACCATGAGATTAATAATGTGAAACAAAGTTAAGAGTGTAATATAGAGTTTACATACCATTCCACTTCTGGAATAGGATCAGCAGTTAGAACTACAGACATAATAACAGTCTCGTTCTTAGATATTCTTTGATCGACAAGTTCTTTCTGAATCTGAGGCAATCTAAAGCTTTTGGCAGCTGAAACACAAATGATCCATACATAAAAATAAAAGTTTTGAAGAAATTATTTTTTCATGAAATACTCAAGTGCTTCCCTATCCCTAAGTTGTTATATTCAATCTCTTATTCAAGAATAAAAATGAATGCTTAACTTTCAAATGTACAGTGGTCAGTGATCTTGAGCAGCGGTACCCAAACTGTGGTACGGGTACCACTTGTGGTACGGGTACCACTTGTGGTACGGGTACCACTTGTGGTACAGGGGATCGTGTCCAGTGGTACGCGGTGCTTAAATATTTGCGGTTGTTAGGAGTGTATTCATCCCTTATATACAACGTAACCAAGTATAGAAACAGACTGTCCTGCATTGAGGATGATTTGCGTTTAAAACTCAGCCTTATCACCCCAAAAATTGTTAGTTTCAGCTCAGCCAATTATTGCAAGCATATTCATCCCATTAATCTGCCTAGCCACATTGTTTATTCGGATGTATTCTTTCATTATGTTCTTTATAATCTTTTTTTAAATGCAATTTTTATTAATATTCTATGTTCTATTCATGTTATTTTACGTTCTTTTATGATCTTTATTTTTATAAATACAATTTTTATTTAGTCCTTTTTAATTTACCAATCATCCTCAAACACCTATTCTCTATCCAGGGATTAATTAATTAATCCCTGGATAGAGGGAGACTTTATATTTAAAAAAGTTGTTGCATTAAAAAAAAAAAAGTGATATGCCTACCCTTTTTGTATTAAAGAATAGCTCTACGTTTTTAAACCTTTAAAACTCAAAATTTTTCCGGGGGAAGGCCCCCAGACTCTCTTTTTTCAGTAAAAACGCCCTGGTGGTTCCTATATAAACATCAGTGGTACATGAAAAATTCAAGCCATATTAAGTGGTACGCCATCAAGAAAGTTTGAGAACCCCTGATCTAGAGCAGTAAACCATAAGCTGGGATAACTAGGAATTTAAACGTGAGATTCTCTATCTCTCTCAATTCATTTCACACCACAAAGAAGCTTAGAGCGTCATTAAATAATCTTGTAGAGCCTTCTATTCAGAACAAATTCATTAATAACATTCCATTTGTATCCTACGGCACTAATTCTGTTTATGTTATGGATGTCCTTCTTCGACTCAAACTTGAATGTCCTCTGTGTAAGGTTGCCATATTTTCGAAAGACAAAATTGGGACACAAGTCGAGAAGTGGGACCCTCCCACCTCCCTCCCTATTCTCTCCCCTTACTCCTAAAAGAAATTTATGTATAACTATTTAAAATAAATAAACAAATAAAAATTAAAAAAATCTGCCGAAAAACATAAACTTTTCGACTTCTATGGCGTGGTTTAATCGAAAAAATAAACAATATTATTATAAAGTAGAGTAAATTTTCTACTGTTAAAAATCCAATCATCTCTTTAAACACTAGAGGTCGACCAAGAAGTCATGGAAATGAGAGGAGTGCGCTAGTGTCGTCATGTATAGTCAGTTTTTAATAAAATAGACCATTGTCAAAAAACACAGTGTTGTTCTTCTGTTATTAATAATTTTATTTTTGATAACTTCTATATTTTTTGCAACAGGCAACACTGTACCTGATAAGAAATCACTAATAATATACGATAATATCTTTATATTATTATTTATCGATTTTCTTCTTTCTTAATCAATTTTTTTCTTCCTCTTTTTTTCTGAGTTTGATTTGTTACTTTTTTATTTCTGGATTTTAGTTGTTACTTTTTTGTGAATTATTTTTTTTACTATTACCTCTCTCGGCTTGTTTTTGGCAATTTTCTCTTTAGTAAATTAAATTTCCTGGTATTAATAAAAACATGGATAATAACACGAATTCAAAATTAGGAAGAAAGACTCTTCACAGTCAAGGACGTGAAATAGTTTACAATGTGTATTTGTATTTTAAACACAACAACATTGGCGGGAGTGGCAGTTCAACAACAGAAGTACCTATCCATACAGATATTAATTGTCATGGAGAGCAATCAATTTTATAATAACAAATACATATAATAAGTTAATATTATTAAGTTACATAATATAATAAGTTTGTTCCAATCGTTTAGGATAGTTGTGACTATAATTCGTACTGTATAAAAACAAACAAAACAGGAAACCTAACAGATTGGGAACCTTGCTGTTGTTATTCTTGAGATTTGACATAACTGCGGATGTCATACAAACTAGAAATGGGTATTGTCTTAGCACCCGACTGTACTGACTTCGGCACTACTCGGAAGTTCCGATTTTAAACGAAGTTAAGCTTTCCGTTTCTCCCGTGTTCATGACTTCTTGGTCGACCTCTAATACCTTTAAAGTTTCAGCCTTTCAAAAATCGAGTGAATTATTTTAAAAAGTGCTTGTTTTTAGTTGGTTTTGGCCATTTTTAATCCTCAAGTCTTGGTTTTTCAGCGTAATAGATAAGGACAAACTTTTAAGTAAAATTATTGTCCTATACTTTGCGACGAGTATGAGGTTTAAATTGTAAATAGCTTCCGAGATACAGCTGTTTAAAGTTGGGTGGTTTCCTGGAGAAATTACGTAAAAAGTTCTTAGATCAAAGACATTTTGAAAATTATTTTTTATCTAAGATGTATTTACACACAAACATTTGTAAAGTCATTATTGATTTAATACAGCTGTTCTCATACCTGTGGTACGCGTACCCCTTGGAGGTACGCGAAAATGTGTAAGGGGTACGCGGTGAATTAAAAAAAGTTTTTTGTTTACTTTTCTGTCTAATAAATAAAAACTTTTTGGTAAAATTTCAATTAAAATAATCTTGTTTGGAATTAAAATTACCTATTTACAGCTGTTTCTATGATGTAGCAATATTAGCAGTAGTTAAACAAAACTTCATCTAATATAAGAAGTATTTATAAAAATAAGGGGTTGTTTTTAGGGGGTACGCATAGTTAATTATACAAAAAAGGGGTACGTGGGTTGGGAAAGGTTGAGAACCACTGATTTAATAAACAATTGTGATCCTAAACTAGCTTTCTAATTTATATTTTTTTAAACCAAGCAGAAATCACAAAAGCATGGATTGCACCTGGTAATATTGATCTTCCAAAAGGTGAAGGTCAGTGGTGTCATTCAAAAAGATAAAATGAAAAATTCTCATTTTAATAAATTTAATGTCATGGTAAATTATAAAGAATCATTATATAATTAATATGTTTTTTCGAATTAAGAAGGGAGAAACGCTGCTACTGGGGTCTAAAAATTATATTTTTCTTTTTTAATTTAACATGTTATATTTTTTTTTTAATTAATCAATATTGACTTTATAGACGTTTGTGAGTAAGTACATCTTTGTTCAAATAATTTTTAAAATTTCTTTGTTCTAAGAACTTTTTGCGTTATGTCTCCAAAAACCACCAAACAGCTGTGTGTCAGAAACTTTACAATATAGACCGCAAATTATAGGACAATAGTTTTATTTAAAAGTTGGTCCTTATCAATAATGCTAAAAAACTTTGGCTTCAGGGTTAAAAAAAAAATACAAGCACTTTTGGAAAATGTTCAACATTCACTCAATTTTCAGTGGGGAGTTGAAGGGTTAAAATAAAACAGGCGAAAACTGAAAAGGATCCACCTACAATATATAGAAAAAGTCAAACTTTTGCGGTTTTTTGGCACCAGTGCCAACGAGATCAAAAACATTGGCTTTTCACAGCCCCCTTTTTGATGACAGATTGACTGTTCTATATCATATGTTACTATACAATGCATGGGCGTAGCCAGCAGGGTTGCCTTTAGGGGGGGAGCTAATTTTTTGTGTGTATATATACAGGGTGTTTCACGATAAATGTTACAAACTTCGGGAGGTGATTCTACACCCCATAAGCAACAAAAAATTTCCTCTTGACCCCTGTCCGATTCTCAAGTATAAGGGACTTTTTCGGTTTTTCTGATTTTTCTGTAAAACACTAGTTTTCTTCATAAAAATCATATCTCCAAAACTGTTGGTCCTATAGCAAATTTGAAACAACCATTGAAAAGCTCATTAAATTTCCAATAAGAATGCAAACCTTAAAAGTTTCTAAATACATTTCTAATCATTTCAATACAATCGAAATTGGAAAAAAAATTAAGTTTCTAAAATTCGGAAAATGTTATTTGTGTTTGAAGCAAAAACAATTCTTCAGCCTTAGCCTGGCAAATTTCACCAAAACTTCCCCTTTTAATAAGCTTTCCAACGATATACTCCATTTCGTGATTCCGTTAAAAATTGGTAGAGAA
Organism: Gerris lacustris; assembly: GCA_951217055.1. NCBI lineage: Eukaryota > Metazoa > Arthropoda > Insecta > Hemiptera > Gerridae > Gerris > Gerris lacustris. The sequence goes on from OX578285.1 coordinate 56,738,477, forward strand.
ATTCAAGTTAGAACGCGAAAAAACGTGCGGTAGAGGTAGAACGGGGAAGCTAGAAGAGGGTTACAAACCAGCAATCCACACGCATTTCCCGAGATAACTTTCGAATGGTTTGAACGTGAGATTCCAAATTTGACCCTTAAACACGCCTAAACCACCACCGAATTTGTTGGCCAGGAAAATTGGTTTAGTGGAAGTGGTAGAAACGGCCTAGGGGGGGCCATGGCCCCCCCCTGCCCCCCCTGGCTACGCCCATGATACAATGAGTGTTTATTCCATGCAGTTATTAGAAATTATGATACAAATGCTGTTATTTGTTATTTTCATTATTGAAATTGCGCTTTAAACAGAATAATAGTTTGTATTATAGGTGATTCAATGCTAATTGTTAAAAATTAATTATCAGACAATGGCAAGAAAATTATCTATTTTTGACGTATCCGTTATAAAACCGGGACATTTTGGCGTCCCGAAAAGTTTTTTCGGAACGACGTACCTTTAAGTCTAAAACCAGGACACCTGGGAACCCTACCTCTGTATGTATTACTCGAGGACCTGCACATTAAGAACATTTAGAAGATAGCCTAGTCCCTCTTTCTCAAAGTATGATAAATCTAATCTTTCCAGCGCTTAAAATTTTAGATGGTGTTGGAGCTCCACAACTATTAAGAGGTCAATGGTAAATTGATCTACCCCCATACTGTACTAAATTTGATTACAAGAATAATACAAAAGTAGGGTGAATACTTACATACGACACTAAGATTAGCTTTGTCAGAATCTTCGCCGAGAACGTTTTTAAGGGTAACCTTATACTCTCCTTCGTCTTCAACCTGACAGTCTAGCACTTCCAATTTATATATTTGACCATCGTCTGTCATCTTCCTCTTTTTAGATGGTTCTAATACTTCTCCATTACGAGTCCTTTACAGATATAAAATTATTTGATGTAATAATTTAATGTAGGTATTATGTAGTATAATTATATTATAATAAGTACAAAATAAAATAATCGGTCCGAGACAACTCAGACAAACTTTCTCATATACGAGTTCATTATTATTTAGCCCAGTGTTTTCCATTTATTAGTTTTCGTATGTAAATTTAATTATTATTGTGCATTTCATTAAAATTTATCATGAAAATAACTTCTCCCGGGCGGGGAATCGAACCCGGGCTCTTACTATGTAAATCAGTAAAATCAACAGGTGGTTGTTTTTTTTTTTTTACTTATTTTTTTCAATTTTAAACAAAATTCGATTTATTTTCATCAATATCTCAGGAACTAGATTTTTCCCGGATAACTGGCTTATACCGTTAGATTTGTATTTAAATGGACTACATTTTAGAATTTTTTAATCAAAATCGTCTGAACCGTTTTCGAGAAATAATTTTTTTTTTCACGTTTTTTCAGAGTTTTTGGGGGGTAGCGCCCCTAAATTTGGAGCTAAAATTCATTTCTCGATTTCACCTCGGGGTATGATTTTTCTGAACATGTATGCCAAATTTCGTCAAAATCGGCCCAGTAGTTTAGGCTCCAGGCGTCTGCACAGACGACAGACGACAGACGACAGACAGACAGACATTTTTTAAAAACCACTTTTTTGGGCTCAGGGGACCTTAAAACGTGTAAATCCGTCAAAATCTCAAAATCGAATTTTCGCGCCATCACAATACTTTCTCTTTATATGAGAAAGTAAAAATAGAGGCTGTATTAACTCTATACTTATTTGATAGTTTTAATTTACATTTTATACTTAGAGCGGATAAAAAATCATAACCACTGGCTTCACCCCAAAAGAGATTACTATTGTAATGATAAAAACACTAAAGTTAATCATTATAATCTTTATTAAGTTATAAAATTTAATCTTTATTAAGTAATCATCATTAAACAAAAGGTCAATTACATGTGACACAAAGATGCATTAACTTTAATCTATTAAATTTGAATTAAAACATATTACTAGATTAATGATAGAACAAACTTGCTTACCAAATAGCTTCGGGATGAGGTTCACCAGTAGCTGATACTTGGAATGTAGCCTCCCAGGTTTCAAAGATTTCTGAATTTTTCATTTGAGATTCAGTTATCTTAGGTATAGCTAGAGAAGAGGAAGAACAGAACAAGTTAGATGCAGAGTTAAGATTAAATTCATTTTCTGCTCAGCTTTTCACAACAAGGATCAATAATTCAATATAAAGTTATTTTTTTAAAAATAAAAATAGTTTTTTTTAATGCTAGAATTGAACTTAGATTATTTAGAGGATGGGTTTCGAATTAATATTTTTCTCTTTCTGTTTTATGCCCCGATTAGCTCTAAAATATTGTCTCTTATTTCTTTTCTTCTTCTCGGGATTGTAGGCCTTATTTCTTTTCTTCTTTTCCAACATTAGATCAGTAGCGTACACAGAAAATTTTTTCGGGGGGGGCCCAACCTAATTTAACTTATATGCGGGTTTAGCATACCCCATAATTTATTATAATTGTAATTTCTCCCCCTTTTCAACACTCTAATTTCAATTTCTAACCTCATATTTAATTAAATTAAAAGCCTATGGGTAACACCTCAGTATGTGATGTGATCGTTGTCTCCGATTCCAATAATTCCAAGACAGAAATCTGTTCCAGTTATCAGACATTTTTGATCCCGTTTCTGGCTGTTAGTCTGTCTCTCGCTCAATCATTGCGAACAATTCTTAAAAACTACTCTTTCGATTTTAATGAAATTCGGATGGCAGTTAATTAGCATATAAAAAGTCCATTGTTGGTCCTATATAAGGTCCAATCTTCTAGTCCCATTTCCCTCCACCACATTTCTCCACCTGCCACCATTTCTCTTCCACATGTGCACACACATACATTTATTTACACCTTATCTTTAAAAATATTCATCTGATATTATAAAACTTATATGATAAAAGCTCACAGATTAATTTTAACTGTCTGCGCTGGTTAAATTTTGATAAATTGATACTTTAATTCATGTAAAAAAGGAGGGAAAATTGAGTAAATTTAACATGAATAAAGTATCAATATAGCAATATATTAAGAGCGCAGATGGTTGAAATTATTCTTGGGTTATCTGCGGGCTACTTTAAACAAACCAATAAAATTTCATAAAAATCAGATGAGTACTTTTGAAGATATAGGTGTAAATAAATGTATGTCTGTGTGAATGTGGAAGATAAATAAATGGGTGCAGAAGATTGAAACTTATACGGGATCAGCAATGTTATAACCTGGCTAATTATGACCTACCATCAAAATTTCAATGAAATTGGACGAATAGCTTTTAAGATATGTTGGTTCGCAAAAATTGAAGGACAGGCGGACACGGGACCCAAACTACCCTGTTGTTGAACAGATTTCTGTCTTGGAATTTTTGAAATCGGAGACATAAAAATTGTTCGTTCTTCAGAACTGTCACATATCTTCCTTTGGTAAGGTCGGAAGCAAAACGTGATCCATACTGCAAAAGCAAACGTGGATTTGGAGCACATACGAATTTCAAATTTTTATCTAGAAGAGAATTCTTCTCTAAGAAAATTAAATACCTATTGCAAAACAAAAGAATCATTCGCTCATTCGCTGGGTAATTGCATGGGACATTTAACATCAAATGTTTTCTGAACGCTTTTTGAGTTTTTAGATTTAAATTTACTATTACTATTTATTTATATTGCCTCTGTTTTCCCACTACATGTCGACGAACACTAGTCCGACCTGAGTCAGCAAGAGGGGAATGCCGCAGAGACAAGAGAACCCACGTAGCGCTCTACACACAATCCTGGTCCAAAACAAAAATTTGCTACTGAAATCCACAACCATCATTTTCCCGTTTAAGCCAGTCTAGTGTGCATATTTTAATTCAATTAATTTAATTCCATCGGCAAAAGTTCAAGTTGACTCGGGCCTCATTTAATTTAATGTGCTTAACACCTAGGCCGAGCCGGCAATCGGGTCTATAATTGAATGCATCCCAATTTATTTTGATGCATAATTTCCATCGACAAAATCGGGCCTACTAGCAATCAGGCTGATTCATTGTACTCATCCTAATCAATTCAATGCACTTAATTCTATAGCAGAAAATCCGGGCCTAGCTGTCAATCGGAGCAGTCTATTTTCACGAATCCAAATTCAATTCATTGCATTAGGATTCGTAATGAATTGAAGCTGTCCTATAATGCAACCTATGCTATTGAACTGGACTAAAACCACAAAAAATCATTAAATTCAATTGGCGAAAAATCGGGCCCAGCCGAAATCGGGTCGATCAAGTTTAATGTTTTTAGTTCCACTGGCAAAAATCAAGGCCTAGTCGGCAAATGAGCTGATTTATTTCATGCATCCTAATTCAATTCAATGAATCTAATTCTATCAGCAAAAATCTCGGTCCAGCCAAAATCGGGCCGCTAAAGTGTTTAATAATTTTAGTTTCATCGATAAAAAGCCGGGCCCAGCCGACAGTCGGGCCGGTATAGTGTTTAATAAATTTAATTCCATCGGCAAAATCCGGGCCCAGCCGACAGTCGGGCCGGTATAGTGTTTAATAAATTTAATTCCATCGGCAAAATCCGGGCCCAGCCGACAGTCGGGCCGGTATAGTGTTTAATAAATTTAATTCCATCGGCAAAATCCGGGCCCAGCCGACAGTCGGGCCGGTATAGTGTTTAATAAATTTAATTCCATCGGCAAAATCCGGGCCCAGCCGACAGTCGGGCCGGTATAGTGTTTAATAAATTTAATTCCATCGGCAAAATCCGGGCCCAGCCGACAGTCGGGCCGGTATAGTGTTTAATAAATTTAATTCCATCGGCAAAATCCGGGCCCAGCCGACAGTCGGGCCGGTATAGTGTTTAATAAATTTAATTCCATCGGCAAAATCCGGGCCCAGCCGACAGTCGGGCCGGTATAGTGTTTAATAAATTTAATTCCATCGGCAAAATCCGGGCCCAGCCGACAATCGGGACGGTATAGTGTTGAATGAATTTAATTCTATCGCAAATCCGGGCCGAGCTTATTTGGGGTGATTAAGTGTATACACATACCATAAGATAATACTTAATTAATTTCTTTTATTGGAAAATATTTACAGCCAATTCGAATGCATCTGTCAGTACTGTGTTTTTTTGGTTTTAAGTGTATGGCGGGTCTTAGGTATGTAATCATTTCGGGGGGGGCCAGGGCCCCTTGGGCCCCCCCCTGTGTACGCCACTGCATTAGATTATTACACAATAGGAAATCGACCAAATCATCAGTGTCTCTCTTTTGCGGGATTGTAGGCCTTATTTCGTTTCTTCTTTTCCAACATTAGATTATTACACAATAGGGAATCGACCACTTTACTTATCTATTAGATGAAATCATCGGTGTCTCTCTTTTGCGGGATTGTAGGCCTTATTTCTTTTCTTCTTTTTCCAACATTAGATTATTACACAATAGGGAATCGACCACTTTACTTATCTATTAGATGAAATCATCAATGTCTCTCTTTTGCGGGATTGTAGGCCTTATTTCTTTTCTTCTTTTCCAACATTAGATTATTACACAATAGGGAATCGACCACTTTACTTATCTATTAGATGAAATCATCAATGTCTCTCTTTTGCAGGGTTGTAGGCCTTATTTCTTTTCTTCTTTTCCAACATTAGATTATTACACAATAGGGAATCGACCACTTTACTTATCTATTAGATGAAATCATCAATGTCTCTCTTTTGCAGGATTGTAGGCCTTATTTCTTTTCTTCTTTTCCAACATTAGATTATTACACAATAGGGAATCGACCACTTTACTTATCTATTAGATGAAATCATCAGTGTCTCTCTTTTGCGGGATTGTAGGCCTTATTATTATTATCGTTTAATTTATAATTCCATTTTGTGTGAAATACATCTAATTCAAAAATGGGTTCATCTTGATTTTTTTATTTTTTTAAAATCGATCCTTGATGTTAAAAGACAGTTTGAATAACTTACAAAGCATCCAATCCAGGCAAAGAAATTAAAGGGAAAAAACAATAATGATAAAGGAGTCATAAATTTTTTTTAGTTATCACAGGTAAAGTAAATATCAACAAATAATTGGGGAAAAAATCAATTAATGTAACATTTCTTTGTGTCTACATAAAGAAAATTAAACGTATAAGAATTAAGCTTCGCGTAGACTAATTTGATCACAGCATGAATCAAATTCGATTTAAAATAGTGATTTTTAAAAAATGAAGCAAGGTTTTTATAAACTAAAGTTAGTGTTTCAACCCGAAAATATAAATCAGGGCTCTAAGTTTACTAATTTACTTGGTTACATAGGTGGGTTACATAGTTATTTAGTCAAAATTCTTTTGAATAAATAACTATTAAGACAAAGGGATGTTTAGTCCAAATGAGCATCACTCTTCTGTATGAAAAGATAATAATATCCCTTAGTCTAATTAACTAATAAGACAAGGGAATATTTACACATTAAAGTAATTTGAGGTGGGTAACCAAGTAAAAGAAAAGTAAAAGGAGGTACAAATAACCCAGAAATTAACTCGAATACGCCTTTTCTTAAGTAAAAAGAAGAGTTATTTTAAAACCCAGGATTCAGAGGAATTACTTATGCAAAATAACACACAAAGGGTAAACCTTGTCTGTTCATTATCTAATTGCAATAAAAAAAAAAAACTAGAATATTAAAAAATAATATATTGGTCATTAAACCGATAAAACTGAAAATATCAATAAAGATACTAAAAATTTATTTTCGAATTCATATAGACACAAAATCAATGAGGAAAATATACTACATTAATAAATATATAAATAAATAAAAACAAAGAAAGAAGTAATAATAAATTATAAAGCACTAAAAAAAAAAAAAAAAAATATATTAAAAAAAACTAAAAAATGGATGCAATGCATGGGCAAACAAGCAAATCAAGCTATTACCTGTTCAGTTGAAGAATCATCGACTTGATAGCATAAGTAAAATATATATATTATGTAATAGTAATAAAAAAGTATAGTAATTACGGGGGAATTACATTTTTTTTAAAAAATGTGAGCACAAATTGAACAATACAACATTAAATATAAAACATAGTAATTACTTTTTATGGCAGCACATGAAGAACATACAATTAATTACATATTCAACCACAAATAATCTGATAATTATTTAGCAATTATGTAATTAACATTTTATATGTCATATACATGAAACATAAAAACAAAATATGTGCCGTAAACTACATAGATTGTTAGCATGAAAAAATTAATGATTTTAGATCATTTCTGGAATATCAATTAGCATCAAAGTTATTAATAATATTGTAATGGTAAATTATTTTTTTATAATTTAAATTGAAAGTACCTGATATAAACGAGGTTTTGTTGTACAAATCATAATTGTTCTGGAACTTAATAGTTCTGAATAACAATCAGTAAAATTAATCAATTATAGCAAATTATTATTGTTTTAAAAAAATACTGATAAATGAATGAATTGGCTGAAATTGATCTTTACTGAATATAATACTATTTTAGATTTTAAGCAAACTGATAATTTTGTCATTTTAAGATCGATAGGGTATAAAACTGAACAAATGTAAAAATACACAACTAGCAAGGTCACATTATTTAGATTTATCTATTTATCATTAAAATATATATACATTTAACTAATTTAATTATTTTTTTTTTCTTGTCGATATCATTATTAGTTTAATTGTTTTTATTATTTAGTAGCTTTGGCAATTTTATAGCTAATTAATAGTAATGCTAGATTATACAGAAGTCATAATTGATTAAAAAATGTATTATTTATTGTTAATTTGTATTATTTTTTTATTTAATTATTACATTTTTTTTGCTGTAGTATAGGATCATGATGCGGGGTTTGGATTGTAAAATATTGTATAATAATTACCCTCCAATGATACTCTGATATTGAATGCTTGAATTCTTTTTTTTTAAAAATCCATTAATCTTACATGATCTTGAAAATATTAAAACTGTATAGTATAAAAATTTAATTAAAATTATTTTGGGGTATTTGAAAACTAAAGAAAAAAAGCCAGCACTCAAGAATAAGTGAAGCTCTGGAAAAAAGTAGAGATAACATTAATTCTTTCAAAATCTCTTCCCTTTTTCTTTACTTCGAGAATAACTTTTAAGAATATCAATGAAAAGGGCACACCAGAACAAGCAATATTTCACCAGAAATAGCTGTTGATTTTTGTACGATAGTCATACATTTGATTTAGTTTTGTTAAAGCAATATTCTGAAGTTGTTTTTTGCAATTTTTTTAATACATAACAAAATAGATACAGTAATATATTGTGAATTAAATGAGCCAAATTTGTTATGAGTAGTAATTATGGTTTTAATGTTGCTAAAATAAATCATGTTAAAAATAGTTTTTTTTTAATTGTAAGTAGTTTTAAGTGCAGTGTTAAAATTTAGTGTTCAAGTGTAAAGTTTCTTTTAAAGTATATTGATTGACCACACAAAATAATACCTTCTCTTTTATTTTTTTGTTTTTTTAGTAAAGGTAAATATTTGGGGGGCTATTCAATAAATTTGAAAAGAAACCTTCATATGCTAAGTTTACTAACTACCTTGTGAAGAATTGTTGACAGGATCCATATTTTTATCTTGGGGTTTCTGTGATATCTGTCCAGATTTTGACTCATTCATTGACGAGTTAGGCTTATTCGAAACTTCAGCACCAGTTGTTTCAAAGGAAATGGAATTAATGTCAATGGGCTGATTTCCGCCAGGGTTAAGAGATTGCATTCCTGGATTAGTTTCTTGTGTATGATTTGGAAATTTAGATTCTGTTGTATCCTCACATTTATTTGTGTCTGTTGAGAAGAGAAGTATGTTCTGGCTTTGAATAGGTTGTTGCAATGATTTATTTAATGTGGGTTCCGTGAAATGTGGACTTAAAGCTTCTGAATTGTTTGCTATTCCAGTATGCGGAATAGATATCTCACTAGAATCCAACATCCTAGTATTATACATCTCGTTGGGCCCTTGAGAAAGTTTCTTTGATTCAAATTTGTCAGAACATTTTGATCCTTCTAATTCTTCTTCGCCAATGAAAGCAGGTATATTATCATCAGAATGATCAGTTTTCGGTTTCTCTGTAATTTTATTAGATTTAAATTTAGCTGGAACTTTATCGGATAATTTAAATTCGTTCAGGTTTTTCAGGCTTTTTTTATTCAAAGTCTCAGGTTCTTTATTTTTAACAGAAACTGGATTATCATCAACAGAAGGATTTAAGTCAATTTCTTGTTTTGTATACACTGATTTTGGATCAAGATTGTGAAGTCTTGACGCATTTGGTTCTTTTGTTTTATTTACTTTAAAATTACTTATGTTTTGTTTCTGAATATCACTATCAGATTTAGATGATTCAGTTTCTAGTGATTGTTCGTGGTCTGGTTTTATGTCTGAGGATTCTAGTGGTAATGATCCAGGCTTAGATTTAGTCTGGAAAGAAGACGACTCAGGAGGAATTGATTTATCCACATTAGCCAATCGAGATATGCTTTTGCTAAAACAGTCATCATCTGTTTCTGGCTGCACATGTCCCATTTCTGATGCAGATTCTGTTGGGTCCAGTTTTAATGGAATGAATTCCTCTGATTCTTGTCTACCATGAACATTTAATTTCCTTACATTCAAATCTCTTTCGTGTCCATGAAATGGATCTTCTCCAAATGAATATTGATGAATAAGACCAATTTTACGTTTGGGTCTTTTTAAATTTTGAATTTGATCTTCTGGCTCTTTGCCATTATCGCAAGCTTTTTCACTTTCAGGAATATCATCTTCAAGTGGACTTAAATATTTTTGGGAAACGTCTTTGCTGTTCTTATCGCGGTCATCATTTCCACTATCTATTTCCATTGCAGATCCAGCAGTAGTTTTTGGATAAGCATGCTCATTTGTTAATGGAGGCTTAACAGACAATAGATCATCATTAATATTTGTGACATCATTTTGGCCACAAGTGCGTTCAGATTGTTCATCACTGATAACTTTGATTGCAATGTCATCTTTTGACTTTGGAAATTCTGTATTATCTGCTTTTGATTGTTCTGTTTCATCGGTTTTATCTTTGATATCAGTTATATTAATACTGTCACATCTTATTTTTTCGTTATCTAACTTTTCCACATTTTTAAGATTGTTTTCCATTTTTAGTCTTTTGTGCCCATATATTTCTGTTGAATCATCCATATTTTTCATATATGGCTCACCATATCCATTCAATTTATCTTGATTTATATCATTTTTTTTATGGTCTTCTTTACTTCCATTGAAAATTAACGATTCTTCAGGCAATGAATCTTTGTTGGGGATAATTTTGTTATTACATACATTCGTTTGCTTAAAACTATTTTCAGAAGTTATGGATAATCTTGTTTTGTCTTCATTTAGGATCTCGGGAATTTTAATAGTTAATTTATCTGATTCTTCGGTGTACATTTTTGGAGTAACCTCTTGCTTCTTTTGATGTTTAGAACTCAAGGATGTCACAAATTCTTCTTTTTCAGGGTAACTTGATTTATTACTAGCTGATTTTAAAGTTACAGTGACAGTCTCTGAAAGTTTACCCTTGTCAGGTTCCTCATCAGGAGAGGCAAATTCATTCTGATGTCTCTTAGAAGCTGTTTTAAGAGTAAAACTAAATGTATTTTCTTCTATATTTTGAGTATCGTCCTCAATTCCAAATTTGGGTTGTGATGTTTTCCTATCCATATTACCGTTTATTGATATCGGAGAATGTTTAATCGTTACAGTTATAGGTTTCTCAGACGAATCATCAGAGCGTCTATTTATTGCACAGGAAATTTCGCTAGAAGTAGTTAATCCATTCATACTTTTTACTTCCTGCTTGTAATTTTCATTCGAATTAGTTCTGGAATAATCCTTCTGTTCGGGTTCCAACAGATCAGTTTCTATAGTTTTATCACCGATGTTACTTTTTTCCCCATTACCATTATCATTTAACTTAGTCTGATCAACTTCAGTTTTTGGTGTGATATCATTGGTGCATCGGTGAGTTCCACTCTGAAGCATATCTTCATCGTCTGTTCCGTTGTCTAAGGTGTTCTGTTGAGTATTTTGAGTATTAACTGTAATGTCTTTCGATTTGTGTGATCCTTTTGAAAAAAATGGTGAGTACAAAGCTAAAATGAAAATAAACTGATTTATTGATATGAAATGAATAAACACAGACATAAAACAGAAATACATGATTTTTATTACGACATAGACATGAACAGAGAATTCCTGAACGTCATAGATGACAGGATTCCCAGGCTTAAAATTAAATCTAAGTATAAGTGTCCCTGGAATTTAACGTGAATGTAACACTTAAATTTTGAGTAATATTAAAAACCAAAGGGAATTACTATGGAGCCACAAAAATTTGTTTCTTATAATTGATGCGAGCGTAATCGAGCTTATTACATTGCATCTTGTCAGTCTGTCTGTTACTTGTCTGACGATTACTTGGGTAAAAATTGATTGATTTAGCTAAAATGTGGTATAAATATTCCTATAATGGCCAGGTTAAATTGTTGGACAGCGTTATCCGACCAAATGTTCTTGCACAAAACTCGCATAGACATGAGCTTCTAACTAAAATTTGGAATTGTAGGAAGGAAAAAGATTCTAATATCATCTATTAGATGAGACGAAGATTTTTTACAAATACATTTTTTTTTAGTAAAATCAACAGCGACACCGCTATGTTTTGACCAATAACTTATGTTCTAACATATCAATTTTAATAGAACTTCATATAAGTAATCTAATGCACTATTAAAACATGCATTAAAAAAAATCAGAAGTTTTTGTGCAGTGAAGTGATACATTTCATAATAGTTGGAAAGGAGATATGTGAGGCCACTGAGTTAGTGGAAAGAGGTAGAAATGCCAGGATCCACTCCATTCCAAGCATCTTCTTTAACTATCAACTTATCATGATTAACTATTTTCTTAATATTCAATATTTATTGCATTACGCTCGCTTCAATGATGGAGCCATGGAATGCCCAGTGAAACTACTTTACAATTAACATTGCAGCAAGTACAGAATATCTCACTTGTCTTTGGCCATATCAATTTAATTGTCTCTGTATATTTGTGTAGATATAGTTTAAGTAAATGATGAATCCGAGTTAAAGTTGACGTTTAACAGGATTTATAGATCCAAAGGAAGATAATAACATATGCAGTAGCATACAGAATTAAAGTAAACTGACTCAAGACAAGTAGACCATTCAGTGACTGTCATATAATACTAAAATACTTAATATTTATCTTGTTGCTTAAGTTTTAACCCACTCTACAAGATAATATCTTACCATAACGATGGATTGAGAGGAAGAGTGAAATTTTAGAAACAAATGTAAACTCCTTGCTTAGGATTAAATGAAGGGGCACTAAAAATTACCAACTACTTATAAGATTTTAATATTACCCGAAGAAATCACAAGTATTAACATAAAGTATCAAAAGTTATTATAGCTCAAAACATGTTCACCTAAAAACTTTCACTGTTTTATACATGTAAGAAACATTCTCTTATTGTATCAGGTGATTTGGAGAAGTGTTTGACATATATTTTGATGAATAAATATCAATTAAAGTATTAATGTAGTGGATACTAGATAAATGATTATCTTACTTATATATTTTTTAAAGCAATGAGTAATATTAGAGCACATTATTAGAACTATCTGGCTGCGTAAAATCGAAGGAGTAATAACGCTTAGAGTAAAATGCCTTCATGAAGACTATTGCCTTTCTAAAATTAGTGTTTGGTTTTATTCATCACTATAATTAGTTTGATATGATAAAAAATGATTTATTTTCTATTATCTAATAAGAGCGCTACTACGATGACAATAAAAAAAAAATATTTAAATGGGTTTACCTTGTAGTCTCGATTCTTCAGTGTCTTGATTCCTTTGTATAATCTGACTTAAACTGGCTCTTTGTTCTTTTGATTTTTTCAGTAATTTTTCTACAGGATCATCTTCGTCTAAAGAGCCTTGTTGAGGAAGATCTTTACTGCTCTCTTTGTCAGTGGCAAATTGTTTTGAACGGTTTTCGACATGGGCCTGTTCTTTTTTCAAGTCCGATTCGCTCTTTTTCTTTAAAGATTCCTCATCTAGTGCTGCTTTGTCAGGTTTCTCTAGTTCGGAAAGGTCAGGCTTCGTTTCGGTCGATTCGTTTCGATTAACTTCGTCTCGGCGTAGAGCTTGTTTAGTTTCTGGAGGCTCCTCTGTTCCAACATGTCTTTCTGAGAGCTCAACCCGTTCAACAGAGGAAGTAGTAATTTCGATACCTTTACCGCTTGCGGTGTCCATAGTCCTCGTCGTTATAGTCTCGGTTCTAACAGCGGTTCCTTCAGCAGCTACAGATTCAAATCTTTCAAAGTTTTTACCTTTTTGTCCTTCCACTTCGATCTTAATGTCGATGACTCTTTGTGACGAATCAGTGACCTCTTCAATCTCAAGTCTGTTTTTGATCTTCTCTGGAGTCTTGGGCGTACACGGTTCTGAAACTAAAGGTTCGGTTCCTCCTGTTACATCGTCTTCTTCATCGTCGGCTGATATTATTTTAACCGGTTCTTCAAATACGTCTTCAACCGATATGTTGAACCTTTTGGCAAAAGAATTCTTTTGGCTTGATCTCCTTTGTTTGTTTTTATCACCGTCTGGCTCATCTGTGGAATATGCTGTTAAAAATGTCGGAATTTCATTGATTTGTACGTAGGAAATTTGCAGTTTAATTTTTTAACATTATTAGTGGTATCCATTAAAATTGTAAAATAGGCTTTGAATAATTACAAAGAATACAAAAATGGAAACATTTAAAAGGATATTGAAATAGGAACTTGGATTTTTCACAAACTTTAGTTACATTTTCTCATGTACAAAATCTCAAAAATGACATTCTTCCTCATAGGTATATTTTAAGTTTACGAGTAGGATAACCTCAAAGGTGCAATAATATAGCGGTATTGTGGCATGGTAAAATTTGTTCTAACATTATCACTGCTAACATTTGTTTAAAGATGGTGGGATAAATATCAATCCATTAATGGCTTTATGTTCTTTTATTTTAAACATACACGTGATCATTACTCTATATTTTTATTATAGATGTAAGGAGGTCATCATGAGTTTTTGTACATCAGTGGCATTTAAAGGTCAAGTATTTGAACTTAGTTTGAATTAAAGGAGACAATTTATTTAATAAAGTTACAAAGTAGGGTTTTAATGACAGGTACCTAGTTACACCAAGTTCAAAGTAGTTAGTTTTTATTTATTTTTAATTTTACATTGTTGGATTTTAAGGACAATTTCTTGAATCTAGTTTAAAGAAAAATTGCCACTCATGATTTCATTGAGATAGCTGATTGGATTTAAAGTACAATTTTGATGAAAGTGGCCAGTAAGTATTCAGTTAAGTAAACCAACAGGATTTTAAATAAAGGTTTTTGTAATAAAACGAAGGTGTAAGTTTTGATTTAATTAAAGTAAAGTGGATAATATTTGTTGTACATAAATTTGAGATTACATAGTTATTAAAAAAACGATTTCTTGTTGCCTTAACTTATTATAAAGTTATTGCTGTATAAATGTTGTTAATAAGGCTTAACTGGATATACTCAAGTTATACCTGGCTTGAAGGAAGTTGTATCGTCCATATGATTCTCACTGATGGGATTTAATGTTGTATGATTTTTTGTGTTTTCTGTTTCTCTGTATTTTTCACGGCTTAAAGTCGTGTTTGAATTGTCGTCTTTAGTTGTACGCGATGTAGATGTATCGTAAAATCCAGATGAACTCTTAGCTAAACCAAACATATAAAAAGTTGATCTGTAAACACTTTGAGCTTCGATCTTATAGACGAAGCTTATTCACACAGAATCAATTTGAAACAGAATAAAAAAACAAAAACAGATATCAAATAAAAAAGAAAACAACACATATGTATATATAACAGATAAAAACTTCCAGGTAATAAAAAGAAGGAAAAACAATCCATTCTCATTCCCAAGCAAACTAAAAAACAAATATAAATATGGGGATCTAAACAATAAAGGTATAAGAAAAACAAGTCAACAAATAAACAAAAAGAACTAATAAAAGTTTCAAAACAAGTATAGTAATAATCCTACAATAAACAACTAATTCAAAGTTAAAGCACTTCTACCACAAAAAAGTAGTGCAACAAACAAGTACTAATAAACTATTAGATAAGTACTAATATACTAAAATAGTACAACATAAAAAACCATTGCAAATGCTGCTTTCAAAGTGATGGGAAATAAAAATTATTATTTGTTTATAAATCTTAAGAACGTATAAGTTTATACTTATATTGGAAAAATAAGTATTTTTTATGTTTAAGACAGAGATTTTCTTTTTTTATTCAAAGTTAATTTGGAAATTCAAAAAAATAAAATAATATAAATTGTAAACGAATTAACATAATTATGAAAAAGTAATCATAATTGATTTATTATATGACCACATTTATTTTTTTATTTATTTTTTTTTTTTTTATAGATATTATCAAATAATAAGTAAAAATTGAATGTAATTTATCTAATTTTAGGGTTAGGGAATCGTCAAGAAATACTTTCTTACTTTGAACAGTGACCGTGCTCTTAGAGATGGCACTTCCCATTTCGTTGGTTGCTCTCACTTCATATTCACCACTGTCTTCAGCCTTCACTAGATCAACTGACAATGAATAGTTCTCTATCCTCTGACTGTCCCTTTTAATTTTAATATGCATGTCGTTGGTAATTTCATTTCCATCTTTAAACCTGAAGAGATGAGAAAAGATGTTAGATATTTTTTGTTTATACCAAATTGCCATTAATTGTTTTTTTGGTCTGGTTTTTGGAAATTGTAGCCAAATTAATATGAATAATACAAACTAATGTCTAATATTTAGCTCGAGTAAGAGAGTAGTTGGCTTTCAATCATTAAAGTTAAGCAGCATCAGGTGTTTTCAGTAGTTGGATGGGTGACTACCACCTCTGAACACAAAGTTCTGGGTTCGGTTCCTAGACTGGGCACCCCTCAATATCCACCCAGCATTGTTAAACAAATGGGTTTTGGCTTGGAAAACCATGGTCAACACTCACATGGTGGTTTGATAATAATTGATCAAACATGTCCAGAGTTGTAAAGACATGGTTTACCAATCAACACTTCAATCATGTGTGAAGGGTTTGGTTTTCTGGAATTAATCCAGTATTGGATTGATAAGAGGCCCCACATTGCGGTCTGTCATCGGGTGTGAGCCCCCTGGATTTAAAAATAAAATAAATATTAATATATCACTGATGCTCTTATCTTATTGATGGGAGGTATAACATTACTTTCCAATACACATTGTTTTAAATGTATAAATACTTCTGAACTAGAATTAGAAAATTATTCCTTGTAGTTTTTAATTCTTGAGTAGTCAGGTTCATTAAGGAATGAGAAGGCTCTCTTTTGCAATATTTCAACTCTTTCTTGGGTCATTCTCAAGCTGGTTGATTAGAAGATTAAATTGTGATGGTATTTTAAAAATACTTAAATTTGAATCATACTGATTCTAGTTGTGAATTTCTCTGTTAGCTATACACATTATTCACATAGCTCCTCTATCTTCAATTCTTATGAAGCTATCGCATATTCATAGCGTTTGAACCCAACCCCTACCTCTGAGGAGTAGTCAAAATATTGCAAAAATGAGCCTATTAATTCCTTAATAGTCCTCACTCCTTAAGGATAAATTAAAGGATTAATATTATTATAGACTAACTGACAACCGACTGAGCTAAAAATTATACGTCAGAAGTCATAATTGACATTGATATATCAGTACTTATTAAATTCTAATTATTTATATTTAATAAAATTATGAATTCCTTCTCTAGAGTGCTGAAACATACAAAATGTATTTAAACACTTCACAAAGCTATACAAACAAACCATTTGATTTCTGGTGCGGGGGTTCCCAGAATTTCAATCTCCAGTGTCAATTTATCACCAGCATTAACAGTGACATTCTTAAGCTCCTGCTTGAATTTAGGCTTACCTGCACATAAAAAGAAACAATTTTAAATCATTGTTTAAAATATTTATTAAGTAATGTGTGTAATGAGTGGCAAAAAAAGACTAGAGAAAATAAACTACACTCTTACATAAAACTGTAAGTTCAGCTGATGAATCAGAAAATCCATATGAGTTTTCGACCTTGCAAGTGTAAGTACCGGCTGACTCTCTGGTGACTTCTTTAATTACCATTGAGTAAGAGTTTTCCTCTTCCCTAAACACATATTCGGTACTTGTAGTTGATATTTCCTTGGTGTTGATAAACCTGAAACAAAGAAGAAGAGAGAATTAGTGTGTGGCTTAACCAGCAAATAGGCATTTCACTTAGGCTTTGTAGCTGTTTATAATTAGAGCAAACTAACTAGCTGAAGCATTTGACATATTTAAACGAGAAATGTGCTACTCTGACAAAACTGCTAATTTTATGAAACTGATTCCTGTCCAGAAATCCAATAACTCTGAATGAAGAAAAGAAAATTAACCTACTTAAGTTTTTAATCAGATGAAGTACTTACTAATAGATGTAGCTGACTCCTTTGAATGACAAAAACTTAAATCATATATAGATATGAAAGATTTCAGCCGAAGGAATAACGTTTAAGATATTATAATGCTTAAAAAAGTAAACTTCTTACCATCTGACTTTTCCCTTAGGGAATGAGCTGACATTAACACTGAAGCCAACGTTAGCGTCTCCTTCCTGGGCGACCAAATTTCCAAGTCCTTTGGAAAATTCAGGTGAGCATTTTACCAGGACAACACCGTTATCCTTAACTGAGCCGTGGGCGTTCTGCAATTCACAAGAGTACTCACCAGCATCTTTGCGATTGATGCTGTTAATAGTAAGAGTGTGGGTGTCCATATCATGGCTTATTTTACACCTGTTATCTGTAACAACTGGTTGACCTTTGAAATACCTACAAGAAAAACAAAGTATATTAGCTTTTTAATACATATTTTTTTTTTTTTTTTATATTTCCATGGCAAATTTGATCAAGACAAAAAGTTAGTTTATAGCATTATCATTCCAAGTTTTTTATGACTAGAGAATATGGAATTCTAGTTATTCGGTTTAGTAGGTTACAGTAAGATCCCATTTGATGGTACTTTACATAGGATGTTACACCCATGAACTTTGAACAGCCCATTTGGTTTATTCTCTGATAAGAGTGTGTTTTTAACGTATCATAAAATTCACACATAAAAATATATATAAAAGAAAATGGTATATGTAATAGTTAATTACCATTTAACAATCGGCATTGGGTTTCCATGTACCTTTACAAGGAATGTAAGACTGTCACCTTCCTCTGTCTCTACCTTCTTGATCAAATTTCTAGTAAAGACTGGAGCACCTTCGATTTCAACTTTGCAAAATTCAGAGCACTGACTGATATTGTTCTTGCAAATGACTGAGTATGAGCCGACATCGAATAAAGTGCTCTTTTCAATCAAAAGAGTGTAAGTCTCCTTCTCTTCGATCAGCTTAACATGTTCTGACTCGGTGATTTGCTTACCGTCTTTAAACCTGATAAAATAATAAAAGGAGTTAACATAAACAAGTCAAAATATTCCAAAAATATTTTATAGCAGTACATAAAATGCATAACTGAAACTAGAAAACTTGAAGTTAGAAGTTACCATTGCACATCAGGTTTAGGATTAGCCTGGACTTCAATCTGCAACTTGAGTTCGGCTCCCGCAGTAACACTCACATCATTTAACTTCTTCTTGAATGAAGGCGGTGCTGGATAAAGTATAATTATTTATTAAAATGAAAAGGAAAAAAAAAAGATTAATGATTTATAGTCCAGGAGATAGCGTGCAAAAAAGTGTCTGACTAACATCAAGCTAGAATTTTGTATACAAGTCAATCTTTTAGCGCCTTTTAAGAATATGTGGTCAGCTAAGTTCGTTTGCGGGACATAGCTTGGCAATAGGCGTTTGAAAAAAACAAACCGGTGGAGAGCGGCAATGTCTCACCAATTATGGTGGACAATGTGATTTTCATGATCCTGAGTACAGAATTAGTTAGTAGACCAAAAATCAAGTCGATTTTATTTTCACACTTGATAGGTTAGTCATTCAAATATTACTAAAAATCAACGTGGTCACCTGTCAACGGACAAACTAACATCAACTTGATTTTCGGTCTACTAACTAATTCTGTACTCAGGATCATGAAAATCACATTGTCCACCATATTTGGTGAGACATGGCCGCTCTCCACCGGTTTGTTTTTTTCAAACACCTATTGCCAAGCTATGTCCCGCAAACGAACTTAGCCGACCACATATTCTTAAAAGGCGCTAAAAGATTGACTTGTATACAAAATTCTAGCTTGATGTTAGTCAAACACTTTTTTGCACGCTATCTCCTGGACTATTATAGGCTTTATGGATTTCTTTAAGGATTTATATTATATTATGGGCTCATTTAAGGATTTATGGATTCTGTAATGTTAGCAGTAGAATTTCATTTATTACGCAATTTCCTTTACTTATAAAGGGCAAGAACATAAGATCTCAGATTTGTTTATAATATCACCTGTTGAATGATTCAGTTTAAATGTGGTGCAATTTCATCAATGAGTGAACAGGGTTTATTAAAATTTCCATTTAATTACATGTTTGCAGGCAGTACCTTAGGCAAACAAGAATGATCTTATATTTTTAGCTCAAAAAAGGCCATCGATCCATTTAGTAAGGAGACTATCTTTCTTTTGTTGTCTCATTATTATCTTGCCCTTTTCCTAAAAATGTTATTAAATAAAGTCTTGATTGATGTATAAATAATGAAGACGAAATACCTTTAATATTGAGGGTAACGGTGTCTTCGGATGATCCTGCAGCATTTGTTGCCACAACTTTGTAAACACCATCATCATTTGAAGTCACTGTCTTGACTACGAGGGATATGGTTTCTTCGTCCTCATACAGCAACTTATATCTGTCTCCCATGATCAGTTCTTTTCCATCTCTGAACCTGAAAGTGATTGGATATTTTCAATATAGAGTTGAACTTAAGCCGTGTCAAATTCAACTTCTATAAGTTCTATCTTCTAGATAAGTTTTAGGATAGACTAAGTATTAGATTAGGAATTATAATACTATGATGAACCCATTCTATGGACCAAGTTTGTTGTACCTACCTACAAAGACCTTGTAGAACCGTTTTGACTATTTACTGATGATTAAGAAAAGAGGTCAGACTGTTCTGCATTACAAGGTTCATAAGTGATCAGTTTTACTCTTTTGAGTTACAAGTAAAGTCAGGTTACTTCAAGGTCATTTTACTACAATAAATTGCAGGTCATTGCATGATACCTTCAAGGCATATACCAAACGACTTTATTGGTCAGATTAAACTATAGCTATAATCTAGACTTATAGACAATAAATCCCAATCAGTGACAGTCTCTTCCCCTTAGACAAAAAATACTATTATTACTCAGGCGACTAGTAACTTAGATGATTGGGAATTTGACACTAGAATACTAACTACAGTGTACTAACATTACTTTAATTTTATTTTTACAAAGAGATGATTGGGAATTTGACACTAGAATACTAACTACAGTGTACTAAAATTACTTTAATTTTATTTTTACAAAGAGATGATTGGGAATTTGACACTAGAATACTAACTACAGTGTGCTAACATTACTTTAATTTTATTTTTACAAAGAGATGATTGGGAATTTGACACTAGAATACTAACTACAGTGTACTAAAATTACTTTAATTTTATTTTTACAAAGAGATGATTGGGAATTTGACACTAGAATACTAACTACAGTGTACTAACATTCCTTTAATTTTATTTTTACAAAGTTTTTTTTTAAATTTAATTTCAAAAGAACACTGGACCAATATTTCTTGAATTATTATCTCAGTGTTGGTAGTATTTAATTGACAGAATATTATTAGTAAAATATTAAATTAAAAAAAAAAAAAATAAGAAGTAAATTTTGTGACTTTCACACCATCTAGTGGTGAAGTTATGCACTATTATTTTTTTTCTTATATTATGGTTAGTACTGCTCTCTAGGAGTGGTTATTTCCCCTATTCTATCAAAGTAAAGGCTTCACTAGAGGGCACGCACTCGCACTCATCATCTGTTTTCTATGTTAAATCATTACACTATTACTAAAGTTATGCTGTTTTCTTTTCGGCCTGCAGTCCTCTATCGTAGCATTTGCTGTCCTTTTGGCTGGATATGAATCAGTGAAACAGCAAAGAAATATTAAAGATAAATATATCATAAACTATTTGTGGCGATAGAGCCAGTCTTATTATTAAACGTTAAGGTAACTTTTATTTTTTATTTACAAAAATGTTGTCTAAATCTGATCTGCACACTTTAAATGTAATGGAAAATCTACATTATAAGAAAGTGGAGTAATCCACTGCCACTAGAGCGTTACACTAAGCCATGACTAATAAAGACAAGAAAAAGTATAATTAATACGTGTCTGAATATAAATTGTCCTTACCATTTGATATCTGGTTTTGGATAGCCCTTGATTTTAGTTTCCAGCATTGCAGAAGAGCCGACATTTGAGTCCACTGTTTTATGAGCGGCATTTATAGCAGGGGCTTCTGGTTCGCGAGCCAGCAAGTTGACATTACCTGTTGAAGTATCAATTAAAGATATTATTCTTTTGAGATAAAGGTTATTGGCAAATCACTTATTCTTCCTCCAGAGGTTTCAAAACATAGTCGTTCTTGTAGGACGACATTTATAGGAATCATGCTAAAAATTAGGAATCCAATTCATTTATGGCCACAGTTAAAGCCAATTTATAAATTATTTAAAGGATATTTCCATATAAATCAACAAAGAATAACGCAAACATAAATTACACATCTAAAGAGCAAAAACGTTTGAGAAGAACTATAAACTTGGAAGACACTAAAAGAACATAAAAAAAAGGAACGTGCTATTAGGTAATAGTAGACATAAGACATAACAAAGAACTGTAATAAGTGTAACATAACTCGAGGGTAATTAGACAGTTTGATTTGTTCCAAAATTCACATTCGTCGATCTCAACTTCTTTAAAACATGATTTATTCAACAATCTTGGGTTTGGAAGCTTCAGCCTATTTGTCAATTAGTTGTGGCTTTGCAGCCACTGTATTAGTTACATTTTCACCGTATTGGTTAAAAGTTTTAAAGTTAATTAGTTCTCATAACAGTAGAAAATATTTGAAGAAGAAAAAAGTTACGTAAACAGAAAAGACGTAAATAGAAGGTAATGGTAAAAGTATCGCTTAATCTCTTTCATACCAGAGAACATTGTCAAGACGGATACTACTCCATAAAGAGGAGGTATGGTCGCATCCGTCCCTTACATCCATCTCATTCGTGTATGGACACAGCAAGACAAACACAACATCATAGCATTACCCTGTACAGTAAGTTCAGCGCTGCAGGATATTTTGCCTGATGTTGTCGACGCCACACACGTGTACAGACCTGCATCCTCGGGTTTGACGTGAGTAAATACCAACGCCAAGGAGTCTTCATCATCCTGATAACATTTAATCAAAGTAGAATAAAACAAATATAAGGCAAGATAATCAAAATCAAGACTTATTATTAGAATTGATGGAGCAGAGAAAACAAACTTTCCTAAAAAATAGAAATCCTACTACGATCCGTTGAAGGAACTTAGAATGAGGAGCAGAAGAATCTTTCCTCAAGCTTTCAGCGTGTGATTATAGAGATTATAACATTACATTTAAGTTCAAGCTTTAAGATTATAAATCTCTAATAAACACGATCTTTAGAAATTTTCAACAAAAAAGGACTCAATTATGATGGTTGAATTATTAATTTATTAAGTTGCCAAGTATGTGCATTTAGTATTCACAAAGAAATTTAACAAATCAGACGAGTTTGTTAACCAGCCTAATAGACCCAACCCTTTCAAGATGGCGGCCATTTAAAAGTTTGTTTTAGCTATAAATTTTGAACAGTTTATTATAATGACGTTAAACAAATGGCTTTACATGATTTTTTTTGTTGTCCAAACGCAATGAACTCCGAAGTTTTCTTTCCCATGATATTAAATTTAAACATCCTTTGAAAAAAAAATCGTCTTTGATAATCCATTAAGGAAAGTATTTATGATGTAGCCCTCGGTCTCTTAGTTAGATTAAAATTAGTAAAATAAAACTATCGTAATATATTTATAACAGCTGACTCAGAGATATTGTTCAAACAGATCAAACTGAACGATGAAATGGTAAAGAAGTGGGAAGTTCTTCAATGATCTTAATATATATTTTAGCGAAAGAAGCGGTAAGGGCGCAGTGTTTCTGGTACAAAGAATGGAAAGAGGTATGTAGAGGAAAAATCGAGCACAGTTGGGAGTAGGTTGTGGAGACAACATAATATGTTAGGCGCGTAACCAACAGGCAGCAGACAAGAAAGGTGTGTAACTGTAATATATTTTAATGTTATATCATTACTAAATAAATTGTAAATTAAACAGTTTATAAATTGAATTGAACTTAATATTGTTTAGATTTTACAGAATGAATACCTGAAGAAGAACTTTAAATCTCTCTT
This sequence comes from Gerris lacustris, assembly GCA_951217055.1. Classification (NCBI taxonomy): domain Eukaryota; kingdom Metazoa; phylum Arthropoda; class Insecta; order Hemiptera; family Gerridae; genus Gerris; species Gerris lacustris. Next base: position 56,762,199 of record OX578285.1, read on the forward strand.
CGGGATCGAATGGCTTTCCATCCTTGATCCATTGGAACTGAGAATCGTCCTTTGGCGCGGCACCATTGGCAGACGGTTTTCGTTTAGGAGGTTCAATTCCTGCGAACACTTTCTTCTCATCTGTAAAATAAATAATAATAAATTAAACGTTGATATTTATAATAATAATAATAATAATAACATACTATATTAAATATAAAACCAACGATTGTTAAAACTAATGTGTATAATAAATACACTGGTTTAAGGGGAGCAGTTTAAATAATAGAAAGATCCCATTCATGCCCCTACGTTTGGATGACACCTGAACAACTGAGCTCTTATCCAACATTTTCAAGCCCAAAATAGCAAATCCTATTCCTTATAGAAGGAGTTCTACCTCCATACCAGAGCATTACCCTATGTTGAGGCTTTCCCCACCATATGAATTAATTACCATAAAGATTATAAATATCATAAGTCGAGAAACAAAGGAAATATTGCAAAATTCTATAAAGTGAACACTTTAATAAGTATGGGTTCATAAAAATACAAAGAATCAGTAGCATCAGATTTAACCCTTCTTTATTCTTTAAAATGAGGAAACATCGAGATAAAAAAAATAATCAAATTTCAAATACAAATCGAATTTTCGAAGAGTATTTTCGCTATAAAATACTCTTCTTTAAGACATTTCTAGAATAAATATATTTAGCTGGAAGGTGCTCAAAGTAATAGAATAAATGGTTCTTGTTGGAAATTTCTCAGAAAACAGGCATTCCTTGCAAATCCAGGGTTGCATTCTTTAAATATATAAAACTTCTAAAGAAGAACAAGTAATTTATTTGCATTCGTCTTAAAACATTACAAGTTTTGGAGAATTCATTTACTATTCTTGATAATTGTTGAGGATTCTACCAAGAAATTATTTATTTATTATGATATTTTTGGAACGATTTCTTTGTCAAATATTAATTAGAATTATTTAATAATATGATATGTACAGTACATATAAATAATTAAGAGGTAGGCTGTTATATTTATGACAAATCATCAAATTATTTTGCAAAATCTTCTAAATTTTGAATAACTTGTTCTTGATTCATCATCGATGTGTTCTAAACTAAGTTTTTCGTGAGCTTGTTTCGAGTAGGAACAATCTAATATCACATTTAGAACGATGTTATTTTTAAAGAATCGGAGCAGGGATTCGTAGTCTTCAGGTTGTTTGTAGCTTTTGTCTAAATTTGTACTGGAATAACCTTTTAAATCGTACTGCAGCCGACCAACCTCACACTTCAAACTACATGCCTAGCCTTGGAAAAAGAGTTGGAATTCTAGACTTGGGATACCATCAAATAAAATATTATCAACATTCATGTAATCTAGAATTCTTAAAATAGAAGTAGACTTTCCTTAATTTAAAAAGTGCGTTGAATAAGAAAGTTCCGTAAAATCTCACTCCTTATCACTAAGTATAAGGTTCGAATTCTTCATGGACTCTAAACTAAAAAAAGAGTTGAATAAGAAAGTTCCGTAAAATCTCACTCCTTATCACTAAGTATAAGGTTCGAATTCTTCATGGACTCTAAACTAAAAAGTGTGTTGAATAAGAAAGTTCCGTAAAATATCACTCCTTATCACTAAGTATAAGGTTCGAATTCTTCATGGACTCTAAACTAAAAAGTGTGTTGAATAAGAAAGTTCCGTAAAATCTCACTCCTTATCACTAAGTATAAGGTTCGAATTCTTCATGGACTCTAAACTAAAAAGTGTGTTGAATAAGAAAGTTCCGTAAAATCTCACTCCTTATCACTAAGTATAAGGTTCGAATTCTTCATGGACTCTAAACTAAAAAGTGTGTTGAATAAGAAAGTTCCGTAAAATCTCACTCCTTATCACTAAGTATAAGGTTCGAATTCTTCATGGACTCTAAACTAAAAAGTGTGTTGAATAAGAAAGTTCCGTAAAATCTCACTCCTTATCACTAAGTATAAGCTTCGAATTCTTCATGGACTCTAAACTAAAAAGTGTGTTGAATAAGAAAGTTCCGTAAAATCTCACTCCTTATCACTAAGTATAAGGTTCGAATTCTTCATGGACTCTAAACTAAAAAGTGTGTTGAATAAGAAAGTTCCGTAAAATCTCACTCCTTATCACTAAGTATAAGGTTCGAATTCTTCATGGACTCTAAACTAAAAAGTGTGTTGAATAAGAAAGTTCCGTAAAATCTCACTCCTTATCACTAAGTTTAAGGTTCGAATTCTTCATGGACTCTAAACTAAAAAGTGTGTTGAATAAGAAAGTTCCGTAAAATCTCACTCCTTATCACTAAGTATAAGGTTCGAATTCTTCATGGACTCTAAACTAAAAAGTGTATTCACCAAATCTGTATACATTTTATGATAGATACTTAAACACGGAAGAACCTTTTAGAAGAATTCTTGCAAGGAATTAGTGATACAGAAGAATAACAACAAAGGAACAATTTCCAATTAAGACGACCGAAGTGTTATGTAGTGATTTATCCCAGAACGAATACATTTACGGTTGAAAAAAGGGTTTAGGGTAAATAAAAATACATCAAACACTATTTTACATCCGATTAAAAATAACATTATTATCTATGACCAATAAAAAACTACGCAATGTCTCTGCTTTATTAAAACGAGATCAAATAAATCAGTTGAGAATACCAAGTCGAGTTTGAAATTAAGATAAATTGGCACTAAAGACTTGAGTTAAGACGTTTCGGAGAGACATAAATCATTCTCTGGTGTAAATTGTAGGAGCATTGCACTGAAAATTTAAACATACGTGGTTTAAATGAAAAGGTACGCTGTTATTAGAGCGACTATTGTGATTGTGGTAACCACGGTTACTGAAATTATTAGTATTTATTTTTATGAGTTGAATTTTGACTCAGTGAAAAAGTTTGCCTTACCTATCATTTATTATTTTAGAATTAAATTGCTTTGTGGTACTCGCGCACACGATGATCGCTGTACATAAAAGCGACTATTCCGTCAGTCAGGTAAAGACTTTTCACGAATTAAGACTGTTCCACTGAATGAGGTAATTAATTTAATTAATGCACAAGGATTAAATTATTGTTAAAATACCTATTGGTAAAAGAAATTTAAAATGAACAAAATTTAGTAATGTTAAGCGAGTGCCAAGGTTTAAAAAATCTCATCATTAAAAGAAGATCGGATGAAGTATATACTTCAAAATATTGATAACTAATAAAATTTTAGAGTTCTTCTGACTTTCTAAACTTCAGTTTGAATTTGCGTTAAGTAAGTTCAAAAAAGATCTTGGGAAGTCTTCTTAGAACCGCAATCCTTACCAAATCACAACAGAAGAGAAACTTCGACGAACATTAGAGTACGTAAGTTTAAGGATCAACAATTGTTGATTATAATGGAGATGATATGAAACTCAACACTTAAAATTACAAAATAGATTTTAAACTTTGTGTTTAATTGATTTTTAAATGAGTGAATTGATTTTATCGTTGGAACGCTGATCCTTGTAAAAGATGTGCTGCCAATATTTCGTCCTCTCCGAAATAATTAATTCGGCACAAAATACAACTAATGAATTAATGCCATCTTTATCAAAAGAGAAATACGAACTTACATACAGGAAGTTTATTAAATATATTTTTCTGTATTTATTATTAAAATCCAACAATCGTAGATAAAGTTCGGTAAGCAACTCGTGCGAAAACGGCATTTTGCTTTGCTCGTGTGGTTTTACTACCCTCGCTGTCGCTTGGGAGCAAACTTCACACTCGCATGCAAAATGCTACTTTCCGCACTAGACGCGTAATGTATACTATTATCTACTCACGGCAGCAAAATTAAGCATTACTTAACTGTTTTTTGACTAGAAAGTACTATTTCGCTGATGTTTCATTAAAATATTAAAACCAGGCAGGAAAGTAATTGAAACAGCCAGGGAAATATTTTCCCTGCCTAGGCAGGAAAAGAACAGTGATTACCAGAACATGACATAACATCTGTTTTTGTTTGTGTTTAGTTTTATTTTAATTTGTGTTATTTTAATTTAGTTTTATACTTGTTTTATTACATTGCAATGTTATATTATTAATGTATTAATATGTTTACATAAGCTTCCATTCTTTATCTGAAATAGCGTGTGCAGAAAAATATTGTATGTAACAAGGCTGCAAAGGAAACATTTTTGCCTCGTGTATTCATTGCTTGCCTCGGCAGTTAATTTGCATAGCCTGTCCTCGCCTCCGGCTCGGAGGCAAAATTAATCACCCGTCAGTAAAATTCTATTTTGCTGCCTAGTTACATAAATAACTTTCCTTTGACTTTAACCATGAACCTGAGGAATGTATTTTGCATGATTTCAGTGTCCTTTAACCTCACCACGAATAGTGGAGCATTCGCTTCATCCCTAGCCTTCTTCTCTTCTTACAATTTAATGAAACTGCAATTGCAGCTGTTATTTTTACTTACTTTGAGTTTTTACAACTCGGAGGAAATCTTAATTATAATTCAAGTAAAAGAGAAAAATTTATATTTTAGACTGAACTTACCAACAACTGTAACTCTTCCTTCACTAGTTGCACTACCGAAGCTGTTGGTAGCAACGCACTTGTAAACACCAACATCAGCTGTCTGCACACTAGGAATGACCATTTCATAGTAACCAACGCTCTCCTTTTCATTGTTCACTGCTAACCTCTCGTTCTTGTAAGTAATCTCAACATCGTCTTTGTAGCTGTAATAAAAATGATTATTCTACAATAATTACACATTTCAATACTTCTATTTTTTAGGGTTTCGTTGGTAAAAACAAAAAAAGAAACCCTTATAGTTTCGTTCATGTGTCTGTCTGTCTGTCACTCTGTACGGTTCCAATAACTTTTGAATAAAAAGAGATAGAAACATGAAACTTTCCAATATTAAAAATCGTTTTGACGCGCACACAGGAAAAATATAGCGAACTCAAAATTATCAGCTGTTCAAATAAAAAATGGCGGATAACTCACGTCATTCGAAAAAAATATTTTTTTAAAATTTTGAGTGTGGTATCAAATGAAAGGTATTGAAGAGTAGATTACAAAAATATATACCACTTAGGGAAAGTGTTCAATATTCGGCGCCATTTTATCAAAAAACATCGACATTTTGCGTGTCCCCCCCCCTTAAAATCGTATTTCCACTCATACTAAAAATATAGAAAAATATTCATAATGTGCGGTCTGATGAGCCAAAGAAAAAATAAGAATAGCAGCGTGGTCGGATTAACTGGGAATCCAAGATGGTGGCTGATTGATGTCACGGGAAAAAAAATAATTTTTAAAAATTTTGTGTGGGGTATCAAATGAAAGGTATTGAAGAGTAGATTACAAATATATATACCACTTAGGGAAAGTGTTCAATATTCGGCGCCATTTTATCAAAAAACATCGAAATTTTGCGTGTCCCCCCCCCCCACCCTTTAAGTCAAATTTCCACTCATTCTAAAAATATAGAAAAATATGAAAAATGTGCGGTCTGATGGGCCAAAGAAAAAATAAGAATAGCAGCGTGGCCGGATTAACTGGGAATCCAAGATGGCGGCTGATTGATGTCAAGGGAAAAAAATATTTTTTTAAAATTTTGAGTGAGGTATCAAATGAAAGGTATTGAAGAGTAGATTACAAAAATATATAACGCTTGAGGAATGCGTTTAATTTTGTACGCCATTTTGTCAAAAAACATTTAAATCTTGAAATAAGGTGTTAATTATTAATTTTTCATTGGTCTATAAAAGAGATAGACATTTTACTAAATCAAATTCAATTTCATGGAAATTAAGAAAAGGAATCGAGACAAGCTAGGTTGTGATACGTAAAGCTAAGGAGATATAAAAACTACTATTATTTAACTAATAAATATCGATAATTAACTCTAAAGAATTATAAAAATAACCCCGCAAACTTACAATTTGACGGTTGGATTAGGATTTCCTTTGACTTTAACCATGAACCTGAGGAATGTATTTTGCATGATTTCAGTGTCCTTTAACCTCACTACGAAGAGTGGAGCATTCGCTTCATCCCTAGCCTTCTTCTCTTCTTCGGTAACTGCAACAATCGACAAATATTATAACAAATCGTATAAGGGTATCAAACTTACTCATAAATATTTCATGTTTATTGTTAGTTTTATCATTTATAGATGTTGATAACTTCCAAAAGACACGAGACCTATTTACCTAATCACTAGGGATATGATTAACCATCACTATTTTTGACAACTAACAAAACTGTTATTCGCGAAAATCACCATTAATATAAAACATTAGTAGTCCACCTCTTTAGTTATACAATAACTCCATTATGTCTGTAGAAGTTTGATTAGTTCTATTAGTTTTTAAATTATTAGTTATTCATTACGATTTAGTAGAAACCATCAGTCTTATTCGATTTTTACAACATTTTCAGTAGGCTTCTTTAGTTTCATTAGTCCTTCGTAATGTTCCAAGAAGACTTCTTCAGTTCTTTAAGTTTTCCGTAAAGTTTGTTGAAGACTTCTTTTTTTATTACATTAGTTCTTCGTGACGTTTGTAGCAGACGTCATGAGTTATTTTATTTTAACTCTCCGTTTGAAGTACTCCGCTCTTTAGTTTCGTTAGTAAGTATGTCATATCGCTTCTAGAAAACTCCGTTTGATGTACTCTTCTCTTTAGTTTCGTTAGTAAGTCATATCGCTCCTAGAAAACTCCGTTTGATGTACTCTTCTCTTTCGTATCGTTAGTATGTCATATCGCTTCTAGAAAACTCCGTTTGATGTACTCTTCTCTTTCGTATCGTTAGTATGTCATATCGCTTCAAGAAAACTCCGTTTGATGTACTCTTCTCTTTCGTATCGTTAGTATGTCATATCGCTTCAAGAAAACTCCGTTTGATGTACTCTTCTCATTCGTTTCGTTAGTATGTCATATCGCTTCTAGAAAACTCCGTTTGATGTACTCTTCTATTTAGTTTCGTTAGTATGTCATATCGCTTCTAGAAAACTCCGTTTGATGTACTCTTCTCTTTCGTTTCGTTAGTATGTCATATCGCTCCTAGAAAACTCCGTTTGATGTACTCTTCTCTTTCGTTTCGTTAGTATGTCATATCGCTCCTAGAAAACTCCGTTTGATGTACTCTTCTCTTTCGTTTCGTTAGTATGTCATATCGCTCCTAGAAAACTCCGTTTGATGTACTCTTCTCTTTCGTTTCGTTAGTATGTCATATCGCTCCTAGAAAACTCCGTTTGATGTACTCTTCTCTTTCGTTTCGTTAGTATGTCATATCGCTCCTAGAAAACTCCGTTTGATGTACTCTTCTCTTTCGTTTCGTTAGTATGTCATATCGCTCCTAGAAAACTCTGTTTGATGTACTCTTCTATATAGTTTCGTTAGTATGTCATATCGCTCCTAGAAAACTCCGTTTGATGTTCTCTTCTCTTTCGTTTCGCTAGTATGTCATATCGCTCCTAGAAAACTCCGTTTGATGTACTCTTCTCTTTCGTTTCGTTAGTATGTCATATCGCTTCTAGAATACTCCGTTTGATGTACTCTTCTATATAGTTTCGTTAGTATGTCATATCGCTTCTAGAATACTCCGTTTGATGTACTCTTCTATATAGTTTCGTTAGTATGTCATATCGCTTCTAGAAAACTCCGTTTGATGTACTCTTCTATATAGTTTCGTTAGTATGTCATATCGCTTCTAGAATACTCCGTTTGATGTACTCTTCTATATAGTTTCGTTAGTATGTCATATCGCTTCTAGAAAACTCCGTTTGATGTACTCTTCTATATAGTTTCGTTAGTATGTCATATCGCTTCTAGAATACTCCGTTTGATGTACTCTTCTATATAGTTTCGTTAGTATGTCATATCGCTTCTAGAAAACTCCGTTTGATGTACTCTTCTATATAGTTTCGTTAGTATGTCATATCGCTTCTAGAATACTCCGTTTGATGTACTCTTCTATATAGTTTCGTTAGTATGTCATATCGCTTCTAGAAAACTCCGTTTGAAGTACTCTTCTATATAGTTTCGTTAGATTGTCATATTGTTTGAAGTATTTTTCTCTTTTGTTTCGTTGCTTTGTCATATCGTTTCTAGAAGCTATAGCTTTTTAGTTCTTTAAAATTCATAAAAGCACCTGTTTAAGGTATCTTCATATCATTATATTCGTTCCAGCAAGTTACCTTCTGTTCATAGGAGACTCCTACGCACTGGATATCCAGTTGCAAACGCCAATTATACTGTTTAAACAGCTTATGAAGAATGAAACGCTGACCCCTTTAGACGGAAGGGTAAAACCAAGTAAGTATAATATTAAAACTGATTAGTGTAATCAACAGTTTTGCAACCAAAAATTAAAGCTTCTTTCAAGAACTTTTTCTTCAATAATTGTAAAATTTATCCGGTTGCATTATGACAACTATACGATTTTACTCTGAGTAACACTTTAACCTCGTTTGATCTACTTAAGAGTTAAACAATCTCTTTGATAGATACTAGCCGTCCACACGCTGAGGCAACACGGATTCTTTTTTATTTTAGCAAGTTTCTTCCATTATAAACAGATAAAAATAGGGTAAAACTGGAGCAAATAAAAAACTCAATGATATGTATACGTATTTGCCAATCCAAGTTTTGCTTTTTATGATGGCAACTATAGCCTTATATAATTTCTTAGTCTTTTCCATCAACCGCATTAATCAATATCTTCCTAGGAAGACCGAAATCTCTCATATCATCCATTTCTACAACACCGAATCTAATACGGATTACTAGAGCAAAAAAAGCACTTGCCCTACAATCCATCACAGACAGACACGCCTTCCAATACTCCGTAGCTCGATTATTTTCCACCCTCAACTAGCATCCATCATAAATATCTTTCGGCCTTTAAGACTAGCTTACTCTTTTTCTAAAAAAAAATAAACATTTTCTCTGTATCTCGATTGGCAAGAGCTATCATATCTATTTTAAGATCTTGTCAGGAAAGATTATGCAAGATTTTTTATATTATTATGTTTATTTTTTCACTCTAACTAAAATAAAAGCTTCTAATTAAAAATAATATATATATATATATATATATATATATATATATATATATATATATATATATATATATATATATATATATATATATATATATATATATATATATATATATATATATATATATATATATAATCAATGACTATGCATAAGCTCTACATAATATAAGCGTAACTTATAACAATCTAAAGTTAGTTCTTGCAATTTCATTTCAACAAATTAGCAGTGCTTAGTTTCGATTTTTTAAATTCAAATAAATTTCAATTCTTAAGCTTTCTACTGTCAAAATCATTTACGTATCTTAATTTAAAAATAAAACCTGTTCTTATTTACAGTGTTCAAGAATATAGTTTTCTTTTTTTTAAAATCACTTAAAACTATTATAATAGTAAAACTAGGAAAATAGATAAATTTTCTTACATGCAATAATAAATATTTAACATGCTTTGAATAATCAAATCTTGATTAATTTAAATTCGTGCCAGATTTAATAATAACCATAAAAAATATCATAAATAAATATATAAACAAATAAAAAAATAACTAATTTTTTTTTACACTCTTTTTTAATTAAATAATGTCATATTTACAGTGAACTTTTGTCTGAAATAAAACTAATATTTATGATAAATAATATACAAAATTTAAAATTGCATTCTCCAAACACATATGTATATGCATGTTCAATCAAAAAAATTATTTTTAAAAAAATAATGCAATTTGAAAATTATCTCTGATGTTTTATACTATTTTAAATATGCTATTATTTAAAAAAAAGGTTTACTCACACTATATTTTTCGAATATTTTTAAAATAAAATATAAACTTTTTATGTTTACTCGATATTTTAATGAAATATTTAATGAAGATAATATCTTAAAGCAAATCTTGATAATGAAATACTGTTTCTGAATATATTTGGCACAGATCCATGTTAATCCTTTTAATAAAAATGTTTTGGTTGATAAATAATATTTAAACTAACCAGATTTTTTTTTTCTCTCCAAATGTATTAAGAGAATTAAATTAAACTAAATATATAAAATAGTTTGCTAAAAGTAAGTTATATATATAATATATATATATATATATATATATATATATATATATATATATATATATATATATATATATATATATATATATATATATATATATATATATATGTTTGAATGAAATTATTTTCTATAGTAATAAATGCATATGTATATCATTAAATTATTTTCATTCATTGTAAGGTACTGTAAACTAGTATAATCATTGAAATTATTTTCATTCATTGTAAGGTATTATAAACTAGTATAATCAATGAATTTGTTTCATTCATTGTAAGGTATTATAAACTAGTATAATCAATGAATTTGTTTCATTCATTGTAAGGTATTATAAACTAGTATAATCAATGAATTTGTTTCATTCATTGTAAGGTATTATAAACTAGTATAATCAATGAATTTGTTTCATTCATTGTAAGGTATTATAAACTAGTATAATCAATGAATTTGTTTAATTCATTGTACGGTAATGTAAACTAGAATAATCAATAACTAGTATAATCATTGAAATTATTTTCATTCATTGTAAGGTATTATAAACTAGTATAATCAATGAATTTGTTTAATTCATTGTACGGTAATGTAAACTAGAATAATCAATAACTAGTATAATCATTGAAATTATTTTCATTCATTGTAAGGTATTATAAACTAGTATAATCAATGAATTTGTTTCATTCATTGTAAGGTATTATAAACTAGTATAATCAATGAATTTGTTTCATTCATTGTAAGGTATTATAAACTAGTATAATCAATGAATTTGTTTCATTCATTGTAAGGTATTATAAACTAGTATAATCAATGAATTTGTTTCATTCATTGTAAGGTATTATAAACTAGTATAATCAATGAATTTGTTTCATTCATTGTAAGGTATTATAAACTAGTATAATCAATGAATTTGTTTCATTCATTGTAAGGTATTATAAACTAGTATAATCAATGAATTTGTTTAATTCATTGTACGGTAATGTAAACTAGTATAATCAATAACTAGTATAATTGAAATTAGTTTCTTCCATTACAAGGTATTATAAATTAATCAAACATTTAAATCTTTTAATTCTATTTGCTTATTACAATAAATTATATATTTGTTGAAAAAAAATTAAATAAATTCATTGTATAATTTTATAAACTGTATATTTTACCTGTTTCAAACTAATAGAGATAAGCAGGCCTTATTACTAATAAAGGAGAGGCCTTATTAAGAATAAAGAAAGACGACTATTCACTAAAAGTAACTTTATAAAGTTATTAAAGTTACTTTAAGCGGAAAGACGTATTTTTATTAATACCGAATTACATAGTAGGTTGATATCATACGTTGAGTTGGTAGTAATAATGTTATCATAATTATACCTTAGTAGGCTGACAGTTTTAAGTATGTAATAGTCTTTCTTCATACCTAATTACATAGTAGGATGATAAAGAAAAACACCTGTCTACTAAAAGTAACTTTATAAAGTTATTGAAGTTACTTTAAGCGGAAAGACGTATTTTTTTCATACCCAATCACATAGTAGGTTGATATCATATGTTGAGTTTGTAGTAATAATGTTATCATAATTATACATTAGTAGGCTGACAGTTTAAAGTAATAGTCTTTCTTCAAACCTAATTACATAGTAGGTTGATAAAGAAAAACACCTTTCTACTAAAAGTAACTTCATAAAGTTATTAAAGTTACTTTAAGTGGAAGGACATATTTTATTCATACCTAATTACATACTCGTATTACCTTGATATCATAATGTTGAGTTTGCTTTAACAATGTTATATAATTGCATTATTCAGCTGCCATTTTAAAGTAATCGTCTTTCTTCATATCTAACTACATAGTAGGTTGATATTATATGTTGAGTTTGTACTAATCATGCTATCATAATTACATTATTAAGTTGACAGTTTAAAATAATCGTCTTTCTTCATATCTAACTACATAGTAGGTTGATATTATATGTTGAGTTTGTACTAATCATGCTATCATAATTACATTATTAAGTTGACAGTTTAAAATAATCGTCTTTTTTCATACTTAATTACATAGTAGGGTGATATCATATGTTGAGTTTATTCTAATAATGTTATCATAATTGCATTATTAGGCTGTCATTTGAATTCATATAAAAAAATTCATGATATAAAACAAAGAAAAAAGGCAAAGCAAGATTGTGGAAATTGCGCACACTTTAAAGCATTTTATTTATCTAATATTATTTATATATATTTTCTTTACCCTGATCTGACTATTCGTTTATTCAAAATAAACATATACTTACTCTTTTTAACTTCCCGTTTTCCTAAAAATAAATAATTGCGACAAAATATTAAATTCAATTATATATATTTTACTTGGTTTACTTTTGTACCAATTACAAAAAATAAATCTTTTTAATTAACCTTTAGTGAATAATTTGCGATTAAATCATTGTATCAGCAACATTAAAAATTGAAAAAACAAAAAAATATATGTTTCTTTGGATAACAAACTTGTAAGAGACTGTAAAAAAAAAATAAAAAAACAAAAAATACCTTCATAACTTGATATTTCTACAATGTAAATTATATCAAATTCGATGTAGTGATGAAGATCAAAATACGATTATATTTTATAAATTAGATGTCTGTATAAGACTATACACCGTTTATTTTTTACTCAAAGTGTTACTTATGTGGACCTATATAAGTTGTCGAATTTATGTGGAAAAATAAAATATTAAATTACAAGTAAAAGTTATATTAATGAAAAAATCTGTACTGAGAAGTAAGTATAAAGGTGTTAAATAAAAAAATATCTAATTCTCATTGTAATTTTTCAGACATTTTTTTTTAATGGTATCAAAGATTAATTTTCTAGGCCAACAGGTTTTTTTTAATTTAATCATGGTGAAAGAAGCATCTTTAAGAATATCAAAGTTATTGTTTTATGCATAAATGGGTACTTCTTTAGATTGTTACTCCCCTATGTTTTTTTTTAGAATATAAATGAATATAATTCCTTTGCATTTATACATTCCTTTGTCTAAATAACTATTAAGACAAAGGGATGTTTAGTTCATGTACTTTGGGACAAAGGAATATCACACTTGTTTTTGTAAGGGGAGTAACAGTCTAAAGAAGAGCCCATAAATTATTTGGTTTGCACCCCTAAAAAAGTTTTTTTTTTATTTATTTAACACCTTTGATACCTTTTAGTACAGAAATATCGAATGTAGGTATATAGAGATTAACAATAGAAAAAAAAATAAAACGAAAAATATCATAATACAGAAAATATAAACTAAATGATAACATAAATTAATAATTATTACCAATTAAAAAATTAATTATATATATATATATATTATGTTATATATAGGTTATATATTATCTACTTATAATAATTGTTTGTAATTCATTATTAAGGTTAGACATAAATAAAATTAGAGGAATTGTCAGTTAATTTATCCTTTTGGTACTTGATTTTGGTAATATGATGATTGGTAATAATATTGATAATCATCAGCACATCATTAGGTTCAAATCCAATCGCTGTAATAATCATCAGTGTGAAATATGCCTCATTTCTTTGGGATTCAAACGATCACTAGATACGTCTTTGTTTCGACCTTGATGACAAGCGTGTAAAATTTATTTTACAGAAATACAGGTGAATCACATACAGATATGACTCACTATTTAAGATAGATTCATTTAGAGAATCAGTTGAACTAATTAGATCATTAGTGAATCAACTATAAGGTAAATTAGTGTAGTCGAATCAATTGAGTCACGATAGCCCAAGTGGTGAAACTAAACTTCATTATCAGTCGTGACTCAATTGAGCAAAAATAGTCTAAGTAGTGCAGTTAACCTAAATTATCAGTCGTGACTCAATTGAGTTACGATAAAGTGGTACAATTCAACTGAATTATCAATCGGAACTCAATTGAGCAACAGTAGTCTAAGTGGTGCAATTAAACTGAATTATCAGTCGAGGCTCAATTGAGCTGCGATATTAAAAAATGACATAATTATCTATTAAAAAAATGGATTCACTTTTGCATATCTAATAATCAATCATACGTATTTTAAGGATTTTAAATTAAATAATTAGTTAAACACCTCATTTATTATATTTATAAATAAAACAAATTCCTCACTCTATAAAGATATATATATATTTTTCAATTCTCATATATTTCATAAAAAGAGTTTCAATTTTTAAGTTTTTTGTAGTTTTCATACTACGGAAAGTTTAATTTTTAATTTAAATCAAATTATAATTATTATTAACTACGGGAAACAGACAGAGAAAAATACACTCCAGCGCCATGATTTGAACCACGGGTCTCCTGTATTTCCAGTACAGATGCTCTTACCTCTTTGGTAAGAGCATCTGTACTGGAAATACAGGAGACCCGTGGTTCTAATCCCGGCGCTGGAGTGTATTTTTCTCTGTCTCTTTCCAGTAGTTAATAATGATTATAATTATAATTTAAATAAAAAGATTTTTTGACTTCCACGTATATGTTTCTTACAAGATGGAAGTATCATATTTCCTAAAATATTTTTTATATGATTAAAAGATAATTTTTTAGGTGCTAATTAAATATTTAATTTTGAGTTTTTAGTGCGCTAATGTAAAAGTGGTTTAGCAGACTTGTTTTTCTTGGAAGATTTCTGAGATTGAAATTAAAATTAATTTGTTGAAGGGTTTTCCAGAGGTTCCAAAGGAAATGTTTATAGGAGAGAAATGCATATTGTAAGAATAAGTGCAGAAATGAGTACTTACGTTTTTCGACGACAAGATTGGCCGTACATGTTGAAACTTTGCCACTGCTGGTGTTAGCAATGGCTGTATAAACACCGGCGTCTGATTCGGCGACATTAAGAATTTCGAGTCGGTGATGAGAGCCGACCGACATCTGAGTGATCCTGTCGTGCAGTCGATCGTCTATCGTTTTGTTGTCTTTAATCCAGGTGAGATTTCCAGCCGCTTCAATATCGCATTCGAAGGCCGCGCTACCACCCGCTATCCCACCACAAAACACAACAGTATTAGAAACCGTTCCAATATTAACAATCATACGTAGAAGATAAAGTACACATTCTAAAATTTAAATTAGTGTGTATATATGCAGGTAGTGTTGTCATAAATATCTTGGTTTTTAGATAAAATCCATGTCAAGATGGATTTGAAGTCTGACGTATTGCTTCTGCTACAATGCTTCTGGGGATGTTGAGCTTCGTAAACTCGAAGCGCTAACAAGATAATCATATAAACACTCAGGGTCAGGGGCGTAGCTATCGGGCCGCAGCGCCCGCGGTCGCGGGCGGGCGCAGGCTTGAGGGGGCGCAAAATTGGAGAAGAAAAAATAGGTAGAATTTGAAAAAGAGAAAGTAAAAAAAAAAAAAAAAATATAAATAAAATCTAAATAAATAATAATATTAATAAAATAAATATATAATAATAATTACATTAAAGGGTATTTAAAAAATGTATATTTCATAAAATATATTGTTTATTTAAGTAAATTGGACTTGACTTGGACGGACATTGGATTTTAACGATATAATTGATAAATTTACACATATTAAAGCGCGTAGAAAACTTTCCTTAAACTTTAAAGGTCGTTTATTTTTTATGCAATTATTATTATTATTTTTTTTTTTTTATGTATAACGCGTTAGTTATGCATAACGAAACTGACGGATTCTATGGGTGTCAAATGCAAGAAAAAATGTCGAGTAAGCATTATATTGTAATTTCAAATTTATAGAAAAATTTTAAAGAACATAAAAAAGCCTTTCCGAATCATTAATTTATTTCCAAATTATCAGCTGCTACGCAACAAGTCCTGTTACATTTGAAAATTTGGATTCTTTAAATTCGACCACGACATTTCTGAGCTTTGTACCTACTCTTTAGAGGGATGTTAGAAGTGTGGTTGATTTCAGAAAAACTTCTTCTTCAAAAAATATGTTTGCTTCAAATGGTATAATTAAAGTTTAAGATAAACGGAGTAGTTTTTGAATTTGGTGGATTGAATGTTACCACCATCCACCATCTGTGAAATTTGTTGGTCAGGATCACAACCAATTCTTCTAGAAATGCAAAAAAGGTTTCCCCAAACAAAACCACAAAACTTTGGGTTCTTATAGGAAATTTGACGCTCAACAAAAAGTTCCTATAAACATGGATCCGGAGCAGCTTCGTTCCTTTAATAAAAATTAGTTTCCAAATATTTTTGTTGAAGCATATTGATATTTTTGTTACGTGCTTGTTATGCGCTAATAAGTTCCTTAAATAAATTACAAAAATTAAACATTTTTCCCTTCAATTATTATTATAATTATTTTTCCTTAAGATTGCCTAAGCTACTTATTTGATTCTTATTGTTTCAACTCACTGTTAATCGATAATAATATCTATATACAATATACATTATCAAGTAAATGGATTAAGTAAAGGGCGCTTACTAACTAAGGGGCGCATTTTTTTTATCTTGCGGGCGGGCGCTATCAGAGCTAGCTACGCCACTGCTCAGGGTATAAGAATCATCAAGATAAAATGAGTTGATAAGTTTATCTTGATGTTGCTTTAAGATAGCATCACAATGCTCAACACCCCAAAAGATGATTAGTAACACGTTAAACTTATACTTCATGACGCAGATTTCATGGGAAAACAATATATTTATCACATTAAATATGTGCAGTTGGTTATCTTTCATTTGTTGTGTGTATTTACGAGTATAATTGTGTGTAAATATGTTTTGAAGCAAGTCACTATTTATGATAATGTGAACACATATATAAGATAGGGATAAAATAAGGCGATATATTTTAAAAATAATAAAATTATAGATAGATTAAGGAAGAAATCTATGGGTCAAGATTGTTTAATTGTTATGAAATTGTTAAGCTAATATCACAGGGATTACTTGATGTTTTTGTGATTAGAATTAAAAGTGAAGATTCACCAACGGGAATTTATTTCTAAAAAGGATTTGTATCAAGGATTGTTTGAATGGATTCATTGAAATTATGTGTAAAATCTGAATATCATTAAAAGTAAAAAAGGAGATGTCTATTGGGTTAACAATAGGTAATGATTTAAAAGAAAGCTTTACAAAGAGTACATTTAATGAAGTTATATAAAGAACAATGTTAAATAAGTTATGATTAAGACAGTAGATGTATAAAATAAATTGATTTGTAATCGTAAGAGAAGATTTCAATTAAGATTAATAATAGGAAGTGATTTAAAAGAAAGATTTATAAACAAGATATTAAATTAGTTGAGATTTAATGAAGTTATATATAAAAAATAATTTTTATTAAATTATGATTATCACAGTAGAGGTATAAAAATGATTTTGAATCGACAATTTGAATGAGGGAATAATTCAAATGAAAAGATTTACAAACAAGATGCATTTCTGATAGAAATTGAATAAAAAATAATTTTAAACAATTATGCAGAGAAGCTAAAATAAAAGAAATGTATGGAAGGTATAATAAAAGCTATAAATAAGTGTGAATATATGTAGTGTAGAAATAATTTAGTATGATTAAATAAAATTATGTATATAAGCAATAAGATAAAGATATAAAGACGTGTCGATAATAGTAGTAAAGCGATAAATTAGTATGATTAAATCAATTAGGTACAGAAGCTGCAATAAAAGCATTAAATAAGCGTGGATAGATGTAGTATAGGAATAATTTAGTATGATTAAATACAATTATGTATATAAGCAATAAGATAAAGATATAAAGACGTGTCGATAATAGTAGTAAAGCGATAAATTAGTATGATTAAATCAATTAGGTACAGAAGCTGCAATAAAAGCATTAAATAAGCGTGGATAGATGTAGTATAGGAATAATTTAGTATGATTAAATACAATTATGTATATAAGCAATAAGATAAAGATATAAAGACGTGTCGATAATAGTAGTAAAGCGATAAATTAGTATGATTAAATCAATTAGGTACAGAAGCTGCAATAAAAGCATTAAATAAGCGTGGATAGATGTAGTATAGGAATAATTTAGTATGATTAAATACAATTATGTATATAAGCAATAAGATAAAGATATAAAGACGTGTCGATAATAGTAGTAAAGCGATAAATTAGTATGATTAAATCAATTAGGTACAGAAGCTGCAATAAAAGCATTAAATAAGCGTGGATAGATGTAGTATAGGAATAATTTAGTATGATTAAATACAATTATGTATATAAGCAATAAGATAAAGATATAAAGACGTGTCGATAATAGTAGTAAAGCGATAAATTAGTATGATTAAATCAATTAGGTACAGAAGCTGCAATAAAAGCATTAAATAAGCGTGGATAGATGTAGTATAGGAATAATTTAGTATGATTAAATACAATTATGTATATAAGCAATAAGATAAAGATATAAAGACGTGTCGATAATAGTAGTAAAGCGATAAATTAGTATGATTAAATCAATTAGGTACAGAAGCTGCAATAAAAGCTATAAATAAGCGTAGATAGATGTAGTATAGGAATAATTTAGTATGATTAAATACAATTATGTACACAAGCTATGAGGTAAATATATAAAGACGTGTAGACAAATGTACGTGTAGACAAAACAACAGAAGTTAAGCAATAAATTAGTATAATTTAGGTATAGAAGCTGCAACAAAAGCTACAAACAGTTGTGGATAGATGTGATGATAAAATAATTTTGTATGTTTAAATAAAAATTTAAATAAACTACAAGATAAAGATATAAAGACGTGGGAAAAATTTAGTTAAGCATTAATTAGATATAATGAGAATTTAAAATAAAATTACTACTGTTGTTTAAAATTCTTCAACTTAAAGAGATATTAAATAACTATAAATTAAGTTGAAATAAAATATTTATTATTCTATTTAATATCTGTAATTCAAGAAGTATTGTATGGTTTAGAATCGAAATATAATTTTTAATAAAACACATTTCTTTAAATTTATTTGTAATTAATGATTAAAAATGATTATTTAATTTAATTTTAGATCAAATAATTAATCTAATCAATTATTTAAAAGAGAAAACTATATTTGCCTCCTTCAATATTATAATTAATATGGATAAGAAATTATTAGATTAAACAAAAAATTATATATAAATAAAAAGAAAGAAGAAAAATAAAAATAAAAATAAAAATAAAAATAAAAATAAAAATAAATAAAATAAATGTATGCTTACGAATTAAAGAAATTAAATTGTAACACCAACTTTAAACGATAAAATTAAACACTCGTACGAATATATTTCAATGCATGTATATTGATAATAAATTATGAAAAATTACATAAATAAACACAATAAATTGAAACATTTAGGTATTTTTTTTTTTTTTTATTATTATATATTATTCTACAATAATACAAAATATATATTGGTAGGTCAAGCATATATTTACTTTAATTAAATAAAAGGTAAAATATATAATTAATTATGGTATTTAAGTGTACAAAAAATATGATAAATAAGTTATAATGAGTTTGTGTTAATTTAAAATAAAATTTGAAAATATATAAATTGTTTTTATAGAATATGTATGATTTAACAGAATTGAATTGTGAACATGTATTGTATAATTTAATGTAATTTTTGTTTTGTTGTTTAGCATAGGATAAAGAATGATATACGTCGATGTAATATGTTAAACAGACATGTAATTCTAGGCGTATGCTTGTCGGTTCCAGTGATTTCGCAGACTGGTAGTCTCTGGGAAAAAGGCAAAACGCTTGGATTATATTTATAAATCAAACAGCTGAGTCGCGCCTTACATTCGCCTTTACACCCCCAATTAGTTTACCGTGTGCCCTTCAAATATAAATGAACGCGACGATTTATCAACAACAACATCGACAAAAAAAAATGTATTAGTTTTGAAACTTTTATAGTACCCTTACTTCTATAAGTGGACAAAGGAGAGAAGAAATAAGCTCTAATAGGAACTCTGAAACTTTTATAGTACCCTTACCCTTACTTCTATATACAGACAAAGTAGAGAAGAAATAAGTTCTTATAGGAACTCTGAATCTTTTATAGTACACTTACTTCTATATACGAACAAAGGAGAGAAGAAATAAGCTCTTATAGGAACTCTGAAACTTTTATAGTACCCTTACTTCTATATCCGGACAAAGAAGAGAAGAAATAAGCTCTTATAGGAACTCTGAAACTTTTATAGTACCCTTACTTCTAAATCCGGACAAAGGAGA
This sequence comes from Gerris lacustris, assembly GCA_951217055.1. Taxonomy (NCBI): domain Eukaryota; kingdom Metazoa; phylum Arthropoda; class Insecta; order Hemiptera; family Gerridae; genus Gerris; species Gerris lacustris. The sequence goes on from OX578285.1 coordinate 56,782,573, forward strand.
GAAGAAATAAGCTCTTATAGTACCCTTACTTCTGTATCCGGACAAAGGAGAGAAGAAATAAGCTCTTATAGGAACTCTGAAACTTTTATAGTACCCTTCCTTCTACATCCGGACAAAGGATAGAAGAAATAAGCTCTTATAGGAACTCTGAAACTTTTATAGTACCCTTCCTTCTACATCCGGACAAAGGATAGAAGAAATAAGCTCTTGTTGCTTTCTGAACTCCTGATGGTCAAAGTCTACGTTTTGGTCTTATTACCCGGGGTGCCTATCTCTTCGTGGGTTTTTAGAACCTTTATTCTATAGTATTGAAAATTTTTTAAGACCCCTTCTCAGAATTTAATTAATTATTTTTAAATGGGGATAAAATAATTTGGAATTTTGAAAATATAGAATAAAGAAAATAACTTTTCAGGCCGTTAAAAATATCTTATTAGTCAAAATACAATCGAATACAATAAATTTGATCAAATAAAATACAAGTGCCGTAGGCATTACAATTTTCTTCATTAGTGATTCTGTAGGTCCGCTACATTTTAAATTGGTATTTGATGTTTTTTGAAATGATAAATAATAAATTTTACTCTGAGTTTTAATTCAATAATTATAATTATGAAAAAGAAAATATTTTTTTATGTCTAATATTCTGTATGTCGAGGGGTTTGTCACAATAAACTAAACTAAAATGTTAAAATGCAGAGGGAGGGTGGGGGAGAGAGAGGATTATTATTTTTTTTTCTATATAATAGCAGAATACAAGGTTAAATATTTGGGGATTTACAAAGTAACTTTAAAGAATTTGGATCATACAATATAATTTTAATTTATTTGGATAATAAATAGATAATAAGTTTAAATATTTTGGGATTTAGGGAGTAACTATCAACAGTATGATAGACAACAAGTTAAGCCATTGTGGATAGTAAAAAGGCAATAAGTTTAAACATTTTGGGATTTAGAGAGTAACTTTTCGACATTTTGGATGATAAGTTTAATCATTGTGGATAATACAGGCAATAAGTTTTTAAACATTTTTGATAATAAATAGACAATAGGTTACTATTGTGGGTTAAAGATTGACTTTAAACATTTTGGACGATAGAGAATAAGTTAAATCATTGTGGACAGTAAATAAACAATAAGTTTAAACATTTTGGACGATAGAGATAAGTTAAATCATTGTGGAAAGTAAATAAACAATAAGTTTAAACATTTTGGACAATAGAGAATAAGTTAAATCATTGTGGACAGTAAATAAACAATAAGTTTAAACATTTTGGACAATAGAGAATAAGTTAAATCATTGTGGACAGTAAATAAACAATAAGTTTAAACATTTTGGACGATAGAGATAAGTTAAATCATTGTGGAAAGTAAATAAACAATAAGTTTAAACATTTTGGACGATAGAGAATAAGTTAAATCATTGTGGACAGTAAATAAACAATAAGTTTAAACATTTTGGACGATAGAGAATAAGTTAAATAATTGTGGAAAGTAAATAAACAATAAGTTTAAACATTTTGGACGATAGAGAATAAGTTAAATCATTGTGGACAGTAAATAAACAATAAGTTTAAACATTTTGGACGATAGAGAATAAGTTAAATCATTGTGGACAGTAAATAAACAATAAGTTTAAACATTTTGGATAATAAATAGACATTAAGTTTAAGTATTTTAGGATTTACAAAGTGACTTTAAACAATTTTGATGAATATATTAAGGGAAAAATTAAAATAAGTTAAAAAAATTAATGCTACATCAAAGGATATCAACTTAGATTATATATAAATGTAATCAGTGAGACAGTGAGATGAGCTAAAATATTATTGAGTTAATATATCCGGGCAACAAGTACTAGTTCTAATATATTACAAAAAAAAACACCATTAAATTAAGTGTTGAACAGGTTTTTACACTTGTAAGTTCATTTGATCAAGTGTCATGTATTTGATGTGTGAACACTGTGTGAGATTTTAATGCAAGGTCGGATTTTTTTAATTTATTTTTTACGTCCGAATGTAATTTCTTCTTTCATGTTTAATAACTTTTTTTTTCTATTTTTATAGATGATCAAATTTTAAAATAATTTCTTACGTCAAATAAACTCTAATACAATTAAACTCTATAAATAAAAATATAAGAGCTTAAAATTTTAATCAAAATAAGAATAAGTTAGAAAAAAAAAACTAACTTAGATATGAGAATATCAAAACCAGCAGAATCAGTTATAAATAGACAATGTCGTTTATTTTTGGAACAGCTTCATCTTTTTTATTTCGACTATTATAATTTTGTAAAAAGAGCAGGTGGACTTAATCTTTGGTTCAGGAGATTTTTTAAAGGTCAGAATTAGATTTTAAATTTGAAGAAAAAAGTTTTGTTTTTCTTTTTTTAAATATTTCAATCAGATAACTCGTATTAAATAACTATGAAAATATTATATAGGTTTAAATATTATATTATGGTGAATTTTTAGCTTTGTAAAAAAAAACTGAAATTACTCCGATAAACTCGGACAAGATTTTCTTATATACCATGGTGATTTGGTGATACTGACTTTAAATACCATAATATCTAACTTTATTAATTTATTAATTAATATATTTTAAAAATTGTTTATCAGGTGAATTTTACATTTTTGTTTTCGATTTTTAGCTAAATCTGATTAATTTCTACAAATGTCTATGAAACTAGATTTAACCAAAAAATGCTTAAATAGTTAGATTTGTATATAAATGGGATATTATATATATATATATATATTTTTTTTTTTGGGGGGGGGGGGGGGGGGGGGAGGGGAGGGCACCCTCCCCTAAATTTAGTAGTGAAAACGTCGAGCTAAAATTGATTTCTTAATTTCATCTCGGGGTATGAGTTTTCTGTACATGTTTGCCAAATGCCATTGAAATCGGCCTATTTTTTTAGGCTCCATGCGTCTGCAGATAGACGTTTTTTTATCTTAGTAATAGCCGTTGATTTTTAACAAATGCCATGAAAAATTAAACACTATCCACAAGTGTTATATATTTTTGTAATCTAATCTTTAAAACCTTTTATTTGATACCCCACTTACATATATTTAAAAAAATATTTTTCTTCCCGTAACATGAATTATCTGCCATTTTGAATTTGAACAGCTGAGAAGTTCGTTATATTTTTTTGTGTGCTCGTCAAAACGATCTTTTAATACTGCAAAGTTTCATGATTTTATCTATTTTGATTCAAAAGTTATTGGAACCGTACAGAGTGACAGACAGACACAGAACGAAACTATAAGGGTTTCTTTTTAGGGTTTCGTTGGTAAAACCAAAAACAGAAACCCTTATAGTTTCGTTCATGTGTCCGTCTGTCTGTCACTCTGTACGGTTCCAATAACTTGTGAATAAAAAGAGATAAAAACATGAAACTTTCCAGTATTAAAAATCGTTTTGAAGTGCACACAGGAAAAATATAGAGAACTCAAAACTATCAGCTGTTCAAATCCAAAATGGCGGATAACTCAAGTCACATTAAAAATTTTTTTTTTTTTAAATTTTGAGTGGGGTATCAAATGAAAGGTATTGAAGAGAAGATTACAAATATATATTACACTTGTGAGTAGTGTTTAATTTTCCGCGCAATTTTTTCAAAAAACATCAAAATTTTGCTTGTCCCCCCCTAAAACAATATTTCTGCGGTTACTAAAAATATGCAAAATGTGCGGTCTGATGAGCCAAAGAAAAAAAAGATTAGCAATTTTATCTGATTAACTGGGAATCCAAAATGGGGGCTAATTCCTGTCACGGCGAAAAAAATAACTATTAATTTTTTTAAAATTTTGATTAAAACTACTATTTTTTTTTAAATTTTGAGTGGGGTATCAAATTGATGAGTAGATTACAAATATATATAACACTTGTGGGTAGTGTTCAATTTTCCACGCTATTTTGTTAAAAAAACATCAAAATATGACACATCAATTAAATTAAAAGATAAAACATCAATCCATGTTCACGATACCAACGAAACCCTTTTTACGCGAAGCTTCACGCCCAAACAATTTTTTTTGGTTTTACCAACGAAACTCTAAAAATAGAAATAGCGTGAGCACACACACTCGGGGGTACAACCTCCAACGCGGTTCATTTTGGATAATACTAATACTACAGGCACCTTAAATTCTAAAACTGATAACTCGGACAATTCTAAAGAAAAATAGGTTTTTAAGCAGTGGCGTATCCAGCGGCTTGGTCTGGGGGGTATTCGTAGTGGTAACAAGAAAAGGGAACTACTTATTCTACAAAACAACTGCCCCCCTCCCACCCCCCCCCCAAAAAACGTATTACTAATAAAGTATACAAATCTCTGCGCCCAAGTAACAACAACTGTTATTTACTGTGTCATGGGCGTCGTCTGCAGTTAATTATTGGGGGGGGGGGGATTTATGGCGGGGGGTCCGGGGTCATATTTTTAAAATTTGAAAATATGACCTCTCAAAACAGCGCTTTTATGCATTTCTGAGGTAAAATTGAATATGAGGTGAATTTAAAAAATATGTATTACAAAAAAAATGCGACGGTAATTTTTTTTTTACTCTATTGGGTCTGGGGGGGGGGGGGGCAAGTGCCCCCTGTGCCCCCCTGAATACGCCACTTTAAAGTTTTATAAGTATTGGTTTCGAAACGTCTCGCTGTCATCTTTAACGCAAAATGGGGTGTTCCATTTAAAATAATGTTTGTTTTGACCTCGTCTTAACCCATCCACTCAAGGTCAAACGTATATGATCTTTAATCATTGGATAAAACTTTATCAACTACTTTTGGATCAACTTCAGTGAAAAAAAAAAATCTCAGAAACGTTCTGTTTTCGAGGTATTTGACCGTTTCCAGACCTTTTTAAAACAAAAAATTAAAGGGTTCCTGGTTCGACACCCTCTCCGGGGGGGAGGGGGGGGGGGGGGTCTAACAAAGTTTTTATCGGTAATGAAATGATTAATTAAATTTTTTCGTGAAATCTTCAATGCCTAATAATAAGATATTTGCATGAATTATTCAACATTTTAGAACTAGCAGTTATAGAGTGGTTGGGGGGGAGGAAATTTTTTGGGGTATATTTTAACTCATAAAACAAAAAAAAGCATATTATATGTGTGCAACCTACTTATCAGCAGCTTGTATTTGATACTCCACTCGAAAATGAAAAAATATATATATATATTTTTGAGTTTTCCACATTTGTGCGAATTGCGTATGCGTTAATTAAATTTTTGTTTTATCTATATTCTTCTTATGTGTGGGTCAAAGAAAGACAATAGTATTTCAAATTTTAACTTTTTAGGATACGGTTCGAGATATATGCAAAGAGCGACGGATGGACAGACCCATCCCCCTCTATAAGGGTTTAGAAGGATCTACGAAACCTTAAAAAGTAAAAAATGAGTTAGTTTATCACTTTACTAACTATGTGATGACAGAAGGGTTGGCGTCAAAATGATTGTTTTTGAATCGATCCATCAGTTCGAGCTCCGCTGTAACACTACGCCTAATAGTTAGAAGTGTCAGTTTCAACTATAGATCAGTTCGAGCTCCGCTGTAACACTACGCCTAATAGTTAGAAGTGTTAGTTTAACTATAGATCAGTTCGAGCTCCGCTGTAACACTACGCCTAATAGTTAGAAGTGTTAGTTTAACTATAGATCAGTTTCGGCTGGAATTATTCGACAGTAAGGGTAAACAATGTGAGAATGATCAATGAAATGTAGATTTATAATCTTGTTTATAGATTTTTTAGATTTTTACCGAAGCTAAGGAGACAAGGAGATTACAAGGTTTATGCATTTGGTATTTATGATTGAAAGAAGAAAAGAGCTAAAAATAATATGACCTCTTATATCTTATAAGCCGTCAGAAATGAATAATGAGAAATTGCCCAAGTCTAAATATATATTATCAATCATTTTGTTAATGTCTAGACTCATAGTTTTTAATGAAGGGCAATCATGAGTAAAACTTGAGTTAAATAAATAATAATTAAAAACTCAAAGGGGAAAAAAATAAATAAATAAAGATGTGCTTTTTAGCACACGCAATAGTTTGGTTGGAACAACGATGTATCGTACCAAAAACATCGATGTATCGTACCAAAAACATCGATGTATCGTACCAAAAACATCGATGTATCGTACCAAAAACATCGATGTATTGGCAACATAAATGTTGACCTGAAGAAACATCGAAATAAAAGTCGACAAAAACTTCAAAATAAACTTTGGGAAGACCGGCTGAGGAGGAAAATATAGGAAAGCCCTTTCCTATTTTTCCTATGTTGCCATTTCGTAGATACTGGTTCCTATATACTTTCGGAGATACTGGTGCTTTAACAACAGATACACAATGGCAGGAAATTATAAGGGTCCTTTTATTTACCTAAGGACCCTAAAATATAGTTATATAGTTAACAAAAGAAAGTTAAAACCATAACAGCTAAAATTCAATTCATAACAGTTTCTACTTTTTTAATTGGTTTACTGATTCCATCAGTTGATTGATAATAAACAAATAAAATGCCCGAAGCCGGCCTTGTAGTTTATAAGTATTTGTTCTTAGAAAGCAAAATTATAATTTTTGCTTTTTGAATTGTATTTACTACATTATAAATAATAAATGTATAAGTATATATATATAAAATTAAAGTTTTGTCTGTACATTGGTCAGAATTGAAATTTTTTAAATATATTTTCAATTTTATACATTCCAAAAACCGAATCCTGCCTTAACTTTTTTCGTGTATGTATGTGTGTCTGTCACCCCAGTCAGACTTTATAGGCGCAAAAGTGGCTAAATAAAATTGATTAATTTGATTTCAGGGGTGAGCGCAAACATGTTGCGCAATATGTAGGCTTAGTTTCATCTAAAAATATTGAGTAGATCCTAAGTTATTACCAATTGTATAAAAAAAGTAGGTATATAAAACATAACCTAAAAAAATTAGGATTACCCACCGTAACCAAACCCCAGAGACTTTATAATCAAAATGTTTGTGTACATCAAGACTTCTAGATTCTAGACCACGCGGTTTTTAGCGTTTGGTCGGAAATTGGCCCAAACCGACTGGAAAAATCCGAAAGTTAAAAAAATATATTTTTACCCCCCTTATAAAAGTAAAGATGGCGGACGCACTTTAAAGTTTTTTTGGAAGCTTATTGTGGCTAAACGGTAAGTCGTATCGACAAGCTGATTGCGCCAGCGGTAATTGATTTTAAAAGATCTACAACTTTGGTCCTATGAATTTTTGTTATACCTTCATGGGTTCTTCCTTGAATAAAGCTAAATTTGATTTTTTTAAAAAGAAAAAAAAAAAAAAAAAAATGGCTTTAAGCCCTTATTGCGTCCGCAATTGTTGACCGATTTAATTTCTGATTGGGGTGCTTAAATCTCACACTATTGCTCTATAAATCGAGTATTTATTATTTAATTATTTTTTTCAAGAACTAGAGTTATTAAATATATACTGGTGCAACTGCCGTATTGACAGAAAAGACGGGTAATTAAATTAATGCACCATCATGGTTGATGATTGTTCAATGACTTCCCAATCTAATTGGTTTTTACGACGTTTATTTTCTTATTTATTATACCTTTTTTTTGTATTTTTATTAATTACTATACATATAAATTAGTTTCTATTGGCTATTTTTTAAATATATAGATAGACTCCAAACTACGATTTGGAGAATATTATTCTTAGTAAGGGAATGAATGATGTATAATATAGTCCTGATTTAATTCCTAGAAGGCTTGGAAACAAAACTATTTAGGCATTTCATTTAATTGCTAGGCCTACATGACAATAGGAAACATAGCCACTAATACCTAGCATGAGCCCCACGCGGAGCACGGGGTGAAGGCTAATATATATATATATATATATATATATATATATATATATATATATATATATATATATATATATATATATATATATATATATAAACATATGTGTGTGTATAAAATATATCTGTAATGTATGCAATGATACATTTAATGGTGGGAAAAAATTATTATTATTATTTACGATTAATATCATCTTTAAAATTAGAAATATGCGTAGAACCAGAAAGTGAAGATACATTCGTAATTTTCACCATTAATATTAAATTTAGTGTTCAGTTTTTTGGTGATGACCGATTCGATTTCAGTGTGGGTAAGTCTTGAGGTTTCACTTCCAATGATGGATGCGTCTTCAGACGTGATATTGAAATTGGACTGACGATTCACACCAGCGACTGGAGCATCTCTTTTATTAATGCAACATGTTCACCACTGAATATGCATTTACCCAAGACCCAGTCATCACTGGAATACCGACATATTTACTTTTTATATAATTACTGATATACTTACAGCCGGAATGTAAAATGAAATAAATAGGAGTTGTAATTTTTACATACCTGGTATTCCTACTAAGGCCAAATACATTTTTAAATTTTATAGTAATGTGTAATAACTTACGTTCGGCGGTGCATCCTTCAATAGTTTTGATAAACAGCGATTGGAGATTGCAGCGAGATGTCATATCTTCAATTTCGACGGTCGAAGCCTTTTTGCGAGCCTCTATCTTTTCAACGACTGTAGGACCAGACGAAGACGATTCGAAATGAGAAGATTGTTCGATATGTGTGCCTTGAGACGACACTTCCATGACAACTGTCTTTGACGAGGAAGTCATCGAGTATGAAGATTCGGTTACACTGCTCGTCTTAAGTTCTGAAATAGTTGTATAAGCCGGTTAAAATAAAAATCAATTGGGTATATATAACTTTAGATACTGAACACTTAATAAGGGGCGTTAAGGTTAGGGGTCTTGATAGTCGGGGCCATTGCTATTATCTTCGCTTTGGATTTTGGAGGTTACCCCAGACTCCGGCAAGGGGTCTGGCGCTCGGTGATCACCAAGCAACGCTATATTGGCATGGGTAGCCACTAATTGAAGTGGCGTCCATCAGGTTACGGAAGCCAATACTATGGTGTATACCGTATACAGCAGTTGAGCGACAGGTCAACCCCGTGTAATCTAATACGTAATAGCTGTGTAAGTCCTTTGACAGGCTTGCGCTACACATTATTTTTTATATGTTAAAGGAAGTTTATGAAGAAGAAACATTCTGGAGGTTAGGTTGGAAACAAATGTCTGGATTTTAAAGATATATACATAATAATTTATCAGAGCTATCACTCAGGAAGCCTACGCGTCGTCAGTGTGAAAATAAGTTTGAAAGAATTTACAATTTTTTCTGATACTGAAATTATAATCTAAGTTTGAATCTAGATAGTCAGTCGTATTATCAATGCAACTTCTACCACACAAAACAAATATAGTAAATATTATAAGTAGTTTAATTAATATTAAAACTAAAATTACCTTGAACTCTCTGTGACAGAGAGGTCCTTCTGCTTGACTTATCCATTTCTTCGTCGGAACTGTTTCCAGGTGTAGCTAAAATGAGTTCGACACCCTTGAGTGGATAATCCTTTGAAGGTGCTTCTAAACGCAAATCGTCCGCTTGGTGTTCGGCAAGTGTTACTAGAACAGAATAATACTACAATAAGTATAAGACAGTTAACGAGTAGTATCGACAATTGGTATGTGAAGGAATAAAATAAAATTCAACACAAATTAAAATAATAACAATACTCTTTTATTTAAAAGGTTTAAGCTATCTTTTATAGATCTCCACCAAGAACATGTTTTATAATTTAAGATTAACATTAAATTATGGCTTACTAAAAACTACTCATTGAAATTATTCTATACATGCATCAATGTTGTCATGAAGGTAAGAGGAGTATTATAAAAAGGAAGGGAGAAAGAGAGATAAAAACATTTTATCTCCAGTAGGGAAACAAAGTTATGATTTTGAATTAGTTTAGAGGGACTAAAACAGGTCTTTTCATCCCTGAACTCAAAAAGTAGGGAGAAAAAGTAAAAGTAGGGCGAAAAAGAAAAGTAGGGCAAAAAAGTAAAGATTGCAACTTAATTATTTTATAAATAGTAGAAAATGTATGGCTAATGTAATGAAGTTGTTGAAATCAGGTTGGCGGCACTGCGCTTTTTTGACCATGTTGATCATTGTTTACAACATTATAACCTGCATCTGAATAACCTTCTATTTGAGTTTAATCCCAATTCTTATTTGTTTTTAATATTGAATCTCTTATATCTGCTATTAAAAGTTCTAATAATTATTGTTATTTATTAAAATAATAAATAAAAACTGTGCTATGGACGAAAATGTGTATTTTCTTCCTACTGGAGATAAAATATTGTATGTACATCGTGAGTAAAGTGCCATTATTCCCCTAGCGATAATTATCTCCCTCGGCTGCGCCTCGGGAGCTAATTAGAGTTATTCCCTCGGCTGCGCCTCGGGAATTAAGTCTAATTCCCTCGGTTTCGCCTCGGGATTTAGGGACCATGGTTCCTTCGGCTTCGCCTCAAGAACCAACTTTTTCGCTCAGGGAATAATGGCTTACTTTACTCCCTAGGTGCATAAATAACTATTACTTTCTCGCCAGGAATTGAATGATGGAAATAAGAATATTCAATTCGATTAAAAAAATCGATATATCGATATATCTCGAAGACGAAGGTTCGTAGGACCCAAGGTTACTTGACACTTTTGGTCAGAAATTTGATGTAGATTCATAGGTTTTTCTCTGTAGGTAGGGGAAAGTTGCCTATAACGGGGACGTTGAGTCAAACGGGGACATAGTTAGAATGCGTACTCCAAAAGCACTATGTCCCCGTTTGACCCGACGTCCCCGTTTTAGACAACTTTCCCCTACTTATACGGAACACCCTGTATATATGTTACCACCAAAAGTAGAATAAAACTAGTCAGAACTAGTTTTGACCAAGCGTTTTAGTCAAAACCGATATGGCCTAGTCAAAACTAGTCTTTACTGATATGGAGCAGTTAAAAGTCTTTGTGCCTATCCTAACATACATTATTTGTTTCTTTTCTCATGTTTAATGACGAATAACAATGGATTACAAAAAGAAGATGCGCAGGGAACGTTGTTTTCTTGCAACAAATCCTTCAATTTGAAAATTGTTTACAAGGATAATTTGACCAAATAAATTACAATTACTTAATGTTTCCTTTTACGTCTATTTGTAAGAATGATAATTTAAAAGACATTACTGACAGTAGTAAAAAGAAAAATTTTTAATATTTATAGGGATTAACTGAAAAATAATTAATTACAATTACACTAATTTGAGGTTCAATAAAATGGGCTTTAGTTAATTCAAGTTTCGACTAGTAAAAGAGCGTTTAGACTAATTTAATATTAGGTATTCCCTATTAGGTATGTTAATATTTTGGTATTCCCTCAGAAATTTTGCCGATAAAATACTCCTCAGGTCTACACACCGAAACCCATTTATTAATGACGCAGATCTCCAAAATATTTAATCCAATATTTTAATTATTGGTTGTAAATTGTTAACTACTTGTAAAGATTTGTACTAACATCACCAAATGCCACTATGATTTTGGAAATTTTGTTTCATAAGGACTATTATTAACAGGTTGAATGAGGAAAATGCTCTAAATCTAGCAGCGAGAGAGAATTTTATTTTAGATACCTTAGAGGAGCTTAAATTTTCTAGTGATTATTATAGACTTAACTTGCAATAGGCTACTTCAATCTCATTATTTTCTAGTCACTTTTTCTGCAGGAGAAACGAGCTGCAGTTAAAGCTTGACGAAACTCTTGAGCACCACATTCAATGGGGAGTTACTTAAAATCCCTTTGTCTTTGGCTCAAGAACTCTTACTAGCTTAAAGCACTTAGCCCACTCTTGAAATACAAGCCGAGACGACATACATTACATTTCAATCCCTCATTCCTTATTATGAAGCTACATTTACTAACAATAAATGATAAAACTTACATGCGTTCTTTGAGTACTGTCTGATTTCCTCTAGCCAAGGTTCCTTGACATGATCTTGATGAGTAGTTAGAGTGAACTGGCCTACTTCAAATGTTCTAGGTTCTGTTTTGTGGTCCTTCACTTGAACATCGGGCAACTGGAACATAAAAATTCATATAAGGCACCATTCCTAATATAATGTAAATTTGTTCAAGGGTATACCAACCATCAAGTTGCGGTCACCACCGGAAGACCTACAACTATATTATGGGACCGACCGCAAATGCGTTCGTAATAGTAAAACATATTAATAGGAATACATATAAAAATTTTTTGAAATGAATACCTGGATGATAGTGAATTAAAACTATTTACTACACAAAGCTTTTTAGGGTTTCAAGGTCATCCTAGAATTTCTGCTTTTGGTAGTTCGTCCGTCCGTCCGTCTCATTTTGGATCCTATCTCCCGCCCTACTGTAGCTAGAGATTTGAAATTGGTATACAAGTTAAACTTTTTTGCCCAAAAATAGGAAAAATGTTGTGAACTTCACAACATTGATCGCAACAGATCGCAATTTTTTTCTTTAAATTTTTGAGTGGGGTAGCATTTTAACGGTATTGAAATGTAGATCACAAATATATAAGTATCACGTATCTTAAATGGCGGTAATTTTACCCCCGAAATTACCAAAACCAAACCCCCCAAAAAATGTCCCCCCAGCTACCCCATAAGGAAAGGTCCTAAAAATGAGAGGAAAAATACATAAATATCCCTCATTGTGGGCCAATGATCTTTTCGGGAGTTAATATAAAAAAGTAAAATTTTTAGAAATTTGAGGTGGCCGTAACTATGGTGACCAAACATTTTTATTGTTTTGTAATTTTTTATTGGTGTAACATTTCAAAGGTGCAGATCACAAATATACATGGCGTTTCCAAATAGCGGCCATTGTACCACCAAATAAGTGCATACCTAAGATGCTAAAGGATAATATGCACACCTTGTTCCTCCAAAGTGCAATTTAGTAAAACAAAAATATATAAAAACCGACTCTGATCGAATATAATCTCCAGTTTAAATGAACTCGCAGTGAATTTATAGTAAAATTTATAACCTAAGGAAGGTCCTCTTTTGATTGGTTCTTAATTGGTTAGGCATCATTAGCATTTCCGAAATTTTTGACAGGTACTGATGCTGGTGCAGAACCATAATAATTTGTTTCTCATACGATGTACATGGATAGAGCTAAAAACATTTTGAGTTAGCTTCGAACTTAAGCAAACATGGTTGAGTAAGCAGTTGAGCAACATGACCTTAAAATTACATTAATACTCATTATTAGAAATATATAATTTTTTTAAATCAATAAGAAAATTGCCGAGACTCTCATTCATGTATCAATTTCTCAGAACAAGAAATGGTTCGGTCGCACGTCATAGTTCATTTTGTAAGGGTAAATATCATTTGGTCATAAAGCAAATTGTCAACCTTTTGACCCTACAAATTGATCTCGTGAATAAACATATTTTTCTTTTTTTATTTAATTAATACTACAAAGAGATCTTAGTATCATGCATTTTATCTTGACATTTTACAATCTTGGTTGTTAAGAATTATATTTTCACCTTATTAATCATTGTAATTGTCAAAGGTTAATTTTTTCCTTATTTAAATATCTAGCATTCAAATAATGAAGTACCTTTTTCCTTTTATATTCGTGTATTAATCTAGAGCCATTTTTTGCATAAAATATTTAGCTTGATGAAAAACATCGCCACTGATAAAGGCCGACAACCTTTAAAATTTCGTACTCTCGAGGTGTCAATAAGCTGAGAGGAAATTTCCCTATTTTCCTATAGTCTATAGAATGTTTGGGGATCTTCTGCCTTGGCGTTTGGACCTTATCCAAGTCTATTAAAACGCGCACGGTATCGTGTTACGACTCTCTTGCAATGTGATAAGTTTAAAAGAAACAAAAAAAAAGTTTTTCTAAATTTCCTCAAGGGCCTTGAAGGAAGGCACGGTGTTTATTAACAGGAAATATTTTAATGAAATTTTAGTTGTACATGTAGAGCTCCAATAATTATTTTAAATAAATGTATTAAGAACTGTCCAATTTCTATCAGATGGTGAAAATGATTTACTGTCAGAAGTTTATAGCATTAGAAATATATAAGGGAAGGAAAAACATGTTGTTTTTTTTTTTTAAAAAATGTCCTATTTTAAATAAAAAACGGAACCTGCCTAGTAAATTATATTTATTGCTATTTAATTTAATTTGGCGTCTGGCACCGATATCTTTTTTTTTTGACACCTCTTATTTGTTTAAATTTTAAATGGTAAAATAATATTGAAGAATAACTAAAGCAACTGAACTGGAAGCCAGCAATATAGAGGTTCGTAGCAGTGAAACTATATCTAATCCGAAACATGATGTGGTTGTTTATGGAGAAAAATTGGGAAAGTCCGAAGCAGATAAGAGTTGAGAGTGAGACCGAGTCAATTAAGACATTTCAACCTAGGTTGATGCTCGTTCCAAATTTAGACAGTTCTAATTCTGGCTCCAGTGTAAACTCGTATCTTCTCTGGACGCGTTCCCAATTCATTCTGGATCATAAATAAACTAGGTGCTACCTCCGGCCGTTTGACCCAACCCAACTACAACAAATAGCTTTGCGCCTGCGCCATCTATTATCAAAGAGGTTCCAAGGTCTTAGGGACAAGTCAGTTCATTGGCATCGATGTATCTTCAAGGTGGTTCATTCTTTCATATTCTTTTGTATATATGAGGAGAGATGTCAAACACCTAGCCAGTCATCAAATAGACAATATTTAGATAAACACTTATATTTACTCGGGTTCCAACCACATAGGAATATTACCGGTGATATAGTTTCTCAATTCTACCAAAAATTTCAATGACATTCATATTTTATAATGATAAAACTATTCTAAATAGGTGCCTTGGTAGCTCATATCGGAGAGCAGTTGGCTATCCTTACAATCAAGTTAACGGCATCGGGTGTGAACAACTTGGATGCGTCACCTCAGATCTGGGTTTAATTGCCGTACCGGGCTCTCCCGCTCGGTGTTCATCCTGCATCACCATATATATATGGGTAGATTCATATATGAAGTGGCGACTAACTGGTTGTGTATGCCAAAGGAGCAACAAACCAACCTAATGGTATCCATTACACTTAACGTTCTATAACCCCTTTTGCAGGCCTAGGCCCTCAAAGTGCGCCACAGAGTTAGTTAGTATACGTTAGAATATCGGTACAAGGGATTAGCCCAGGCGCACATTGATACGCAGGTGACGCAGGGCAGGGTAACACAATTTGTTTTCAACCGCAGAAATATACGAGACCGGGCGAATTGAGACGCCAGATTCACTAGCGTCGGGTAGGCCACGAGAGGTTTAGTAACCCGCTCTGCGTCCCAATTCGTGCGGTTTCGTACATATCTGCTGTTGAAAAAACACTTTGCTGCCCTGCTCTGCGTCTCAATTCGTGCGGTTTCGTATACATCTGCTGTAGAAAAAAAACTTTGCTGCCCTGCCCTCCGTTTCATGATTAAGGTACAGTGTTAAGCTTACTTGTTCCTGCTGTTTTCTACATCCCAATTTTCCCCTTCTAATTCTTTTTAAGTGAATTATGATTAAATAGGGAATAAAATGACGAAATGAATAGATGTAATAAATAACTTAAGGAGTATACTTAGGTAGTATCGTGTAACAAATTTAATCGCATGCGTCTCAATTTGTGCGGTTTCGTATACATCTGCTGTAGAAAACAAACTTTGCTGCCCTGCCCTCCGTCTCAATGAGCGCCCGGGTCAGTCTCGAATTTTGGAAAAATAAACTGACATCTAAGAAGAATTTAATACAACTAATACATTTTTAGAAATGAAACATTCATAATCTTGGGACCAAATTCATTATTATCCAATGACTATGAGAGATAAACACCTTGAAGCATAGGTACTAATACGATTACAATTTATTAATGTTGAAACCACAAACATTCACATTTTCATGATTAAGGTACAGTGTTGAGCTTACTTGTTCCTGCTGTTTTCTACATCCCAATTTTCCCCTTCTAATTCTTTTTAAGTGAATTATGATTAAATAGGGAATAAACTGACGAAATAAATAGATGTAATAAATAACTTAAGGAGTAGGTATACTCAGGTAGTATCGTGTAACAAATTTAATCGCATTTTACGAATAATTACTTTTAGTAAAATTAATAATTGAGCTTTAGCACCGGCACTGATAACAATTATGTATGAGAATAGCGAGGATCAGTCAAACAATCACAATTATTTATTTATTTAATTAATGCAAAATTAAATTAATGCACATATTTTGCAGCAATTAAATAAAAAAAAAAAAATAAAAATAAAAATAAAAATCTTCTTCAACAATTATTATTCATCGAGTTTTAAGTCTGTGGGTTATTTTTTAAATTTTTATTTCAGTTATTAAAATATCGGTTCGAGACAACTCAGACAAACTTTCTCATGAATGAGTTCATAATAATTTAGCCCAGTGTTTTCCATTTATTAGTTTTCGTATGTACAACTAATTATTATTGAACATTTCATCAAAATGTATCATAAAAATAACATCTCCTGGGCGGGGAATCGAACCCGGGCTCTCTCCGTCCTCGTTTTAAGCTTTTTTCTCAGGAACTAGATTTTTCCCGGGAAAACAGTTTATATCGTTAGATTCGTATTTTAATGGGCTGCATTTTAGAATTTTTTAATTAAAATCGTCGGAACCGTTTTCGAGAAATAATTTTTTTCCACGTTTTTTCAGAGTTCTTGAGGTGTAGCGCCCCCAAATTTGGAGCTAAAATTCGTTTCTCGATTTCACCTTGGGGAATGATTTTTTTGAACATGTATGCCAAATTTCGTCAAAATCGGCCCTGTAGTTCAGGCGTCTGCACAGACAGACGACAGACAGACAGAAAGACTTTTTTTTAAAAAAACCACTTCTTTGGACTCAGGGGACCTCAAAACGTGTAAATCCATCAAAAGCTCAAAATCAGATTTTCGCACCATCACAATACTTTCTCTTTATATGAGAAAGTAAAAATGTTTAACCAAAATATTAAATAAAAAAAAAAAACTTGTTACTTTATTTAATTAGTTTCTCTTATAGTTAGTATAAGAGGTTTAGAATTATTTATGAACGGGGACTGTACTTGGAGCTCAAACAAATACACCTGATAGGTAAACAATAAACTTCTTAAAAAGATTTGAAAATAAAAAAAGAGAGGGCTAGAAAAAATCTTTCGAGTTGAAACGTTGCAAATGCTCTAAATGCCATACTTATTTTGTTTGTTTTAAGCTCGACGGAAAAATGTTTACATCTATTATTGAAGAAATTTATTTGTTGAGAAAAGAAAGAGAAAATTTATTATCTGTTGCATGAAAAATGTTGCTTTTTCCTCAATTTTTTGTAAGGGAGATACGAAAAGAGTCAAGTTTCCATAATGGCATAAAACGTCACCGAGATGCTAAGAATAGTCGTTCTATTTTCGAATAATTGAAAGTTAAAAGCTAAACCTGCAATGCAGTTGTGTATGGCACATAACCATAACACTGACCTTGAAGGATATACATTCATATTTTTGTGTCAGCTGATTTATAATTAAATGTTATTACATTCTAATAATATTGAATTATCAAACTACCTGTTTGTTTTATATATAATTATATTTTTAACATATAATATATATGTTTAAGCTAACAAGTAGATGTTATTCCAGTTTAATTTTAATAGGTGCCTTCTTCTCAAGAGTTTAAGTGTTATTAAATATGATAAATTGCATTCATATTTTGTGTAAAGCATTTTAATAAATTCATATAATATTCAATTATCAGGCATCTCTGTTTATAGCTCCCTTAGTTTAAAAATATACTAAAATAGAAGTACACTTGTGTATTGCGGGTTAGCATAAACACGGAACTTAATGGATTAATTAATTAATAATTGTGCCATAATAAGATTATTTTTGCCAGTATTGAGCAAGTGAATTGAACTTTTATTGTTATTGCTCTTACAAAGAAATAGTATATTATGTTACAAGGCTGTGAAGTGAGTTTTTTCTTTACCGCGGCAATTACATTTACTGTCGAGCGGAGCGAGACAGTAAATATTGCAAAGGTAAAGAAAAAACACTTCACAGTCGCGTAGCATATGCTATTTTTTCCGAGGTAGCAGACAATGAAAAAACATTAAATATTAATCACTAATCAATATATAATAATAACAAATATTAGTACATACTTAAGACTTAAAAAAAGAAACCTTAAAATGAGGTTACACTATAAGAAAAGATAAATAAAACGCATTGACATCTAGCGGATTCTTATCGTACTAGAAGCATTTCTACAAAGACTGCAGCACTACTAACGGAAGTTTTGACAACTACCCGCCGTAAAGAAAAAATCTTTTAGTGCCTAGGACGTAAAAGATTTTTTCTTTACAGCTAGGAGTAATGAAAAGATTTTTTAAGTCCACGTAATGAAAAAATGGATTTTAGCTATGTTTTTTAGGCTCTAAAGTTACTATTTCACAGCCTACCACGGAAAAAATTTATTTTCTGTTACATTTCAAAGACAATGGTGTACCGGACAACTCGTCTAAGAATAAAAACTTCCGCATTTAATAAAAATTAGTGTTTATTAACGATAAATCATAACGAGAAATTGGGGATGAAAAATATGTGAAGTTAAAGTATGTGAGTTTTAAAATATTATGAATAGCTTAGAAGATCTTATCTTCATTTTTAAGGCGGAGAAAACGCTGTTTTTCACTTCCAGTAAGATGTTGCATCTTGTAAGATTATACAATTCAATCATACTAATTGTGAAAACAGAGGATGAAATATTGATCGTCTAATACTATAACTAAATATCTCGTATCTCACAATATTTAAATAATAGGGATTTTATAAACATACAAATATTCGAGAATCCTGACATTTCAAACTTATTACAGGGACCATTTTCGAGGGAGTTGTCGAGCAATTCCCTTGAGGATAATCCTTGTAATGGGTTCGACCGAAGATCTATAGACTTATTACACTGATACTAAATTACTTGACCAAATCAGTCACATTCTCAATGGAGTTTCTCATGATAAGAATCATTAACAACTGATTCTTATTAGGAACCAGTTAAGAGTCACAAGCAACCAGTTGCAAACAAATCTTATTACAAGCAACTCCCTTGAAAATAATCCCTGCAAAGGTTTCGTAACTCCAGGATTCTCCCTGACGCGGTCTTATCCAGAAGATCTATACAGCAAAAACCTAAGGTAGATAAATAATAGAAATACTGATTAATCCTATTTGATAAATTGGGATTTTATAAGTATTTCTTTTCGAAAACGTAACTCCTATTATATAAATAAAACCTTTTAGTCAGTGGATAGCAAAACATGGATTACTAAATGTGCCTGTCATATAAGGAGACAGTCAATAAGGTCTCTTAAACTTAAGTGTTGTATAATAAAGAGCTTGATCTTAATAATCGGATCTCAGGGATTGTAGGACCCTTATCAGGAATTAAGAAAGATGTGATTACCAGCATTTTATCTCTTGGGTTTCTCTTGAACGCCTGTCTCAAAGGAAGAGTGTCTAGAGTCTAGGATACTTTAAACTTTAGCGCGTAGGCGATCACGGTTGTCAGTGGTATAATAAAGCGCAGAATTTTCCAGTATAGAAACTGCGTTTCCGGGGTTATAGGACTTAAAATAGGTGCCTACTGAAACGTGATTTCATCTCTTAGACATGCTTCCTTTTTGAAACCAACAAAATTAGGTTGACAGTAAACTTTTGACGAATGTCTTACTTCTTTCTTGACTATAGAACTATATTCTAAGTTCACTATTTGACTCATAATAATATTTTTTAAAAACTCACCCTAATAATATCCTTTAATCCGAAGACGTATCTGTTGTCTCCAGCGATTTTACGAACTTTACAGATGAGAATTCGTGCTTTGAAGAGGAATAGATATCTTTCACGTTCTTTTCCGTCTTTTCCTTTTACTTTAAACCAATTCTAGAACAAGAAGAAACAGGATTACACTTAACAATACGACTAATTATATATATAGATATAATTATTATAAATACAAGTATATTCACCGACCAGGCCACGATTCGATTTCTACACCTGACACGGTGCGATAATTTGTCAGATTGTATGCGATATCACATCATATATAAACAATTTTGTTTTTCTTTCCCTCTACCCCACCACAGACCTAAGGCTCTTTCTCAATATTAAAATCGTAAAAGATCGTTGCAGGTCAAAACTCTTCGAATCGGATAGCATCAGTCCGTGCCAACGAATGAACTCTTCTCATGTGATATCGGATGTAAAAATTGCATAGTGTAATTAGGGCCTTAGTGAATTGTTGCCAAAGAATGATAGTTATATCATTTACCGTTGCAAATTATGGAGCTGCAAGATCTCCCTAATAATTTATTTCTGTCCCGCAATTAATCTCTACTGTAATATGTTATCTTGTTAGCACTATGCAATTTTTTTCCTTCAAATTTTCTATCAAACGGCATCTTTTATCAATGGATGTCTGCCAAATTGTGGTGTTTTAGCAAAACGTATTGTAAAACAAATATTAAAGAGATCATTAACTAGATGAAGGATTTTAATTGCAAATTAAAACAATTGAAAAATGAAGTAAATTTCATGAAGTAAATTTCATGAAGTAAATTTGATCAGCCAATTAACAATGGCTGTTGTTTAATACAAATTGCTATCGGTAATTAATGATTATTATTAGTTCACCTGTAATGACCAGCTAAAGTGGTCTATATTAAACATTAGCTATTGGATTTTGGACAGTTATCATAAACTTTGTGGCACTTATTTACTTTAGCAACCCCTTGGTTCTAAACAATAGTCTGCCCTACAAAAGTCTCAAAGGTTTGTGTGTTAGTCTCCCCAAGACATTGAGACTCCTGGGGCAGTTATATTACGCTATTTTAGTAACGAATCTTACCACGTGTAATACTAAATCTTATTCTGAACCTTTGTCTTAATATTTAATTAGACTAAGGGATATTATAACATTTATGTACACAAGTGTGATATTCCTTTGTCCCAGTACATTGGACTAAATGTTCCTTTGTCTTAATAGTAATTTAGACTAACTCTGTATAATGTTCCTTAGTAGAAATAACTATTAAGACAAAGGGATATTAGAGGGATGCTTAAGTAAAATAGTACCGACTTCGTTGTTTCTTACAGTATATAGGTAAATGATTATTGGTTTTGACTGAGATTTTGTGGTACCACTTCATAATTATGACTAGAGAGGTTAATAAAAGGTAAAAGAACAATATGGCCACCACAATTTCAATAATTATAAACAAACGCGTTACGACATTTTATATCATCTTCAGTGTAAGTGTTATCATAGTAAGTGAAATACTACTAGCTACCTATTTACATTACAAGCTTTTATGACTTAAAATAACAGTACAAAGTGGGGGTAGAATAGGGCTATAGAAGGATTAAGGAATCAAAGGTAAACCCTCCACATCCCTACGATTGGTTCCTTAATCCTTCTACAGCCCTTTTATCCCCCCACTTTGTACTGTTATTTTAAGTCATAAAAGCTTGTAAAGTAAATAGGTTGCTAGTAGTCTTTCACTTAGTACACAACACAACACGACAAAACTTACACTGAAGATTATATAAAATGTCGAAACGCCTTTGTTTGTAATTAATATAAAATTGTGGTGGCAATATTGTTGTGTTACTTTTTATTATCCTCTCTAGTCATAAATAAAGGTAATAGTGATTTTATAATAAAAAAATGTTTAATTTACTATCGGTTTTTTCACTTTTCACTATTTCTGAAGTTATAATAATCAATAATATATTGTCACAAGGCAATACACTCCTTACAAACCTATAATATCTACTTACATGTCTGAGAAGTCGTCCTAGTTTATGTATATCTCCGTGGTAGCCTTCGATATTAGTAATATACTTCAAATCATCTGCCTTGTGAGGGATACCAAGCATCAACTCAAGGGCCTTATTGAGATCGGTAGTGTCTTCTTCGAGTCGCTCGCTGTATTTCACCAATTCCTGCGTTAAAACAGAAATTTATTTAATAAATAATAAAGAAAAAACATAAGTAATAATAAAATCAAATACATAGCTATTCTAAGCGATGTCATTTATGTACTTTACCCAACATTTGATAGTTTTATGAAAAACTAAAAATCTTATAGATAATAATTTTCATTAAGAAATCTATAACAATCCTAATTCTAATGCCACAATTCAGATTTTGTAAGCCGACAATTCACAATGACACTTAGGTAAGAATCAAGTTAAAATTAGAAAAATCCTAGTTTAGATATCAATCAAGTTAGAATTACATAAACCTTAATTTTGCTTATTAATGAAGATAAAATTAGAAAATTCCAACTAAGCCATCAATTAATTAAGAATTAGAAATAAATTAACTTAGATATCAATCAAGTTATAATTAGATAAACCCTCGTTTAGATATCAATAAAGTTATAGTTAGATAACCCCTAATTTAGATATTAATCAAGTTAGAATTAGATACACTCTAATTTAGATATCAATCAAGTTATAATTAGATAAACCTAATTTAGATATTAATCAAGTTACAATTAGATACACTCTAATTTAGATATCAATCAAATTATAATTAGATAAACCCTCGTTTAGATATCAATCAAGTTATAGTTAGATAAACCCTAGTTTAGATATCAATCAAGCTAGAGTTACATAAACCTTAATTTTGCTATTAATGAAGATAAAATTTAAAAAAATCCAACTAAGCCATCAATTAATTAAGAATTAGAAATAAATTAACTTAGATATCAATCAAGTTATAATTAGATAAACCCTCGTTTAGATATCAATAAAGTTATAGTTAGATAAACCCTAATTTAGATATTAATCAAGTTAGAATTAGATACACTCTAATTTAGATATCAATCAAGTTAGAATTAGATACACTCTAATTTGGATACCAATTAAGTTAGAATTTGTTAAACTTTAATTCAGATATCAATCAAGTTAGAATTAGATAAACCCTCTTTTAGATATCAATCAAGTTATAGTTAGATAAACCCTAATTTAGATATTAATACAGTTATAATTAGATAAACCCTCGTTTAGATATCAATCAAGTTATAGTTAGATAAACCCTAATTTAGATATTAATCAAGTTAGAATTTAATAAACTCTAATTTAGATATCAATCAAGTTAGAATTAATTACACTCAAATTTAGATATCAATTAAGTAGAATTTGATAAACTCTAATTCTCAATTACTAGATATACTTCTCTTATCAATAAAATTATAATTAGATAAACCCTAGTTTAGATATCAATCAAGCTAGAGTTACATAAACCTTAATTTTGCTATTAATAAAGATAAAATTAAAAAAATTCCAAATAAGCCATCAATTAATTAAGAATTAGAAATAAATAGATATTAATCAAGTTATAATTAGATAAACCCTCTTTTAGATATCAATCAAGTTATAGTTAGATAAACCCTAATTTAGATATTAATCAAGTTAGAATTAGATACACTCTAATTTAGATATCAATTAAGTTAGAATTTGATAAACTCTAATTTAGATATCAATCAAGTTAGAATTAGATAAACCCTCTTTTAGATATCAATCAAGTTATAGTTAGATAAACCCTAATTTAGATATCAATCAAGTTATAATTAGATAAACTCTAATTTAGATATCAATCAAGTAAGAATTTAATAAACTCTAATTTAGATATCAATCAAGTTAGAATTTGATAAACTCTAATTTAGATATCAATCAAGTTAGAATTTAATAAAATCTAATTAAGATATCAAACAAATAAAAAAAAAACTAGTTATCAATAACGTTCTTGACAATAGCTTTTTATCTTTATAACCTACTTAAGTGCGGAGGAGTTTTCTTGGAAAAAATAGAAAAAAAGAGCTTCTAATCTTCATAAATCTCGGAGAAACATAACAGAGATTAAATGATTTTATCTTGTTAACGATTTGACCTAGTGCCATATTGGTCTATGAAGGGGGACGAATTAGTGTACAAGTTTTTTCTTCGATATAATCATTGGAGCCAACTGCAAGAATGCCAGAAGATACAACTCTTTCGACTATTTTTATCATTGATAATAACAGTTATCAACATCTTGGATTTCAAAGAGAACTTTTAGACTTTAGACGACAAATAAGGATTTGTAAATGCCAAGAACCTAGAACATAACAACATTAACTTTGACAGAATGTTAAAAAGATTTTAATGTTGTTGATTTTTCTGTTTAAAATTATAAATAGAAAGAAGATTCTTTGTATATATTTAAGCAGTTATCAATATTTTTTGGCGGAAATGTGATTTTCTCTTCTGCAATCGTAATGTCAGTGTCAGCTGATAAATCTGAAGTGGAAGATAGTCTAAAATGCGGGAACACTCCCACCATTATTTTTTTTTTAAAAAGGTGACACATTTGTCCCGTCTAACCACCCCCTCACAGCTCATGGAGGGGATACTGCTATTAAAACATCGTTTATAAGACTCTTTTTTTAGAAGATTTAATACCAGTTTACGGAAGACTTTTCTTTTTACCAAAATAAACAGCTAAGGTGCAAATAACCAAGTCATTTATCATTTTGTTGGACTAATATCATTATTAATAATACATTTTCCACTAAGTAGAAGTAAATTAGTCAAATAGATTTACATTTCTTAGCCTTATAAAAATATTATTATTTTAAATAAAAAAATTTAAAAAAATAATATTTCTACTGCTACATTAATATATACACACACCCGCATATATATATATATATATATATATATATATGTCTGTGTGTGTGTGTGTGTACGTAATTATTTAAGTAAGAATATTGATGGGTGAAAATATAATGTATTAAGTGATTTACCGACTAAAAAGTAATTATTGAAAGAAAAACAAAATTACAATAAACAGGTCAAGTGTGTGCTAGTCAGCATACACAGCTAGGGTCCGTAGGCCACACTGTGCCTAGCTGTGTGAGCTGTTAACTGTAAAGTGTATAAACAGTGTTTTTTTTTAAATAATAAAAAAGCTTACTTTGAACTATCCTAAGGGTCTGATATTTTCAAAACACACTCTGATAAAGTATTTTTTTTGCCACTGAACCGGACTACAACCATATAAATACATCGAAAAGACCATAGTTATAAAAAAACGTATTTTGTCAATAAAAAATAAAATATTTTTTTTTTTCGAAATTTCCCAAAAGTGGTATCTTTACTTTTGGTCGAAGAATATTCAGGAATTTTTTCAGATTTTTTGCACTTCACATAAGCGAAATAGAGGGGGGGGGGGACACGTTTCACACCCTCGTGCGTTTTCGCACGAGTTGCGTACCGTACTTTATCTACGATTGTTAGATTTAAATAATAAATACAGAAAAAAATAAACTTGCTGTATGTAAGTTCGTATCTCTCTCTTGATAAAGATGGCATTAATTCATTTGTTTGTATTTTTTGCCGAATTAATTATTTCTGGAGGAGTATTATTCTCCACATTTTCGTCAAAGTCACTTGATTCACTCATTGTTTTTTTTACTAAAAACTCGATATAAACAGTTACTTTAATAAAAGAACAGCAAATTAGTTTTGTTAAATGTAAACAAACTCGCTAATCGTGCGTAAAGCTGAAGAATTCCTCTTCTTTACCGCGCTAGCGTGATAAAGAAGAGGAATTTTCAGAACTATGAGAATGAATACAAGTGCGTAAATAATCACTTTCTACGCATCTAAACAAAGATATAATGTTTATATTTCGTATCAATCGTAGATAAAATTAATTTTTAAAATCTTGTGCTTTGTTTGTCATAAAATATATACTCCAAAGAATAAGATAAAACAATCTGTATTGTGTCATAATTATTGAGAATAGGATTAAGGTCAATATAGCAAGTTTCGTCACATGTGATTGTAAAATAACGTTATACAATTTCGTGCTTTATTTGCCATATCGTATATTCAATGTTAAAAATTGTGTATTCACAGTTAAACTAAAGTACGCAAAAGAGCGCCTATTTTTTTTGAGTATTTAACTCTTATAATATCTTTTTGTCTATAAATCATTTTTGACTTGTTTTGATGTCACTAATTAATATTAGATAATTATTGTCCAAACGGTAAATTAATTAAAGAACACATCCATAAAATGTACCACTTAAATTTTGAAATGGTACAACTTAAAAAGGTATTGCAAATCGCTGGCATCATGGTCATTTGGGCAATTGTATGTACTAGGCTTCGGCCAAATATTACACTTTTATGAAATTAATAATAACGTAATAGTACATTAGGCGTCGAGTACGGAAAGTAGCATTTTGCATGCGAGTGTGGAGTTTCCACCCGAGCGACAGCGAGGGTAGTAAAACCACACGAGCAATGCAAAATGCCGTTTTCGCACGAGTTGCGTACCGTACTTTATCTACGATTGTTAGATTTAAATAATAAATACAGAAAAAAATAAACTTGCTGTATGTAAGTTCGTATCTCTCTCTTGATAAAGATGGCATTAATTCTTGAGTTGTATTTTTTGCCGAATTAATTATTTCTGGAGGATAATTATTCTCCACATTTTCGTAAAAGTCACTTGATTCACTCATTGTTTTTCACTAAAAACTCGATATAAACAGTTACTTTAATAAAAGAACAGCAAATTAGTTTTGTTAAATGTAAACAAACTCGCTAATCGTGCGTAAAGCTGAAGAATTCCTCTTCTTTACCGCGCTAGCGTGGTAAAGAAGAGGAATTATTCAGAACTATGAGACGCGCATGCGCAATGAATACAAGTACGTAAATAATCACTTTCTACGCATCTAAACAAAGATATAATGTTTATATTTCGTATCAATCGTAGATAAAACTTTTTTTTATCTTTATGAAAATGTGAAACAAATCTATTATAAATTAAAAAATCCAAACGAACAGCAACAAAAAGAACATAGATAAGATTTATTGTTGTTCTACTCGTCTGGGCACCAAGTTTACATATTGTATAAAGTGTGTACACACCTCATATCATACCTTATTTTTCAGAGAAGACTCCCGGATGAAAAGGTTTCAGAGATATTGTATATTTAATTCATTATTTTTTGACAGTTAACGTCTAGGGTTACATTTGAAAGTGAAAACAAATAAGTCACCCTTTAGTTCAGACTTTGAAACATTAGGAGATTTGTTGATAATAACTTAATTTTATTTCTTCGATGGTATAAGGTACGCCTTTTATACACAACGTATAACGATTTTGTAAGGTGTACCACTTTTAAACGTTAAATAGCAGAGATATTGAATATTTATTCATTTATTTTTGACAATTAACTAGGGTTCCATTTAAAAGTGAAAACAAATAAGTCACCCTTTAGTTCAGACTTTGAAACATTAGGAGATTTGTTGATAATAACTTAATTTTATTTCTTCGATGGTAAGGTACGCCTTTTATACACAACGTATAACGATTTTGTAAGGTGTACCACTTTTAAACGTTAAATAGCAGAGATATTGAATATTTATTCATTTATTTTTGACAATTAACTAGGGTTCCATTTAAAAGTGAAAACAAATGAGTCACCCTTTAGTTCAGACTTTGAAACATTAGGAGATTTGTTGATAATAACTTAATTTTATTTCTTCGAGGGTAAGGTACGCCTTTTATACACAACGTATAACGATTTTGTAAGGTGTACCACTTTCACTTTGAGATAGGTATTTGATTTTAAAAAGTTTTATTTCTTTATTTTTATCAGTATGAAAGCCTTCTTAGAGGATAAGAACGTAGAGTACAATAAGTCACATAATAGTACATTACGCGTCGAGTGCGGAAAGCAGCATTTTGCATGCGAGTGTGGAGTTTGCACCCGAGCGACAGCGAGGGTTGTAAAACCACACGAGCAATGCAAAATGCCGTTTTCGCACGAGTTGCGTACCGTACTTTATCTACGATTGTTAGATTTAAATTATAAATACAGAAAAAAATAAACTTGCTGTATGTAAGTTCGTATCTCTCTTTGATAAAGATGGGATTAATTCTTGAGTTGTATTTTTTGCCGAATTAATTATTTCTGGAGGAGTATTATTCTCCACATTTTCGTCAAAGTCACTTGATTCACTTATTGTTTTTCACTAAAAACTCGATATAAACAGTTATTTTAATAAAAGAACTGCAAATTAGTTTTGTTAAATGTAAACAAACTTGCTAATCGTGCGTAAAGCTGAAGAATTCCTCTTCTTTACCGCACACTGTGTGGTAAAGAAGAGGAATTGTTCAGTTCTATGAGACGCGCATGCGCAATGAATGCAAGTACGTAAATAATCACTTTCTACGCATCTAAACAAAGATATAATGTTTATATTTCTATCAATCGTAGATAAAAGTATTTACTACTCCAATATTACTACATATTTCATTACAAATTAATTACTGTTCCATACAAATTACTTACTACTTCATAAAGAGTTAATAAAATATAAAACTAAGAAAATATATCTAAAAACATGATTATATATAGTTTAATCTAAAGCTTAGTTAGGCCAGAACTATTGAATTAATTTTATAAGGTACATCTTTAGGTTGTTACTCCTCTATGTTCTATTAGAAAATAAATGGATATAATTATTTATACATTCCTTTGTCTAAATAACTATTGAGGCAAAAGGATGTTTAGTCCAATGTACTTTGGGACAAAGGAATATCACACTTCTGTTTTTATAAGGGGAGTAACAGTCTAAAGAAGAATATTCCGTACACCTTCTTTAGATTGTTAATACCTTCAGTTTTTTATAAGGGGAGTAACAGTCTAAAAAAATTCCTTACTTAAAATCATTCAAAATAAATTAAACAATTTAATTATAAAAAATTATACAATCAAAAAAATAATTGCACGCACGATTTCATAACCACTATAATAAAAGTTAAGCCTCTAAAGTTTTTTTTTTTTTTTTTTTTTTTTTTTTTTTTTTTTTTTTTTTTTTTAAAGAGATCATGTGATTTGATTAATTAATCACCTTGAACTAGAACTGTGCAGATTTGCCCTCTGCTAAAAAACAACACAAAAGAAAGTAATAACGAGTACGTACTGTTCCGTAATCTCAGCTCGAGTGATAGATAGCGTAAGTGTAACTAAACGATCTATTAAGATTGGATTTTCAAAAGAATTGTTTCAAGTGATAAATAAAAATGACTGTGAAATTGACTTTTGAATAACTTCAAAACACTTTTACAGAAGCTAAGGGTCCAGCCGTAAACCACAGTTAAATGTTCCGTATCTTATAAACTGATGTATTAAAAAAAAAGAAATCAAAATCGGGCTCGAAGCCAGTTCGTTCTTCCCTTCTTATGATTTCCTATAAGTAACAATGGGTAATAAACAAGTCAGGGATGTGGGCCAGCAACGTAATGACGTCACGAGAAACTAGACGACAGAGTGGGATTTCGGTTCACGGACCCCTAGGTTCAAGACAAATTGGCTAACATATTAACTATTTTCCCTCGGCAGCTTTAAATTTGACATAGGAACCGACCATTTCCCTGTTACCTGGTTTTAAAATAACAACCCTTACATATTTTGACCACAAGCAAATTAAACAAGATAAAAAAAATTAAAACAGATGGATGCTATTTTTACATTTGATTGAACCTTCGTTTTTTAACATTGATCGAAACTAAGAAAATGGAAATTTTTAAATTAGACCTATTAACTGTTTTCTTAACACTTAACTTTTCTAAATTCAAAAACAAGCAATATTACATTTTTTACTATACAATGACATATCACCATTTACAAGATGATTAAATACATAAAAATAAATTGTCAAAAATGGTAATTTCAAAGACTAGAACTGATTAGCCGATTTAAATGTTGTACAGATCTATTTTAAACACGTCTAAGGGGCTATTACATATTAACTATTGCAGTTTTTTGTGGTAAACAGATTTTTGCTCTTTAAATGTTTACTAAATGAAAAATTCCACAAAATCTCGGTAGAAATAACTAAATACGTACGTAAAATGTTTGATATATTATTTGTCTTTTGGTTAAGAGCAATTAATAAAATTCTACAATGATTATATACGTTAGAATATTTCGTCAACAATGCTCATTTCAAAGAGCAAAATTCATTAGATAAAATTATCAATATAAAATAATCTAACTATATTTATAATATAATTAACAATATTTATCAACAAGTAGTTAAAAATAAGCAAATGAACAAGAGATAATAATGAATGGGCTATCTCAGTCATAAAAACCTTATTATGTTTAAAAACTAAATGAGCATAAAACTTATGCATGAACATAAAAATCCTTTCAGAATCAACTCTGGAAGTTTAATTTTATAATATAAATGATTGACTACGAGACTTGATTTAAAACTTTGGTAAATTAGCATGCAGTTACATTGCTTGAATTAGTTTTTAATATGCCTTGGATATCATAATATTCAGCAAGATATTATTATTTAAGGGAGACAGAACAGGGAAAAATGCAGTCTCCAACGGGATTTGAACCCGGACCATTAGATTACCAGTCCAAAGCTCTACCCATGAAGCTAGGCGGCTAAGTCTCAGTTAATCCAAAGGTCATGGTTTAAATCCTTGAGGCTGAAAGTATTTGTCTCTGTCCTGTCACCCTTATATAATTCTTATTTACTTAAATTCTTTCCCAAAGGATACTAAATTCTCTTGATTAAATATTATGTTCGAATTTGAAAAGAATCCATAATTTTTAAACGTTTGTCTGATTAGTTGCTGGTCGAGATGTCAAATTTGAAACATATAAGTAACTCGGACACGGTCTTGGGTGCAGGAACGACATAGATAATAGGAGGCAGTGGAGATGACAAGGGAGGGGAAAATGACACTTGAGAACGCGGGAAATGGAGCAGGTTATAGGAAAAATTGCGGGAACGGAAAAGGGAGTAGGGACGGTTGCCGGGATGTATAAATTCGAACCTTTAATACTAGCAGATAGTTCTGAGCTCTGTGATACATTATTTAGTACATTATAAGCATTAATCCAGTTTCAATAGAGCAAGGTATTATGCTGGCTTATAATAAATCAAGCAGAGTACTAACATGCGTTAATGAGTTATAAGAAATTATTTGCATTCTTATTTGTCGTCGAGAAAGGGTCAAATGAGTGTAGAAGTCTATTTCATCAATTTTTAGGTACGAAAAGAAACCTTATATAACGGCTCTGTCTGTCTGTCCGTTGGCTTGTTTCAATTTATAAACTACTATAGCTAGGAAAATAAAATTCTGCACACAGGTGCATCTCGGCATTTGAGACAACTGTACACTTTTTGGAGTTGTCACACTTAATATTTTCAAGATGGCGGCCAATATGGCGTGCGACCAAAAAAAGGTTTTTAGTCACCATGACATGTTATACATAAATTTAAAGGTCTTGAAGTGTAGAAAAAGAATATAATAATAATAATAATAATAATAATAATAATAATAATAATAAAATAGTATTTAGAAGTAATCTACATAGCTAGTCTTGGACTCTGACAACAGCCGATGAGAGAGAATTTAAGCGCAAAGTTGTACGATGTAGATTAATATGGAAAAATAGTGAGTGGTGCAACAATGAATTTTTAGTAGTGATATGGTTTCTTTAAAAACTTCGAGCTTATAAAATAAGAAAATGTTTACTTTTACGAAGCTAATTGGGTTTAAAACATCAGCATATATCATTGACCGGAAGATATATCCCTCATGGGTCAAAATATAGCCTAATTAATTAAATTATCTTTAACACTATTTTAATCCGTTCTTGCCCCAACACTTAAAAGTAACTTTTATAAAATAGCAAACCATATAAAAAGTACTATTTTCTAACTTGTATCGTAAAATACTACATACTGCATTCAAGTGACATAAATAGTATAGTACGCGTTTAGTACGGAAAGTAGCATTTTGCATGCGAGCGTGGCGTTTGCACCCGAGCGACGGCGAGGGTAGCAAAGCAAAATTCAGTTTTCATACGAGATGCGTGCCATACTTTATCTACGATTATGGATTTTAATAATAAATACAGAAAAAAAAAAAATTAATAAACTTCCTGTATGTAAGTGCGTATTTCGCTTTTGATAAAGATGACATTAATTAATTAATCGTATTTTGTGCCGAATTAATTATTTCGGAAGGCGTATAATTCTCCTCATTTTCTTCATAATCACTTAATCACTCAATGTTTCTCTAAAAACTCGATAAAAAGTTACATTAATTAAAAAAAAACAGCAAATTAGAATGTAAACAAACTCGCTAATCGTGCGCAAAGGTGAAGAATTCTTCTTTTTTCCGACCTAGGGCGGAAAAAAGCGCATGCGCAATGAATACAGCTACGAAAAGAATCACTTTCTATGCATCTAAACAGAGATATTGGTTATATTTTGTATCAATCGTAGATAAAAGTTTGCTTTTTTTTATCTATGTTTAAAATTATTAAAATTAATAAATAATGAAGTTAAAAAATTGTACATTACTATTGAATCTGAGCAATAATAATGGGATATTATATAACCAAAATAGCAAATGTATGTAAAAGATGTTTTCGGCTAGAATAATTCTTTTTAGATATTCTAATATCAAGCAAAACATTAAATACTTTATTAATTATGAGCCGGTAAGCCCGTGGCAAAGGGCTTAATTTTATATTTAGAAAAAAAAAGTAAAATTAAGTAAATTAATTTAGATGTCTATTTCGATAAGTAATAATTGAATCTAATTGAAGACCAACAAATCAAACAAACATTTTTTTTTTAATAAATGTTGTTGCCTTAGCTTTGCAATAACTAATCATTTCGAGGTGAGTTTTAGCCGTCGGGAACTACAATTATATAAATATTATCCGCGCGAAAATGATGTTTAAATTTATCATGCATGTTTCCCTGGTTCCATGATCAAAGCACTTTGATGAAAAAAAACATTTGTTTATCTCTGTCATCAGTGCCCAATTTATGTTAATTTATTTCGATTATGTAAATTACATTTCTACACCCATTGGTTTTTGCATAGATTAATCTATACTAGGAAAAAACATATTTGGTATGATTCAAAATGACCGACTTTTTTTTCAATATGGCGAATGAAATGATGTGTTTGAGTTATATCTATTTTTATACCATGATTAGAATGCACGCGAGATGATAAAAGAAGTTAAGATTAAAATGAGAAGTTGCAGAATTTAAAACTTTCGAATTTAGAATTTCCAAGTTGACAAGCAATTAACTAATTTATTACAATAAAAATAATTTTTTAATTGTAATTTAAGAATGAATAAATTTTTCTCTGCTGCGTATACATACATACAGGGTGAAATTCCAAAGCCTTTGCACTCTTACTTGAGGGATGTTAGAAGAGTAGCGAATTCAGGAAAAACTTCTCCTTTTCATAAGCTTTCGAATGGTACAATTTAAGATTAAGATTAACGGACTAGTTTATGAATTATGGTGGATTGAATTTTACCAGGCGTGAAATTATTTAGACAGGATCTCAACCAATTCATGTAAAAATGCAAAAAAAGGTTTCCCTAAACCAAGAGACCATAACACTTCTTCAAAGGGGTTCTCAGTTTCAACAGCTTCGTTTTCGAGATATTCGCATAAAACTTTAAAAAATCAATTTTTGATGTTAATCATTAAAATTCTCAAATTCATCGCTTCTTGTTATAAAAAACCTTGAAGCATACCTTGTAGAATAATATAGAATTATCGATAATAATTTAAAGGATAATTTCATATGATCCAAAGAAATTTTTTTTTTCTTTTGGGTTTTAGTCCCGATAAACTGCCAGGGTTATTACAGGATGTAAATATATTGATTCAATGAAGTTCGTAACATTAAAAACCTTAGCATTCTTTTCACCATAATATTTTCGTTCAAATAGCTTTTTCATTTGATAAAATAAATGTTTTCATTTGACAACTATTTCAGTGTTGTGTTATAACTTTTTTAAATTTGCTTTTTTTTCGACTATTTCCACACGAAATAAATGTAATATGCTTAAATATACACACAAAACAAACCTACGCACAAATATATATATATATATATATATATATATATATATATATATATATATATATATATATATATATATATATATATATATGAGAATTCGTATAAATTTAAATTACAACCTTCGAGATCTTAGGTTTGGAGTTTTGGCAGCATTTCACAAAATGTAATTTTTTCTTTCTTTAAAAAATATGCTTTTTAATATAATCCCCCATTAACTCAAATAGAGTAGAAAAAAAGAGTTATCTATTTTATAATGATTTTGAACATGGTCCGAAAAATTGCTTAATGATTTAGTTGTTATTAACCTAGCCATATTTTTTTTTTGGTTCGTTGTTTTCCTTTTTAATTATCGTAATTTTTAGAGAAAAAAAACTTATTTAATTTAAAAAAAAACAAAAAAACCATGGTTGATTGTGACGGAGTGTGGGTATGCTAAGTTTATTTATTGCCGTTTTATTTATATTATGGAGAAAGGATCACGGAATCACAATCTATAATTATTAGGTAGTGTAGATTCTAAACTGGGACACTCGCCACTATCCTCGTAGCTGCGGCCAACTCTCAAATTTCACTCTCTTCTCTTATAATACTATGACGCTACAATTCACTTAACCACAACTATATTTTAATTTAATAATTTAATAATTTACTATAGTATTTTAATTATACAGTAATTTACACTTAAATTACTATAATATTACCATATAAAACCTAAACAATTTGCAAGTGTTTTAATGCTATCATGAACTCTATTTTATACAAAAATTCACTTAACTAACTTCAAAGTTCTTCGCCTTCAATTACATTTAAATTACCCTATACAGCTTAAACAATTTACTTTACAAGTGTTTTAATGCTATAACAAACTCTATTTATAACAATAATTTACTTAACTAATGCTAAAGTTAACCCCTTCAATTACATTAATAATACCCTATAAAGCTTCAATTTCCTTCACATTATTTTAATGATAGTCAATTCAATACAATAGGGAAAACAACTAATACTAAAGTTGCCCCCCTTTAATTATTATAATATTGCCATTAAAGCTTAACCAATTTAATTCCCAAGTATTTTAATGCTTCAATAAACTCTATTTTATACTAACTCTAAAGTTGCCACCTTCAATTACATTTAAATTTCCATATATAGCTTCAACAATTTAATTTACAAGTGTTTTAATGCTATAAGAAACTATTTATAACAATAATTAACTTAACTAATGCTAAAGTTGCCCCCTTCAAATACCCTATAAAGCTTAATCAATTTACTTCACATTATCTTAATGATACTCAATTCAATACAATAGGGAAAACAACTAATACTAAAGTTGGCCCCTTCAATTAATATAATATTGCCTTATAAAGCTTAACCAATTTAATTCCCAAGTATTTTAATGCTTCAATAAACTCTATTTTATACTAACTCTAAAGTTGCCACCTTCAATTACATTAATAATACCATATAAAGCTTAAACAATTCACTTCACAGTATTTAAAAGATATGATAGACTATTTAATACAATAGGTAACACAACTAATACTAAAATTGCCCCTCTTCAATTACTATAATATTACCATATAAGGCCTTAACAATATATATCAATATATTTCACAAGTATTTTAATGCTAAGATAAAATCTGATATTTAATACAATACAATTAACTAATATTAAAGCTGACTCCTTCAATTACTATAATATTGCCATATAAAGCTTTAACAATTTAATTCACAAGTATTTTAATGATTCAATAAACTCTATTTAAAACAACAATGCAATTAACTAATATTAAAGCTGACTCCTTCAATTACTATAATATTGCCATATAAAGCTTTAACAATTTAATTCACAAGTGTTTTAATGATTCGATAGACGCTATTTAAAACAACAATACAATTAACTAATATTAAAGCTGACTCCTTCAATTACTATAATATTGCCATATAAAGCTTTAACAATTTAATTCACAAGTGTTTTAATGATTCAATAAACTCTATTTAAAACAACAATACAATTAACTAATATTAAAGCTGACTCCTTCAATTACTATAATATTGCCATATAAAGCTTTAACAATTTAATTCACAAGTATTTTAATGATTCAATAAACTCTATTTAAAACAACAATGCAATTAACTAATATTAAAGCTGACTCCTTCAATTACTATAATATTGCCATATAAAGCTTTAACAATTTAATTCACAAGTGTTTTAATGATTCAATAAACTCTATTTAAAACAACAATACAATTAACTAATATTAAAGCTGACTCCTTCAATTACTATAATATTGCCATATAAAGCTTTAACAATTTAATTCACAAGTGTTTTAATGATTCAATAAACTCTATTTAAAACAACAATACAATTAACTAATATTAAAGCTGACTCCTTCAATTACTATAATATTGCCATATAAAGCTTTAACAATTTAATTCACAAGTGTTTTAATGATTCAATAAACTCTATTTAAAACAACAATACAATTAACTAATATTAAAGCTGACTCCTTCAATTACTATAATATTGCCATATAAAGCTTTAACAATTTAATTCACAAGTATTTTAATGATTCAATAAACTCTATTTAAAACAACAATACAATTAACTAATATTAAAGCTGACTCCTTCAATTACTATAATATTGCCATATACAGCTTTAACAATTTAATTCACAAGTATTTTAATGATTCAATAAACTCTATTTAAAACAACAATACAATTAACTAATATTAAAGCTGACTCCTTCAATTACTATAATATTGCCATATAAAGCTTTAACAATTTAATTCACAAGTGTTTTAATGATTCAATAAACTCTATTTAAAACAACAATACAATTAACTAATATTAAAGCTGACTCCTTCAATTACTATAATATTGCCATATAAAGCTTTAACAATTTAATTCACAAGTGTTTTAATGATTCAATAAACTCTATTTAAAACAACAATACAATTAACTAATATTAAAGCTGCTCCTTTAAATTACATTAATAATACCATTAAAAGCATATTTAATTTACGTCACAAGTATTTTAATGCTACGATAAACTCTGATATTAATTAGAATTATTTACTTTATTAATACTACAGTTCCGTTAGCAATATTGTTGCCCCCTTCAATTACTATAATACTTCTATACATTAAGTTGCAATTAACTGATGCAAGTCACGCAAATTTAATTAAATTGATTCAATTCAAGCATTAATGTGTTTATAATGTATTTATAAATACATAAAAAATACAAAAAAAATATGTATTCTGACTAAGTTTTATCAAAATAAAATATCAAGAAATAGCATTCTATTCTTATAGCAGGAAGAAAATGAAGTGCCAAAAATTAACAATTAATATACATCGCGCAAATAAAAATGTGATTTTATTTTCAAGAAATAAATAAAAATATAAAAAAGATATCTAAAAATAGAAAATATGATCTCAGACATAATAGATGTAACACACAATATTGAGTTATTATAGGATGAGGGATCGGCAACTTTATACTATTTTAATTTTATATGATCTTACATGATCGAAATGATCAAGTAAGATATTGCTTTCTGGGATACAAAATCATGACGAGATATGATTGATGTTATCATTTTGGGATATAAACCATCACGAGATATGATCGATATTATATCACTGGGATATAAACCAGCACGAGATATGATCGATGTTATATCACTGGGATACAAATCATCACGAGATATGATCGATATTATATCAATGGGATATAAACCATCACGAGATATGATCGATATTATATCACTGGAATATATACCATCACGAGATATGATCAATATTATATCACTGGGATATAAACCATCACGAGATATGATCGATGGTATATCACTGGGATATAAACCATCACGAGATATGATCGATGTTATATCACTGGGATATAAACTATCACGAGATAAGATCGATGTTATATATTTATGGTATAATAAGATTCTTCTGAGATATGATGAGTTTACTGATCTTGACTATCTACAGCGGTAGAAAATGGTAAAATTATTAGTTATGTATTAGACACAAAAAGATTCTTCATCTTCTTCCACTTATGATTTGAAATTCACTAAAATATACGTCTGTGAGTTTGACTATGGTTTTATGCAGTATCGAGTAAATTCTGAAATTTTAGATTTTTTAAAAATGTTTTAGCGTTATTATATTTATTTATTTTATTGTTTAGTTAATAGATAACTTTTTTCTTATTGATAAAGTTAACATTGACTGCAACTTGAAAGTTAGTGGCCGTGGTAAAAAAAATAATAAAATAAATAAATAAAATAGAAGTCAGTTATCAATATAGAAAATATGTAAACAGATAAAAAAAAAAGAAGAGAGTAGATGAGAGTGGATTTATTTAGGTTTAAAAATAACCAACTTGAAATCCAATTAGTGGATTAAGATAATCCAATTAGTAGACTGAGCTAATACAAGTAGTGGATTAAGATAATCCAATTAGTGGATTAAGCTAATTAAATTAGTGGATTAAGATAATCCAATTAGTGGATTAA
The DNA here is from genome assembly GCA_951217055.1 of Gerris lacustris. Classification (NCBI taxonomy): domain Eukaryota; kingdom Metazoa; phylum Arthropoda; class Insecta; order Hemiptera; family Gerridae; genus Gerris; species Gerris lacustris. The sequence goes on from OX578285.1 coordinate 56,821,166, forward strand.
GCTAATTAAATTAGTGGATTAAGCTAATCCAATTAGTGGATTAAGCTAATTAAATTAGTGGATTAAGATAATCCAATTAGTGGATTAAGCTAATTAAATTAGTGGATTAAGATAATCCAATTAGTGGATTAAGCTAATTAAATTAGTGGATTTAGCTAATCCAATTAGTGGACTGAGCTAATCCAATTAGTGGACTAAGCTAATCCAATTAGTGGACTAAGCTAATACAATTAGTGGATTAAGCTAATCGAATGTGTAATAGCGAAATATGCATAAATTTTGAACGATTACAATAGTAAATTATTGGACAGTGAAATAGATACATAGAAGGAACTATTAGGGAATTTCATATGATCTTGCATTGTACTTTGGATTCGACAAAATTTGGAGTGTGCTACTGCATTTTTTAAATGCCATTATATTTTGAAAGTTTGTACTCAAGTAATTGTATAATATATAAATGATATGGTTAATAAAACATATTAAATTAAAATTCTTAAGGAAAAATGTTAATATTATTAAACAAAGTTAGTAAAAGAACAAAAAAGTACTTTAAAAAAAAAAGAAATGCATATAATAATCATGAAAGCAAGTATTTACAATTAATTTTAAGAAAAACATAATAATTATTTTGTTCTTGATTTGGAGACGAAATTGGACCATTTTGGAGAAATCCGTCCTGAATATTCAACTCCAAATTAACATTTCCTATTTTCCTCCAAATATTTAAATATATATATATAAATATATATTTTATTATAAATCAAAATAACAAATTTAAAATATATATTTATTTTAATATAAAATTACTAATTAATTTAAACAATAATAGGTTTAATAATAAAAATTATATTTAATTATAGCAAATTAATATTAAATATTTTTAGTAAAGCAATTTAATACTCTTATAGTGAACATTCGAATAGATTAGTATTTTATGCAATAATTATAAAAAAAAAAAATTCAAATCATTGTTATTTTATTATTATTCAATATGTACGATATATATGTTGGTGTATCTGTATATTAAGTATTCTTCCAGAGGATAAAACTCTAAAATTAAAATCACAAAAATATTGGTTCAAATCCCGTAGAATTTTCCTATTTTTGTTAAAAATGTTGTCCACACGAGGAGTTTTAGAGAACGAGGCACATTTTACAAAAATAATATCATTGGTAAATCTTTAAAGAAAGACTATTTTGGTCTCAATATGTTAATACAACAAAAGAAAAAAAATGATTTACACAAGCACAAATAAACACTTTTTTTTAAATTGAATAATTAGAGCTAAATACTCCACTACTAATAATTAATTTTCTTAGATGAATGAAAAAAAAAAAAAAAAAAAAAATATATATATATATATTTAAATACACTATTTTTTCTTTTTTTTTTTTTTTTTATTATCTTAGGAATATTTAAGTTAAAAATATTCTACACAATTATTGATATTTTTTTTAATATTCTTTTACAGCTTTATGTACAGAAAACAAAATTAAACACAACAAAATTTAAATATCATATGAATGAGAATAGAAGACATGACAAAAATAAAAATGCTTTAGTCTGCACATCAATTCTAAGAGTTCATGGTCAACTTTTGAATTTATTATTTAACTTTTCTGACATTCAATTCATGGAGATTATCATTTGTTGTAGTATAATATTACGAGCCGTTTATAAGCCCGTAGCAACGAGCTTAATTTCATATTTAGAAATAAAAGTAAAATTAAGTAAATTAATTTAGATATGTTATTATTTCTATTTGAAGACCAACAAATCAAAACAAATATTTATTTTTATTAAAATAAAATGTGGTTGCCTTAGCTTAGCAGTAACAAATCATTTCGAGGTGAGTCGTCGTCCTCGGGACACTACTCGATTATAGTATAAATGATTTTATTACTTAATTTTTAAATTAATAAAGTAAGTTTATAAATATTAGGTATTTCACAGATTGTGTAACGTACCTATATATAATTATTATTCATATTTGTGTGCACTAATTAAACGTAATAAAATAAATTTTTATTTTTATTAGTTAGGCGGTAAAATGCTGTGGAAATGTGTTGTTCATTTGAAAAACTAATTAATATAAATATATGTTATATTTGGACTATAAAAAGCTAAACAAAATGGTATGATTTAAATAAACTCGAATGTACTGAATGTCCCTAGGTCCGTTCAAAATCTCTACCTAGCAACCATATCGTATATACTCGTAAATACTAAATATATATGTACATATATGTATGTAGAATAGAAGTAACTATATATTAATATTTGATGTTGGTGTCATGGTAATTGTAATAAAATATTAAATTTCTAGTAATGTTACTATTAGTAAGAAGGTATCATTACATTAATACATACTATAAAAGTGAATAAAAAATAAATTATTTTACCTATAATAATTGTATTATGTATATAGATAGATACTTAATATGTATGAGTTCACATTCAAGCAACATTACATACATAATCTAAATGCCCACCCACACTAGCTAACTAACTAAATGTATTGATTCATAAAGAAAGTCAACCAATTCTATTCCTTGTTAGATTATTAACCTCAATAATTTAAATGTAGATTTTAAAATAGATATTGTGGTAGTTACGTAATTTAATTGAGCAATAAAACATGAAATTCGTCATATAAGTATTATTAAATCATGTAAAAGTTACATTATTTTACATATAATAATCGTATTATATAGATAGATACTTAATATGTATGAGTTCACATTCAAGCAACATTACATACATAATCTAAATGCCCACCCACACTAGCTAACTAACTGAATGTATTGATTCTTATAGAAAGTCAACCAATTCTATTCCTTGTTAGATCATTAACCTCAATAATTTAAATGTAGATTTTAAAATAGATATTGTGGTAGTTACGTAATTTAATTGAGCAATAAAATATGACATTCATCATATAAGTATCTATCCCTCACTCCAGTTCTGTTCGCTACCTTGGATTACACCTTGACCGCCGTTTGACCTGGGCACATCACACGAAACTTAAACGACAAGACTGCAACCGACGCTACAAACTTTTACATAGACTTCTACACCATACATCTAAACTCAGCACACATAACAAATTACTCATATATAACACAATAATTAAGCCCATATGGTCATACGGTATTGAACTCTGGGGTTGCACCAAGCGCTCCAACTCCTATCGTATCCAATCCCTACAGTCCAAAATCCTAAGAAGAATAGTCAACGCTCCTTTTTATGTTTCTAACATCACCCTTCACAATGACCTTAAAGTCCCTTTCGTGCACGACCTAGCCATATCCCCGATACAAATCCTTTCATGACTCCATATCCCAACATCCCAATCCTTTAATCCACAATCTATCATTACCATTCATTCCTGGAAATCCTCCTAGACGTCTAAAGAGGCAGTGGCCACGCGATTTATTGAACAATACTTAACCATTTTTTTTATTTATTTATGTAATATCCCAAGTCAGTATCTGTGAGTACTGTTAATGGACAGTCCCTCACTTCGTCAATCATGTCATTGTAACAACAAGCATCAAAATTGCTTATAACATGTGTATATTATGTAGTTAAAATTTTCAAATAAAAATTTAAAAAAAAAAAAAAAAATCATATAAGTATTATTTAATCATGTAATCACTATTAAGTAAAGATATACATATTAACCAATGAAGGTAGGTACCAATCTATTATCTTGATAGATCACTAACCCATAATTGTATATTCAATAATTTAGATGTAGCTTTCAAAATGGATATTGTGATAGTTACGAATTTTAATTGAGCAATAAAAAATTTCATTCACCATTTAAGTACTATTTAATCCGGTAATCACTAATTAACTAAAGATATATTAAACTAATGAAGATAGATACTAATCCATTATCTTGTTTGACCATTAATCCTTAATTGTATATTCAATAATTTGGATGAAGCTTTCAAAATGGATATTGTGATAGTTACGAATTTTAATTGAGAAATAAAACACCAAATTCGTCATTTAAGTACTATTATATCGAATAATAACTAATTAACTAAAGATACTAACTAACTAATCCATTATCTTAGATAATTGTTCCTAATTATCCTTTAATTAATCCTAATAAGGCCTCCATACATGATCTGGGATATCTGTCCTGATCTTCGGAATTGTTTATGATGTAAAAAAAAAATGTGTTTTTCCGGACTTGAATCTATTGATCTATTGAACTAGTCTAGAAATATATATTTAGTCTAAAAATCTATAGAAAAGTCAATATATTTTCTTGATCGTTTATAAGGGCCTCAAATTTGATTAAAATAATTCTGTTGAGGTATAATGTTGTAAGCCCAATTTTTTTTTCGAACAATTTTTTTTTTGGGGGTAGGTACTGGATTACTCTGGAGGATAACTGCGGTGAAGTATTATAAAACATTTTTGGTAAATATAGAGATAAACAACATCTAAATATTGTAAATTTTGAAGAAAGGCTGATCAATAAGATATGCATTGTAGAGGAATAGATTTATGAAAGAGTAAGTTGAACATATAGTCAAGAAAATGTGAAAAACAATTTTTTTTTTGGGGGTAGATACTGGATTTCACTGGAGGATAATTATGGTGAAGTATTATATAATCTTTTTTAGTAAATATAGATATAACCAATATATAAATATTGTACATTTTGAAGAAAAGGTGATCAATAAGATATGCATTGTAGAGGAATAGATTCATGAAAGAGTAAGTTAAACATATAATAGTCAAGAAAAAATGAAAAAAACAAATATTTTTTTGGTTTAAAGAACTAAAACTAATAAATCAAAAGCTCCAATATTAATACTTAATCAGTTTTAAAGTAAATTAATTAATAATCAATGATCCAATTTTCTCATCATGTTTTATTAATTAAAAATAATGATAAGTTCATTAAAATGAAACCATAATGAAACGTCATTTGTATGAAATGTTCATAATAATGATTATTTAGGTATAAGAAGTTATTAGTATAAAAAAGTTAATAAAAAATAATGATAATTTAGGTATAATAAATCATTAGTGTGAAATATTAATAAATAATAAAAAAAGATGAAAATTAAGTAGTGATTAGAAGTCGCAGGTTTAAAATATTAATAAAAAAAATAATGACAAGGGCAGTAAAATAAAGTTGTGATATGATGATACGGCTCGTGATATATGTAAATAAGAAATGGCGTAAAATAGTAAGAAGAACATTAAAATAGAGTGATAAGATATCAAAAGTTTAAAGATTTCATAAAAATAAACATAAACACAAAACAATGAAGTCGTTGTAAGAAGTCATTAACATGAAATATTATAAAATAATGAGAAGATCATGAACATAGAGTGATAAGAAGTCGTTTGTATGAAATGATAATAGAAATAATGAGGTATTTATTAAAAACAAGTGGTTATAAGAAGTCATTATAATAAAATAAAATTAATGATAAGAGATTAATAATTAAATTATGCTTTTATGTTAGTCATCAATGGTACCACGAAACTATTTATTAATCATACTAGTAGTACGTACTACTAAGATGTTATTAGTACGTGCAAATAGTTCCTAATTGACTGCTATTACTATTAGTACGTATGACTACGGAGTTATTTAAATTCAGTACTACCAGTTTCTTAATAAGTCACATTAAAATATATAATTCACGTAGTGTTAATATTTTTAATATGAAAAATTAATTTAATAAGATAGATTATATTCAGACACAAATTAATCATTGATATATTAATGATTACATTATAAAAATAAAAGTAATAGTACGAGTATATTAGAATTAAATATAGTGTAAAGTATAAGTACTATGCATACTATTTGCAGTATTTATTATTATTCAAGTAATATTAGTAACGAGGTGGTACTATTTAAATATTTGTGGTAGTTGAAATAATATTACATTTGTTTAGTGTTTATTACAGTTAGTACGTATCAGATTATACTAGTAATAATTGAATTACTATATAAAAATACCACATAATGAAACTGTTATAAGATAATAGTTGATATATTGGACTAAATCCATTAGTTAAGTAACAATAACACTACGGACATTAGCAGTAATATTACTTTATATACTCTATTATTTATTACAATTAATACTTATGAAATTATACTAGTAATAATATCATGCAAGTAATATTTAACAATAAAACATAATGAAACTGGTAAGTGAAACTAGATCATTGGATAAAAACAATTAACACGATGCAAATTAGTTTTATTATAACTTATTACTAGTATATGAACAATTAATCGATATTTACAAATATTAGTTTATACATTAAAAAATTTAAATAGTGTTAGTACTTATTGATATATATTTTTTTGTTTTGGAAATTAATAAAAAACATAAAAAAGATTTTTATTTTTATTTTTTATTATAAAACTGCAACTATATAATTTTTCATGTTATATGCAATATTGAGGTATGTTTTTAGAATGAATTTATTGACGAAGTGAGGAACTGTCCATTAACAGTACTCACAGATACTAGCTCGAATTATTCCCGGAATGAATGGTAATGATAGGTTGTGAATTAAAAGATTGGGGTGTTGGGATATGGAATCGTGAAAGGATTTGCATCGAGATATGGCTAGGTCATGGAAGAAGGGGAATTTAAGGTCGTATACAAAGATGTTATAAATTTTTAAGCATTTTAGATTAAACAATATATATTACGCGTACATCCTATTAATAAATTAGTACCTAATAAAAAATATAGATTAAAATATAAATTTAAAAAAAAAAACTCTTAAAAGAAGTTATGTATAAAATAGATACCATTATAAAAATATGTTTTCTAAACAAGTGATTTAATTCAGGTGAATAAAATAAAAATGTGTAATAAACGATCTGAATGAGAAAAACAAAGTTTATGGCCTATAAAAAACAGTTATAGCTATACACTGTGTTTATAACATATATATATATATATATATATATATATATATATATATATATATATATATATATATATATATATATATATATATATATATACATATATTACTACATATACTTATTTCATATGAGTACTTTTTATTAAAACAAAAAAATATGTATTGATCTATGTATTTAAATAGTATTATTTGAAGAAATATTAATGATTTAATATCAATAAGGGTGGATCCTTATATTAAAACCATTAATAGTAATCAGTAATATATATAATAATAATGTATTCGAGTATCTTAATAATATACTCTAAAGCATAAATCAAATACTTGAGTCCTATAATCATATACTCTATTACTATTATTAAATATTCTATTAGAGTGGTCACATTCTAGTCCTATAATCATATACCTACTCTATTACTATTATTAAATATTCTATTAGAGTGGTCACACTCTAGTCCTATAATAATATACTCTATTACTATTATTAAATATTCTATTAGAGTGGTCACACTCTAGTCCTATAATCATACTAGCATAACTAACTAGCATTTTCATATACTCTATTACTATTATTAAATATTCTATTAGAGTGGTCACACTCTAGTCCTATAATCATATACTCTATTACTATTATTAAATATTCTATTAGAGTGGTCACACTCTAGTCCTATAATCATATACTTTAGAAAATCAATAGCTCTAGTACAAAAATCAAATAATTTAAACCTAACATTAAATACTTAAGTATTGAATACTCTAATTCTATAATCATTAATAATATGCTCTTTTACAATTATGAAATATTCTTTAACAGTGAAAATACTGTGGTCCTATAATCATACACCTTGGTCTTGGTACTAAAATCAAATGCTCTAGAACATTAATAAAATATCAACTCAAATCTTTTAATTAAATAATTACAACTACTACAACAATCACGTACTCAACTACTATAATAAACATGTAAGTATAACAAAATAATTTGTTTAATTATATTGTTATTTCAATTTATATTGTTTGCGATGTATTATGGATTTTATGGTTGTTATTAAATAATGTTAATGTTACACTATGTTTAATTAATTTTACAAAACTGTAAAACAAGGTCAATCTACTATAAACAAACTTTTTACAAAGTACATGATTATTTTAATTATAATAATTTCATTTAAGACATTGTATCTGATGTAATTCGCTTCAATTAATGAAAACTTTAAAAATAATCAAATGAAGTTGTTTGAAGCACTCCATTACAGATTATGTTTTGACACAAACACTTAATTGAGGATTTGATTAACTGTTAATATTGATATATAACAGAATAGACAAATGATAAATCAATTTAGTCGACTCTGAAAAGTTTATTAATATTGCAAATTTTATTACTGATAATACCGGTGGCAAAATGAACTTCCGCGTTTTATTTCACTAGTTCATAATATCCAGTTACTGTAAATATAATTGCTGTTTACTTGTATTTTACCGTCAAAACAAATTTAAAAGATATTGAATTACCAGGAACAATTAAGTATTTGTTTAATTGATATTAAAAAGGTTCATTGTTTTATAAGTTGTTTACATTTTGTTTTATTTACATTTATACAATATTACGAGTTTAGCGATTTACCTATCAAATTAATGATAAGAGAGAGATCTTAAACTAAGAAATTCAAATACAACCGTTTAACTGAAGATATTTCTTTTTAAGAAAATGATTACCATTGTTGATTATGCATTTCTAGTATAGTGGCGTAACTATATCAATAATGATATACGAGTTTATCAATAAACAAATAAATGAATGAGAAACAATAGTATTGCTTATTTTATTTTTGATAGAATAACTCGACTATATGATAGAACTACGGATAATTACTGAATTTTAAATTAATTATGATTTAATAAATGTAAAGTAAAAATGGTACCTTGAGAAGAAGTTGGTAATCGTTAATCCTTTGCACGGGAAGTTTTAGGTGTTCGCCGATGTTCTTATCATCCGAGATGCGGCTCCCGAGATCCTGAAAAGATGAAAAAGAACTGATGTTATTTTTGGTGAGACGGTCCCCACTTGGCCGGCTGTGTTGACCCACCTCCCATAAAATCTATTTAACATTCCCCAAGCTATTATATTAATCTCTACCGTCGACCAACCGAGCCTCTTCGTCAACAATTCACGACCCCTCACTCGCGCAAACACTTAGACAAAAGTATAAATAAATACTCCGGCAATTCTGGTAATATAAACAAATGAGATTTTCTCTCGGTTTGTGGTAACCCCAGTTCGATATGAACCATGTTCAATAGCAATTTAACTAAAAACCTACGATTTCAGACATAAGGCAACTTAATAGTTATAGTCCAGGAGATAGCGTGCAAAAAAATGTCTGACTAACATCAAGCTAGAATTTTGTATACAAGTCAATCTTTTAGCGCCTTTTAAGAATATGTGGTCGGCTAAGTTCGTCTGCGGGACATAGCTTGGCAATAGGCGTTTGAAAAAAACAAACCGGTGGAGAGCGGCCATATCTCACCAATTATGGTGGACAATGTGATTTTCATGACCCTGAGTACAGAGTTAGTAGACCAAAAATCAAGTTGATGATAGTTTCTCCGTCGACAGGTGACCACGTTGATTTTTAGTAATATTTGAATAACTAACCTATTAAGTGTGAAAATAACATCGACTTGATTTTTGGTCTACTAACTCTGTACTCAGGATCATGAAAATCACATTGTCCACCATAATTGGTGAGATATGGCCGCTCTCCACCGGTTTGTTTTTTTCAAACGCCTATTGCCAAGCTATGTCCCGCAGACGAACTTAGCCGACCACATATTCTTAATAGGCGCTAAAAGATTGACTTGTATACAAAATTCTAGCTTGATGTTAGTCAGACACTTTTTTGCACGCTATCTCCTGGACTATTATAATTACTTGTTAATAATTTACTTGTTATAATTAATTAAATGAGAAAATTGTAAGGAGCGACTCCCCAACTCCGTTTCATCTATTATATATATTATAGTTGTATAAGTGATTATGCCCTTTGGGAGGCCTATGCCCTCCACTAGGCTGTGGTGCCACGGATTATTATTATGGGTGATTTGAAAGGAGCGACACGCCAACTCTGTGTCATATATTACACACAATACAGTAACATAATTGTTTATAAGCCCTTTGGCAGGCCTATGCCCTCCGTGGGGCTATGTGTAACGGATTATTATTATGAGTACTTTGGAAGTTCTATATATATATATATATATATATATATATATATAAAATAGTGAAACAAACGATCCAATAATCATTTAAGTCCTAATATAAAAATTACAAGATAGAAAGAACTTTTTATATACTACGTTTTTAAATTTATTGTTGACTAAATTAAAAATCATAAATTTGAAACCCGTCAAAATGAAGATTGTAAATATGGGTCATATCAAAACAAATAAAAAATTTGCGGATTTTTTCCGAACTAACTTTCTATTTAGCAAAATTTGCTGAAATCGAATAAAATTCTGCTGAAAGATGGCTTAAAGTATTAAAATAATGCATTGTCATCGTGTTCTGAGCTATTCTAAAAGTTTCAAATGTCTAGCTACTCGGGATGTAAGTTAAAAGTCGATTGCAAGATTTGTACTGGACAAACAAACAAACAAACAAGAAAGCAAGTTAATAAAAACGTAGTAAGTAAGCATCTAATTTCATAGATATATAAAAAATATAATATAATTAATATATAATAAATAGTATATAATAATATATATATATAAATTATAGTTAATATAATATATATGAGTGGTGAACAAACATGCAGTTTTCTGATAGATAAGTTAATGCAGTTTCAGAAACCGGAGTCTTTTTACTTCCTACGTTGATTGCAAGTCGAGAAATTTGGGAATAACAAAGAAAATCACAAATAAATTTTTAACAAAGAAATCACGTATTTGCCTCCAAAAATCTATGAAACAATGGGAGATAAGATTAGGGTTCCCATAGCAATTTTTGTTGTATATAATACAATACTTAAGTTAAATGTAATATATATATTTTAATTTAAATCAAATTATAATTATTATTAACTACGGGAAACAGACAGTGAAAAATACACTCCTGTGCCGGGATTTGAACCACGGGCCTCTATATTTCCAGTATAGCGCTCTTCCATCTAAGCTACGCAGGAGAATGATTTTTCACTACCGTAATCGATAACTAGTCCCGAATCCAAGCTTTCAATATTCATATACATTTAGACAGTCAATATTTATGACATTAGAACTAAACCAGAATTAACGCTTATAATTATAAAGTACTCAATTAGTACCTGTACCTTGTACAATCAATTCGAAAATTATTAAAATTTTCGAATTGATTGTACAAGGTACAGGTACTAATTGAGTACTTTATAATTATAAGCGTTAATTCTGGTTTAGTTCTAATGTCATAAATATTGACTGTCTAAATGTATATGAATATTGAAAGCTTGGATTCGGGACTAGTTATCGATTACGGTAGTGAAAAATCATTCTCCTGCGTAGCTTAGATGGAAGAGCGCTATACTGGAAATATAGAGGCCCGTGGTTCAAATCCCGGCACAGGAGTGTATTTTTCACTGTCTGTTTCCCGTAGTTAATAATAATTATAATTTGATTTAAATTAAAATTTAACTTTCCGTAGTATGAAAACTACTAAAAACTTAAAAAAAAAAAAATTGAAGTAATATATATATATATATATATATATATATATATATATATATATATATATATATATATATATATATATATATATACTATATGTACTATATATACGGAATATGTGTTGTATATTGTATGTATTCAACTAAGGATTTTTTACATCTTCTAACATCTTTGATTTAACACCACGATGCTCATTACTCCTGAAGATGCTTTCAGTGGTGGAAATGATAAAAGGATTTTACCAAAAAAACAAAAAACCAAAATATTTTTGACGATGCAACCCATGGATGCATTCGAACCACTGTAGCTAATGTTTAATTATAAAAGGTTTCGTCTAATTTAGTTGTTCACCGTAAGTGATCAACGATTAATGAATCAGTTCTACAAAATATGGATAGAAACTTCAACTAAAACTTCAAACTACAAATATAGTCAATAGAACTCAATGTGCTAAAATAGGTCAGTTTGTTTGTAAAGAAAAACCCAGAGGAGTTAATGTTTAGTATAGTACGATTTCGATTAATTTAGTTATTCATTATCAGTATTGATAATTTCTTTATGTTTTGATAGACTGATTCACTATGAGTAAGTTCTACTAAAAACAATTTATTTTTAAAATAAAATAAAAAAAATGGATAAAACTAAAAGTGAGGGAAGTGGGTGAGTCTGTTGTTTAAAAATACCACAGTAACTAATTATGTTTAATACACTACGGTTGCACACCAGTTAGTTTGTCATATTAATTATTAAATTTATGAGTGCAATGTCTAGAACTAGTCTTTAGACTTCGTATCATATTGCAAAGGCAACATTGTCTATAAATACATAAACAACTAAGAATATTTGACCACGATAAGATGTTTATAAGAAGTGATTTGTTATAGATGCTTGCGTTAATTAACTCAACTCAATGAACTGTTTCTCAAATAAAAGATGTTTGCATAATTAACGACATCGGGTGTTGAAACATTATAATTAACGATCTAAATATTGTATAATATAATTTTGCTTCCCTATTTGTTACCTGAGAGCATAAATATGAAAACTCTGATAAAAGAAATATAGAAAAAAACGTTGGATGCATTTTCTATTGGGCAGCATGCCATCAAGTGCATTAACAAAGCAATTTCTTATTGCTTCCCTATATAATGATTCTATTACCTTTTTATTTTTTTGGTTTTTTTCGTTCAATGATCTCTTATAGAAACTAATTAGGCCACAATATTTAGGCCAACGAAACTATCATAGTTATCATAATAATTACAACTAACTGTGATAATAATAAAATTAATTAATATGTCCTTATAGCTTTCTTGCTCACGTCTAAATATAATGGCAAAGTCATAGAGTAGGTAGAACATCATCTCGGCAGTTGATTTCTAAAGCTGGTGGAATGGATGATGAAGGGTTAGCAGAAACTTAGGCAAAGTCAGTCTTTGGCAAGCTTAAGACAATACAGTGCGCAACTCAGAAGAAGAATAAAGATGAGAATCTTCTAGAGCATTCTACACATGTCAAACGCAAATGGTGAAATAATTGTTACAAAGCTGGAAGTCTTGGCCGACAAATGATTTCTAAGAATTGTTGTCGTACACTGGTTGCATAAAGTTAACAATGAGAAACATAACCTAATAAAGTAGACAATAGAAGTTAAGAACAATGGCTGGATTGGAAACACTGATAGTCTCCCTGGAATTGGATTATAAAAGGCAAATGGAAACCGGGTAGACCCAATACATGGATGAGAACTGTATTAAAGAAAATAATGGAAAAAGGCAAAACTTATGGATAACTAAAGAATATGGCTGCCATACACCCAAAAGACAAACAAATCAAATATCTTATATATTTACTTTTTATGGTGAAACTTCTTCATTCGCGGTAGAGTGAAATTGCTTGGATGAAACGAAGTTAAAGATGAGAATCTTCTCGCGTTTCGAGACTCGTCCAAGTGAAATATTTATGAAGTGAAATTAACAAATTGCAATTATGTATTTGCTTTGAGACTTGTCTGTGATAGATTTACCTGTAAAAAAATCTTTTGCTTGAACAAGTCTCGAACCACAAACCTTTGAGACAAGAGTCGGATGCGCTAACCAATACACCAAGGGAGTCATATTTTTCTCACTGCACAGAATTGATGTATAACCGTATTATTGTATACATTTTAATAATTAATATTATAAATGTTGTTTTCATGTTTTTTCTTCATTACACGCTAACGTTTTACGAAAGTATTTTATTAATTGAAATTATGTTTGTTTGAGAAGTTATCTGACTGTGGCGGCATTGTAAACTCTTGTTTATAAATATGTATGTTGCGTAATTAATAAATGATTTATATAATATAAAATAAATAACCATTTATTATGACATAATATACATTTCGCAATACAATTATTTGTGCTAAGCTATTTTTACTTGTCATAAATCGGCCTGGGCCGTGGTATCGATTATATAATATGCATTACTTAAATAAGGTTTATTGTGCTATTTCATTATTATTTAAATCTAAGTAATAACAATTTTTTTTTAATTCTTTATCTTGGAACATACAAATCCTCATTTCAATGAACATCTATAATATAAGTGGCAATGTCCTGATTGACTGACTGACTGACATAGAATCAACGCACAGCAAAATCTGCTTAACCGAGAGACTTGAAATTTTGAGGATATACTCGGTTCATATCATAGGCATCCACTAAGAAAGGATTTTGCGAAATTTTTATTTTTGTACCCAAGGGTACGGGGTACAAATGTCAAAGTAATGAATACTTTTAATGATGCATATCGTTGAAAAGCTCTTTAAAAGTACAGTAATTGTTGTTATGTACAGTTTTGTCATATTTTCATTTAGGAGGGGGTAAAATGGAAAAATGTGTATAACTACATCTTATATAAATGAAGAGTGTCTATGAGTGTACTGCTTACATGAGATTATAAAGTTAAAATGTTGGTACACAGGGGTACGGGGTACAAATGTCAAAGTAATTGATAGGTACCCTTTATGATGCATATCGTTAAAAGGCTCTTTAAGAGAAAAGTAATTGTAATGTACGTTTTTGTCATTATTTTCATTTAGGAGAGGGGTAATAAGGAAGAGTCAACGTATGTGTGTGTGTTCTTTATTCAAATCTACCGTTTTATTCCGATTTGAATGAATATTTGCACACTTGTCCTTCAAAGCAAGGGAAAAAGGGGAAGGTCACTGACTTCATGCATGTTCGAAATTTTGATTTTGGTACACAGGGGTACGGGGTACAAATGTCAAAGTAATGAAAACCCTTCACGATGCATACCGTTGAAAAGCTCTTTAAGAGTGCTGTACAATTATTGTTATGTACATTTAGGGGGGTAAAAAGGAAAAATATATCTATATCTATGGATAAAAAACTAATAATTGTTGTGTCCGTACATTTATCCGATTGGCTAAAATTTTGAATTTATTTATTTATTTTTTTTTTTTAAATACCTTTATTGAATAGTACAGAAGGAAAATACCACTGCTTTTCCTTTTTAAAAATTTAGTCGGAATGAATTACTAATTTGGGATATTAGCAAATTATCTTATCAAAGGGGAGGGATAGAATCTAGATATTCTCGCTTTGTAAAATAATTTAAATGTTTCTTGATGGTAGTTTATAAATCCACTAAATTGAAAATAAAACACCCCGTAGCGAAGCACGGGTATTCAGCTAGTAGTATATAAGTAGAGCAATTTGATTTGATATACGAGTAAAATTGAGATACTTGCTTTTTCTAGGAATGATTTAAACTCTGAATTATATATATGACATATTTATATAATTATATTATATTAATATGTAGGAGGGAACATAAAATCAACTGTTTCTAGAACTTAAGTTTCACTTCTAATGCGTGAGTCTAACACATATTTTTACTTTATTAAATTGATCATGGCTAAATATGAGATATTGATCTAATTTATAATGTTGATAAATTTGATTAACTAATGAGGTTAAACACGAAAGGATCCTAAACTATTTATAAACATTACTAATGTTCTACAGCTTTAAAACGAAATTTTAAATTTTGTTTCCTTCAAGAATATATATCTAAGTAGTAAACATTTATTTCGGTTCCCAATCGTGGTATAACAAACGAATACAATTTTTACAATTACAGCGTTTGCGTTTAATAGCCTGGTGACAATATTATGAGGCCGATGTTGTAAGACCGAGAGATACCTCCTTAACTCACTGATTAGCAAATTCAGTCATGCTAAACCTTGTCATACCTCTCAATTCGGGTTTAGAATAACCTGAGATTCTTGAAATAACTCGGTTATTGTAAGTTCGGAATTATTATTATTATTATTATTATTATTTATTTATTTTTTTTTAAAATCTATTAATGCTGAAGGTGAAGATAAATGAAGGTAGGAAGACAAATAAAAATGTTCCCAACAATCAGGAATCCATGGATCTCTGCTATAACCTTCCAATTCCCATATTATCTTATATATGTAGTGTGTCCCCGGATGGGGTTGCCAATACGGTAATGACAGAAAAATTTCAACTTTCAAAAAAAGTCTCTCTCAATTAAATCTCCTGCTTTAAAAAATGTACCCTGTACCTAAATACAATTTTCTAAAATTGTTCAGGAGAAAACTAGACCAAATTTAAAAATTCAAGAAAAAAAAAGAAAAAAAAATCGGGTAAGGGGTGCCTCGGAACTTTTCCTCGCTTAGGAGGCCACTAAAGTGGTCTATTCTGCTGCGAAGCAGCAGGAGGAAGCAGCATTGGGCGTAGTCAGTACTTGGATGGGTGACTGTTTTGAACTAACTTTTTTTTTTTTTTTTAAATGTAATACATTATTTTAATTTATTTTATTTTATTTACTTAAATATTTGAATTTTGGTGGTATTTTGACAGATGTAAACAAACTTTGACGTTTAACAAAAGTATCACACTAATTAATAATTACATTCAATTATGACTTTTAAACTAATTAATGGAATTTGAATGTTTTTTGTTGTATTTCTTTCTTATTTTACCGGTTCCAACGATATGCTTATGTCAAAAACGTAATTATACTATCGGTATGATTAACCGTTGAAGTTTCAAAATTAAAAAATCGATTACTTCAAAATGGCGGCCAATATCAAAGTAAATTGGGTGGATTTGTTTGTCATACAGAGAGGTACATTCGTGCCAAATTTCAACTCGATCGGACCACTCTTCAATTTTTTACGATTTTTGCAAATTTTTGCTGAGCCAGCAAACTGGGTTTAAGATGGCGGATAATGATGATTTTCCGGGCGGAATAACAAGATGTAAGGACTGATTTTTCTGCCAAGTTTCAACTCTCTAGGTTAAATACCCAGGGCGCTACGATGATAACACTCATACACACTTAAAGACGTCATGCTAAAAACCACTCAGGAGGTCTTAAAAACACCCAAAAAAGATAATTCAGTCGAAATTTCGGAAAAATATAATGTTGGGTGAAAACATAACTTTTCCTACCATAGGTGAGGAAAAGCAAAAATGCTCTTTATAATTTTTTTAGGTACTATTCTAAATTTCTTTGTTGCATAAAAATGTCGAAAGTCACATTTCAAAAATGTCCCTTCTATCCATTTATAAAAAGTCAAATTTTTCTAATTCTAAGAAATTAGTGATTTAAAGGTCTCATTGAGTGAAAATTAAATTTAGAATAGTACCCACAAAATATTATAAAGAATTCTATTTTCTTTCAAAGTCAAAATTGAACATTGTTTCCTCTTTACGATTTTAGAAAACTGAACTTTTTGGGTAAAGGTTACATATTGAGAAAAGAAGTAATACTATAGTTCTTCATTTAAGAACAAGCAGGAGATTTTATGAAGACTGACTTTTCTTCGAAAATTGAAATTATATTGTCATTACACGTATGACAACCCGATCCGGGAACACATTGTATATTATTATTAGTGATATTATTACTATATCAATTATTAAAGCTTTATTATCAATTATAAAGCTAAGAGGGTTTCAATTATTAGGAATTATATAACACGGTTACGCAGATATATTTCTGGCAGATGGCACCAGGGTTACGTAGATCGATTCCCGGCGAATTGCCCCAAGGTGACGTAGATAGATTCCCAGCTGATGGCTCTTCAAGTTATATAATTCCTCTTTAAGTAATATAATTCCCCTGTAAATAATATTATTCCTTTTTAAATAATATAATTCCTCTTTAAATAATATATAACACTAGCTAATTTATATTATATATTTGCTATTTTGAATCATTCGTTGCTAATTGAATAAAGCAATTTGGCAAAGACACAAAAAATCTTTGCGTTATTTAATAATAATAATAATAATAATAATAATAATACTAATAATAATAATAATAATAATAATAATAATAATAATAATAATAATAATAATAATAATAATAATAATAATTATTATTATTATTATTATTATTATTATTATTATTATTATTATTATTATTATTATTATTATTATTATTTTATTTTTACTCAAAGTACAATGTTACACTTTAAACTCTTCGAGTTTAGTTGAGTAGGAATTAAAATTCGTTAACTAAAGTAATCCATTAAGAAGAATGTTATTTCAGAAAAATTTCTATTGAGATGAGATGTAAAAGATGGAGGCGGGTCCGAAACAAAAGATTTGAAAGAAACAGATAAAATGTTAGCTTGTGTGAGACGGTGAGACATATAGACCTGTTATAGACTATCTTCTCATCTGGCAAGTCAACAACGCATACCGCTTTGACTAAACCTTACCTTTTATATAGCTCTTACACAGTACCACTAGATAAATTTAGATCCCAAAAGACCTATATTTAGAACAGTGTATACTACGAGTCACAACTTCATATGATTAATTAGCTATTTCAGAGTTTTTATGTGTTGTATAGAGGAATAATATGATTCGTGGGGATTTATGTTATAAGCTTGTCTATCTAAAATATCCGGTAGTATGTGTATTTTTTAAAATTTGTATTCTATCCAAATTCTCTTGTCACGATGCTCCTTTGCGACGGGTTTTTTTAAATGTGTCAGTCAAGTGCAGTCATGTTAAAATTACGAACAGCGTCATAGTCTAAGAGTGGAAGTGGATGATTATACAATTTTTAACTCCATTTGCATTGACTATGCAATGAAAGAATATCAATAACTTTTAAAGTATACTGTAAATCAATGAGCAAATTTAGTTATAATAATACAAGGTAATAAGATAAACGAAATGATTAGATTGAATTAAATATATAAGTAGAAATAAATAAAAAAAAAAAAAAAAAAAAACTTGCATATGAGTCTGCAAGTCAGGGAGACATTATCATGTAACGCTTTTTGGTGTCGTTTTTTGGTAACGCTTGTGCAACGCTTTTTGGTGTCGTTTTTTGATAACGCTTGAGTAACGCTTTTTTGTATCGTGTTTTTTTTGGTAACACTTTTCGAGTTTATGTGCCAAAGTAAAGACATGAAAATTCGAGCGTGCAGATTCTTGTGTTTGTAAATTAGGAATTAAATCGAACATTATGTAGTGCACGAAGAAAGACAGTACTTTTCCAGTTTATTAAGAAGTCATCTTTTAGCTTCTTCACCCATATTTTTATAATAAATGCAAAATATTATAGTATAACAAAAATAAAAAATAATAATGTAAAAAAATAAGGGTTATGGCGTGTTTCCGATGAAAATCGGAGCAGTAGAACAGAAGTTGTAGTTGGGGGGGGGGGGGCGCCGCTGGGGCGCGCGAGGGACTACTGGAGTAGTAACGAGAAGCGAAGAGCGGAAGTCGGGGTGCAGAGCCAGTTACGCTCAAGGTGAAGGTGTAGGCCCTACGATGACAAGCCCGCGGGGGGAAGGCTCTCTCTACAACCTCTACTCTAGACAATACGTACTACCTCCTGCCTCTTTCTAACTCCCTGTTACAAGTGTAACGCTTTTTGGGCCCGATTTTTAGTAACGTTTTTCGAGTTTATGAGTAGCCAAGACATAAAAATTTCAACAAATTTCGATTATAAAATCCCACCAGCTATGAAGTAAAAGAATAACTTTTAAGCTGTTTGTCGGTTGTATTCTGCGCAGGCGTGAAATGGAGGATTCCCCTCCTCCACCAACACTGGGTATAAAATGTTCTCTCAGGGTGCTAACCACTGTAAAGAATGACACGAAGTCCTCAATTTTATATTTTATTTAATGGAATTCTGAATTTTCCGTTAAAGGGTCGATAACTATGCAGCTGTATTAGACGTCATGTTTTCTAGCTACCCCTAAAGCTATTATAATATACTTATTACTTACTACTATTACTTTACTACTACTACTTTACTACTTTACTATTACTTACTACTTACTTTATTTAATTATAAGTAAAATTAATTATTTCAAGTTTATTACAAAAAAGCAAGGAAATTTGGTAACTTAATAGCATTTTAATGTTGCAGTAAATAAAATGACTAAAGCTGGTATTAGGCATCCGAATGCTGGTTATTTTTTATGCTTTTATTTTTTATATTTATATGGGGAATGATGGCGAATCACCACCATGGTGGGGTGAAGCAAAAACATGGTCGGGGCACGATGAGGTATTGTCTAATGGGGTTTTAATTCATTCACATTAAAACGTGCGGGGGCCGAGTGTGAATGTGAATCAGCCTTTATAGCAATGAAAATTATATAAAGCATCTATTACTTCCTTGTTTTAAGAATATGAAAGATATCTTTTTAATATTTTCTATAAAATCTTAGTTCAAAACAACTGACTAACATAATAATATTTTCTGCGAAATCTCGAAAAAAATATCTTAGAGTATAATAATGTTAATTTTTATTTTTGGTAACGAAAATTTGGAATGCTGAGTTTATGATTTAATTTAAGACAGAGGTCCTCGACGACTTTCACTCCTTATTTTGGAATCACAATCTTAATAAATTTCAAGATCACCATCTCCTTGACTAGAAAATATATATTTAGAACTTTAAAGAAAGACATTTTTTCCCTCCCCTCAGGTAATTTCAGCTAAAACACTAAATTTTTTTGATATTTACGACAATTCGCCGCGGCCTACTTTATTATTTGGAAAAGATCCCATTCTTCTATAAAACAGTCCTTCGAAGAAATTCCCTAAATGACAAACTGCAGCCTTTTTTAACAACTCTTTAGTCTTTCAACTGTGTTTTCATTTTCGCATTAAATCGCATTAGAAAATATTTTCATTTACGTCTTTTCTTATGCAAAATAACAAATCGCTGTTTACTCCTGATATTATAAATTGCAAAAGAGAATTTTTTTTATTTCTATTGTGTTTTGCACAAAACTTTATAATTTGTTTCAATTAAATAAAAAAAGATGTGCCTCAAAGATAAATTATTGTGTTACAATTTAGAAATTATTACAGGACAGCTATTTTCTAATTTCTACGAAATCTTTTCTCAAAGTAAGCAACATTGCTATATTGGATTATCTTTTTAGGGTCCGTAGGCAAAACCAAGGACCCTTATATTTTCCTGCGTGTGTCTGTCCGTCCGTCCGGTCGCCTTATCTTTCTCTCGGCTACACCTTTTGTCCGATCACTTTGAAATTTGGCATGTATGTGTCTTGTACCTACCCACATATTTTAAAAATATAGCGACTTAAAAAAAATTAGGGTAAAATACTTAAGGGTTAAATTATTTTTATTGTTTTTCGACACCATGAGGGGTATCACATGAAAGGGTACGTCGAGCTGATTACAAAAATATATAATTCTTTGGTTATAACATTGATAGGGCGAGCGTAGGCCAGTTTGAAGTGGGTGTGATACGTGCCCCCCCCCCCTCTATCTCTCTTATGTTATGTGCAAAAAATCTGGAAAAATTCCTGAACATTCTTCGACCAAAATTAAAGATACCACTTTTTGGAAATTTCGAAAAAAATATTATTTTATTTTTTATTGACAATAGTTATTTATGCACCTAGGGAGTAAAGTAAGCCATTATTCCCTGAGCGAAAAAAGTTGGTTCTTGAGGCGAAGCCGAAGGAACCATGGTCCCTAAATCCCGAGGCGAAGCCGAGGGAATTAGACTCTTTAATTCCCGAGGCGCAGCCGAGGGAGATAATTATCGCGAGAGGAATAATGGCACTTTACTCACGAGGTACATACAATATTTTATCTCCAGTAGGAAGAAAATACACATTTTCGTCCATAGCACAATTTTTATTTATTAATTTAATAAATAACAATAATTATTAGAACTTTTAATAGCAGATATAAGAGATTCAATATTAAAAACAAATAAGAATTGGAATTAAACTTAAATAGAAGGTTATTTAGATGCAGGTTATAATGTTGTAAACAAAGATAAACATGGTCAAAAAAGCGCAGTGCATGCCGCCAACCTGATTTCAAAAACTTCATTACATTAGCCATACATTTTCTACTATTTATAAAATAATTAAGTTGCAATCTTACTTTTTTGCCCTACTTTACTTTTTCGCCCTACTTTTACTTTTTCTCCCTACTTTTTGAGTTCAGGGATGAAAAGACCTGTTTTAGTCCCTCTAAACTAATTCAAAATCATAACTTTTTTCTCTACTGGAGATATTTTTAGGTTTCTGTACAAAGTAAAAAAAGAAACCTTATACAACGGCTCTGTCTGTCTGTCCGTTGGTGTCTGTCCGTTGCTTGTTTCAATTCATAAACTAGTATAGCTAGGAACATGAAATTCGGTACACATTTTGGATTTTTCACACTTAATATTTTCAAGATGGCGGCCAATATGGCGGGCAACTAAAAAAAAAGTTTTTAGCACCATGACATGTTATATATTATCTAGTTAAAGGTCTTGAAATGAAGAAAAAGAATATGCAATTATTAAAATTTTACACATAAAAATTTCAAGATGGCGGCCAATATGGCGCGGCGGGTGAATAAAAACAAGTTTTTAGTAACTATGACATGTTATATATCAATTTAAAGGTCTTAAATTGTAGAAAAAGAATATGCAATTATTAAAATTTTCAAGATGGCGGCCAATATGGCTGGTGACAAAACATTGTTTTAGTTACCATAACATGTTATACATCAATTTAAAGGTCTTGAAGAGTAGAAAAATAATATTACTATTAAAATTAGTCATATTCGTATTGTATTACCCTTTAATCTAATTTATTCTTCAGTCTTCCATAGGTCTATAGGGTATTAATAAATTTTATTGCTACTCCATGTCTGGCTATATTTCACCTCCTTTGAGGCATCCTCAGGCCTAAAAGAAGATTTTAAATTTATTTATCTACATCATCATTCACATTAACAAATATTTACATGAACACTTTGTATTATTACTTCAACCCAACATAATTATATGTTAAATTTTGTTGGATTGAAGTAATAATACAAAGTGTTTATGTAAATATTTGTTAATGTGAATGATGATGTAGATAAATAAATTTAAAATCTTCTTTTAGGCCTGAGGATGCCTCAAAGGAGGTGAAATATAGCCAGACATGGAGTAGCAATAAAATTTATTAATACCCTATAGACCTATGGAAGACTAAAGAATTAAAATTAGTGTAATTATATTACACATAATTATTTTAACTTTAATGTACAGAAACCGGCGATTATCGCCCCACGTACTTACGTGAAGCGCGCCTTACTTGGTTGTAGTCCGGTTCAGTGGCAACAAAATACTTAATAAGAAGTTTGTTTATGTGTTTTGAGAATATCAGACCATAGGATAGTTCAAAGTAAGCTTTTTAGCATTTTTAAAAAACACTGTTTATACACTTTACGCAGTTAAAAACACTATACAGTATGGCCTACGGACCCTCGCTGTGAGCTGACTACCACACACTTGACCTGTTTATTGTTTACTAACAAAGACGTTTTAATTCTTTACCGTAATTATCTACCAGCGTACATATCTATTAGTGCGTAAATACCACATACAGTTTTTTTTTTAAATGGACAATAATTTATAATCTCTATACTCCACTTATGCAACAATATTGTTGAATCGTAAAAAGTAACTCAAAAGTGTGCTTAAAATTATATTTGTACAAGAAGTAAATATAATGCAAATGGATGTTTTACAGTTTTATTTTGCCAATTTTAAGCAAGGTTTCCACTTTTTACACTCCCACACATACTACTGTGATTAAATGTTATTTACACGGTACTTTGTGCCTTAATTTAAGTACAGACACAAAAATTATTGCTAATGCTGCCAAAAAAAGTGTAATTTAGTTCTTAATGTAGGTATTTGTTTTGTACTGCTTGCATTTTACGTAATATTTCAAGTATTGATGAATCGTCATTAATTTGAAAGCTAAAATTAATGTCTACGATGCCTAGATACCAATTAGTAAAAAGGAAGAGTGGAAGGCAAATAAATATGTTCTGAAGGAGGCAATAAAATCTCGGCTAATAGATTGATGAGTGGATTTGGTGTTCACGTTCACGAGTGAAGCTCAGACAATTTTAAACTAAAAGCGAGGTTCCAAGGCCCACCTTGAGATAGCACCACAGGTAAAAAGGCCAAAACGTAGACTTCGACTATTAGGGGTTCAGGAATCGACAAGAGCTTACACAGTCTGGTCATAGAAATACGGATACACGGACCATATATTTCGGAAAAGGAAAATCTTTTTGAAAATTTTACAAAGCAAATACACCTAGAGGTCGACCAAGAAGTCATGGAAATGTGAGGAGTGCGCTAGTGTTGTCATGTACAGTCAGTTTTTGATATAATAGACCACGGTCAAAAAACACAGTGTTGTTCTTTTGTTATTAATAATTTTATTTTTGATAACTTCTATATTTTTTTAATATTTTATGCAAAAGGCAACACTGTACCTGATAAGAAATCACTAATAATGTACGATAATATCTTTATATTATTATTCATAATACTATTCTTTCAATTTAAATCGATTTTCTTCTTTCATAATCTATTATTTCTTCCTCTTTATTTCTGAGTTATTTGGATTTAGGACAGGTGTGACTATAATTCGTATTGTATAAAAACAAACAAAACAGGAAACCTAACAGATTGGAAACCTTCTTGTTGTTGTTATTCGTGAGATTTGACGTAACTGCGCATGTCATACAAACTAGAAATGGGTATTGTCTTAGCACCCGACTGTACTGACTTCGGCACTACTCGGAAGTTCCGATTTTAAACGAAGTTAAGCTTTCCGTTTCTCCCGTGTTCATGACTTCTTGGTCGACCTCTAGTATATATTATAATTCTTGGTTGAAATATACGATAATATCACGTTCATGAGCTAAAACAAAGTTTTAAAATATCTAATTTAATGAAAACTCTTTCATAAAATTACATTTTAATGGTTATACGTTAGCTGGTAACATTAAAAAACAAAAATCGTTAATAAAACGTATTGTTAATTGGAACGAGCGTAATGAGTTAATTTCAGAGACTTGGGCTTTGAAAAGTTGGTATATTTGTTTGTCTTTTGTCTCACGATAACTGGCCTAAAAATGGCCTACTTTAAATTTTTGTAAACAATTATGTACACTTTTCTATACTATATTATTCAATTTTTCATTTTGTTAATACAAGGAGCGATATTTTTTTTATTTTTTTTACCCTTTCTATTTTGTTACCAAGTCTTAAGGTCATTTAAAGTCATGGAGACTGATAAACTTGTCAGTGGTTAGTCGGTTTTTCTCCCATCGTCATAACGGTTTAAACCACATACGTGGTCTAAATATATTTTTATACAACTTTCATTATATAACGCACTTTAACTCCTTATGATAGGTAAGAAGTACTCTTTTCTAATTTTTGTGATAGTTAATATTAATGTTAAAACTAGAATTTATTATATATTTGGTAAATAACTTAGTTTTTCGATGTTTTTAGGCATGAATATGCCCCGGAGAGGGACGAAATATAGCCATATTTCTGAAGCATGATGCTCTGCGTCTGAATTAATCCTTACCCTTCAACGACCCACAATAAAAATATATGCAGATATATTCAGTTTTCAATACAATAAAAATACTACTTTAGTGTGTAAAATACAATAAACAAAAAAATCGCAAATTAAACGAAATGATCTTAATTCTGTTTATTTCACTTATTTAGGTTAGTTGAATGCATTTACTGATCAAAAGCCAAATCAAAGAAATCAAACTAACGATGTTCCCGAATGGAATGGAACAAAGGTTTGACTTTTGATCAGTAAATGCATTCAACTAACCTTAATAAGTGAAAAACAAAGTGAAATAAACAGAATAAAGTTCATTTTTTTTTTTTTTTTTAGATTTAGTACTTATACATACTTATATATATTTGTTATATTGAAAACTCAATTTCTGTCAATTCTCAACCGATTTTGTTGATGCAAGGCCCATTTTTCTTCAAAAGCAATCTAATTTTAGAAAAAAATATAGGTTACCATTTAAGATTACAAAGTTGAGAGAGATACCGTCGAAACTATGAGATAAAAATAATTTTGGAAATTATATTATAAAACTACGTAAAAATCCAAGGTGAGTTACCATATACATTTTTCTCTATCTTCAAAAATAAAAGAGATAACAGGGTGAGCCAGTTTATCGCGGCCACCCTGTACATATAGAAAGAATATAGTAACTTCGTTTATGACAGAGGTAGGCCAACAAATTAAATAAACAGGTCAAGTGTGTGCTAGTCAGCACACAGCGAGGGTTCGTAGGCAACCCTGTATGGTTTAAGTAGTACCCTATTGCTGGTGTTTTTTAAAATGCTAAAAAAAATACTTTGAACTATCCTATGGGACTGATATTCTCAAAACACATAAACAAACTTCTGATAAAGTATTGTTTTGCCACTGAACCGAACTACAACCATATAAATACATCGAAAAGACCATAATGATAAAAAACGTATTTTGTCAATAAAAAATAATATAATATTTTTTTTCGAAATTTCCAAAAAGAGTTATCTTTACTTTTGGTCGAAGAATGTTCAGGGATTTTTTCAGATTTTTTGCACTTCACATAAGCGAGATAGAGGGGGGGGGGGGGCACGTTTCACACCCACTTCAAACTTGCCTACGCTCGCCCTATCTAAGTTATATCCAAAGAATTATATATTTTTGTAATCAGCTCGACGTACCCTTTCATATGATACCCCTCACGGTGTCGAAAAAAACAAAAACAATTATAACTTTAAAGTTTTTTTACCCTACTTTTTTTAAGTCGCTATATTTTTAAAATATGTGGGCAGGTACAAGACCCATACATGCCAAATTTCAAAGTGATCGGACGAAAGGTGTAACCGTGAGAGCACGCGAGAGGACGGACGGACAGACACACGCAGGAAAATATAAGGGTCCTTGGTTTTGCCTACGGACCCTAAAAACACTTTTGTAAAACTACGTAAATCTTGACGAATATCAGCACAAATATATACCTTTCTCATCTCGAAAGAATTGGTCTTAATTTAATAAGTTTAATAGATTATTGTAATACACTTTTTTTTTTTTTCGTTTATAGCACCCTTATTATTTATCTTATTTTAAAAATGCAAATTACGCTGGGATATTTTAAGATGATAAGAAAGTTGCTCAAGCAGAATTATTTTTGTAACAGTCAAATAAAGTTTCGAAATTGAGGTTGAGATTGAAGAGGATATAGAAAAAAATAAAAAAATCCACTAGAGGAAGACATCCAATTTCCTAAAGTTAATTTTTCTGTGCCTCCTCCAAACGTTTTCTAAAGCTAAATATAAATCAAAACCTTATAACATGCCCGATTTCCCGTCCCTTCATGTTTTTATAGCACCCCTGACATGCACAAGGGTTAATTCCTATGACAAAATTTTGTAACAGCTTCCTCAATTACATTTTTTTATTTCGCACGTCCAAGAAACAAAAATTACTTTCGCGTTTATCACATTTTCTTTGCCTACTCTTTCATTTACTTTACGATGACTTTCATATTTTACGATTTTGGTAGTATTCATACTACGGAACGATTAAATTTTAATTTAAATCAAATTATAATTATTATTAACTACGGGAAACAGACAGAGAAAAATAGACTCCAGCGCGGGGATTTGAACAACCGGCCTCTATATTTCCAGTATAGTGCTCTAACCAACTAAGCTACGCAGGAGAATGAATTTCTCTGACGTTAATGATACCTTGACCCGAATTTAAAGCTTTCAATTTTTCCACAAGTCTGAGAAGTCAACATTAATGACAAAGAACTCGACCGAGAAATAACGCTTATAATTATAAAGTACCCAATTAGTACCTGTACCTCGTACAATCAATTAGAAATTCATATTTTACGATTTTGATTGTATTCATACTACGGAACGATTAAATTTTAATTTAAATCAAATTATAATTAGTATTAACTACGGGAAACAGACAGAGAAAAATAGACTCCAGCGCGGGGATTTGAACCACCGGCCTCTATATTTCCAGTATAGAGGCCGGTGGTTCAAATCTCTGTCTGTTTCCCGTAGTTAATAATAATAATAATTTGATTTACGATAACTTTTAAATAAGGTAGTTTATTATCTCGGGTACTATTATATAATATTTAAAAATGTTTTAGTACTATTTTAGAGTTTAGCACAAATTGAATTTGAGTTTAAAATCTGACCTTTAGAACCTGTCATATTTGGCCAATTCATTTTCATCTAATTTTAAGAAAGGATCATAGCACATTTTAAACTTTCGACTCTATGCTCTAAATAAGCGCATATAATGAAATTCACTTAAGCGTAAATACGGTGTTAGGTAATGTTGAGTCTGTTAGGAGATTGGGTGGCTAAATGTTCCATGTGATGGATTGTCACTATCTTTATTGGTAGTACTTGAGTTTTAGCCAAGGTAAACAGTAATAATTCTTCCCTCAGCTTATTCAAAGGTCTCAATTACTCCGCTCCAGCATGCCCGCGTTTCCTAGCGTCACTGAATTCATAAAGTTATATTTTTTGTAGTTTTTCATCCTCACAGAGTAGCATCATGGTAAAATCATTGATTTTAATCATTTCTCAATCCATCTTTGCCTTAAGGCCCCCATACACAGTCAAAATGTTTACGCAAACATTTTGGGCTGTTTGATGTTTGACGTGTATGGCCTAAATTTGCCTGACATCAGGTTTGCGCAAAATGTTTGATCGTGTATGGGGGCCTTTTTTATACAAGAAAATCTTCTTTGGTATATAATTCGTCCGTCTTTACATACTTCCAACGTTTCTTGAACTAGCGCAGTCGAGTAATTTAAGAATAACTTTAAATTTAGAATAACTTTTTTTTTACTTTAATTTTTTCTTTTAATCGTTTATATTCTTCATTTGTCAAAAAAACAAGTTTCGAAAAGGAATGTATCTACTTTATATATTTTATATATTATGAGTAAAACTTCAATTCAGATTAAAATAATAAGAAATAACTTCACGCAAATATTCTCTGGTAATTGCTTCATAAATAAAAAAGAATCTCTGAAAATATGTTTAGATAATAAAACGTCTGATTTAATAAAAATATTAAGGAGACATTTATTTTACACCTTAAATCACTCTATATATTTATATCGAAAAAACACAATAAGGTATCGTAAGGATTCGCTTCAAAACAATAATTGCGTCAAGGATGTAATTAAATTTAGAATCAAGGTTAATTAAAAAATTATAGACCTGTCTCAAAAACGATTTATCTTTTTTCGCCAATTCGACTTCCGATCTTGATTTACGGTAGGGTCTTAAAGAGTTGGCATTTTAATTATAATATTCT
Organism: Gerris lacustris; assembly: GCA_951217055.1. Lineage (NCBI taxonomy): Eukaryota > Metazoa > Arthropoda > Insecta > Hemiptera > Gerridae > Gerris > Gerris lacustris. The sequence goes on from OX578285.1 coordinate 56,850,536, forward strand.
TTATTTTATTTGATTACTACATTTTATCGGTGTCACTTTTCTCTACTGCCGGTATTAAATAATAGATGGGATTTTTATAAAACCGCGCCAAGAATATATCCCGCCAAAAAAATTTCGGCGCCGACAAAAGACACGTGAAGACTTTATAACCCTTGCACGCTGGACCTGTTCCAAAGTTCGAACCATTTTTCAAACGATGTTATAGAAGATTTGACAGTTTGTGACCGATCTTACTACCACATACATTATATGTGTTGGAGATGAAACGTTTATAGCCTGAGTACTATTCAATATCGAACGTTACCGATAAAGCTACGGTAGCATTCGATTCAGTTCGTTGACCGTTGACCGCTTTCGAGGTTTATATTACCTTATTATTAACCTTCTCCTAAAGCTAAGATTTTAAAATTTACAGCTGATATCTGTCTGCAGATATTTATTAACTGTCTACCATCGAGTATAGAAATATTTATGCTTTTTCTTTTTCATTTCATACTCCCTAGAGGTCCTACGTTATAGAAAAGAAGAGACAGAGAAAAGAAAACAAAAAAAAAAAAACAATAACCTTTTTTAACAGCACGGTAGCCAAAAAAGTCCCCGGAACTCACCAGTCAACAGTTTTTTCTTGTTTGTTTTATATAACATCTCCAAAATAAATATAAAAAAGCAGATAAGTTGGTATTCCAACAAAAATATCTAACGTCTAAAAGAAAAAAAAATATGTGTGAGACTCTCACGCATTGGAAGTGAAACTTCAGTTCTAGAAACAGAATAAACATATGAAATATGTGTAGGAAATAGCACAATGCATATTAAGTAATGCATATTATATAAATCATTTATTTAATACGGAACATATACATATTTAAAAACAAGTGTTAATAATGCCGCCACATTCAGATAACTTATCAAAGAAACATAATTTCAATTAATAAAATATTTTCATAAAATGTTAGCGAAGAATGAAGAAAAACATGAAAACAATATCAATATAATATATTATAAGGTATAATTATAATATATTAATATAATATATGAGGGTATTATTATAACAATTAATATAATATATTATATATTAATTGTTATAATAATTCCCTTATATTTCAATTCTGTGTTCAGATTTGGTATATAAGGTGTAGCGCAGCGTAGTGGTAGCGCTCTTAGCTCTCATTCCGGGGAACCGAGGTTCGAGACTCGTACAGAGGGAAGATTTTTTACACGTAATTTAACTGCCGGGCCTAAGTTGGCAGTTGATTAAAATATCTATACAGGCGAGTCTTAAAACAAAAACTTGCCATTTCGTTAATTTCACATAAAAATTTTTTCACTTAGACTAGTCTGGAAACGCGAACTTCGTTTCCCGACGTCAATTTCGGTCAAGCAAATTTACTCTACAGCGGCTAAACAAGTTTCACTTCTAGAATTTCCGAAAAAATATAATTATACCTAAATAATATGCATTAAAAATTCAGTTTATTTTTTATAATTTAACTGTTATTATTGTTTTTCCGTTTAACATATTTGGGTGGTTCTCAGACTACAGGCAATTTTCCTGTCCACACTCTTCAAATTGCACATAGTGCTAGAATTTTATTTTATTTTTTAGATAAATTATTTCTACCATAAATATGCAAGTTAAAATTAAATATAAATATGCTTTAACAACGTTTTTAATAATATTCGCCTATAAAAATATGTTAAGAAGTGGTAAAACTGTAACTACCGTGGTTTTTAAAAATGAATAAGACCCACGGTAATTACAACTATTTAAAGACATGGTAATTACATTTCAAAATTGTAAGTAAATTATTTACTTTAAAAATGTCTTTATAAAATATATTGTTGACATAATGTAAACAGGCAGTATTATGCTAATAAATCCCAGGAACAAAATCGTTCACAAACAATTATAACCTGTGTTATAAACAACCATGGTAATTTCAATTAAAAAGGTACGTACCAGAACACGTTATTTCTTTTGATGGTAGAAGCAGACTCACCTTGAATAACATGAAACTCACTGCCTTTTATTATCAGCAGGCATGCCAAAAGACTTTCGATGAGGGAGAAAAAAAAAATTCCTTACACTAAATTTCTGTACGATTTGTTTTTATTTCGAGCATGGTAATGACAAATAACAAAAGGACACAAGTCAAAATGCTCTGAAAATGAATACAATAATTTTTTTTAATTAAATATTGCGTTTTATTAACTATTCACTAGTATTGAATGCATGTATTTATAACTTTTATCCATACACTTATTTAAGGTAAATATATTAACAAAAAAATGTTAAAATCCTATTTCTGGACTTCCATGGTAATTACAGTTTTACCACTTCTTAACATATTTTTATAGGCGAATATTATTAAAAACGTTGTTAAAGCATATTTACATTTAATTTTAACTTGCATATTTATGGTTGAAATAATTTATCTAAAAAATAAAATAAAATTATAGCACTATGTGCAATTTGAAGAGTGTGGACATGAAAATTGCCTGTAGTCTGAGAACCACCCATTTACGCTTTGAGAGAAATCATCATACATTATCAGACATCATACACTTATAAGATAGATTGTGTAAGTTTATATGAAACATTTTCAAAGTGTTTTTAACTGGAGTCGTACTGCGTAAAATATTTCTTGGTGAAAAAAATATGTGTACTCTATTACGAGCGCAAGAGTCTCAGTAAAAAAAAAAGAAATTACAACCAACATGAAAACGGTGACATATCTGCAGATTGCAGTTTATTTTAGAGAATAAAATGGGTGGAATACCATTGAGTAAAGAATATTTATAATTTGGGCCATAGTTATTACATTAAAATGGTTAGCTGAAAAAGTATTCAGTTTAAATACGTTGGTTATATGAGATTAAAATTAAAAAGGTTTGAAAATGAAAAATGATTATTTTAACTACTTGTAATAAGGTAAGCAATATGACAAATAAATTTAGAAGCTTCTAACCTGAAATAATGGTTATTTTACATCTGAAATAATGTATGATTTCACAACAGAGTGATATCAAAATATTGACTTTGAACAAATCAATGGATGTCTTTATTACCTTTAGACGATGATGTGTAATTGTTAAGTAAGTTTTATTAATTATAAAATATGACTACTTAATTTATCCAGTTTTAGGTGGATAATTCGACTAACCGATTGCTGAAATTTTTCTCTGATAAAACAAAATATATTATATGTTACGTACAAATGTAACTTACGTCGACTGTCTTCTATTTATATGTACAAAAATACATAGGGTGATTCTAAACCTCATTGGCTACAAAAAACGTCGTATAAACCATGGGTCTATTCTCAGTCGTTTTCCCACAAGGTCTAAGTTTATGTTTTTATTAAGATCGCATACCTTTGCTCATAAAAACACTTATTGCTCCAAAAGTATATAAGCTAAAACAAAATTTCTTACAAGAAAATTAAGTATAATATTAATTTTCATACCCGCAAATTACATGGCAAAACAATTATACAATTTTTTATTTTAATTAAAAAAAAATGTTTGGTTTCATAACTTGGTAGAGCACCGAGCTTATATTTGTCGGTACTAATGTTTCGATCGATATTAATATTACTACCCAATCACAAGGCGGAATTTTCAGTAAACTTCCCTGAAAGTAAAAGAGAAACGTGTTCATTGTTGCTATTGTTGCTTTACAGGTGAGTAAATAATTAAAAGCATATTAAAAAAATGCAAGATTGGTTTAGTGTACTTATCTACATGTCAACAATAAACAAGTTTCTTTTTTACCTAAGGCAAAGTTTACTAAAAATTCCACCTTGTGAATGGGTAATAATATTAATATTGATCGAAACGTTAGTAAATAAGAAAGATTTTCCTAAAATGTTAAGAAGTTTAAGCTCGATTCTCTACCAAGTTATGGTATTACAAATATATATTTTTTTTTAAATAAAATTTTTATACATTTTTTGTCATGTAATTTGAGGGCATGAAATTAATGTTACATTTTTCTTGTAAGAAATTTTGTCAGCTTTACAACGGAACCAAGGTCTGTCAGTCTGTCAGTCTGTCTGTCTGTCTGTAATGTTTACGTGTCCAACGATAACTTGAGTAAAATTAGACCGATTTAGTTGCAATTTAGTATACATGTTCCTTTTACTAAGGCTAAGGTTAAGTTCGTTAAACAGCGTTATTCGTCTAAGTTAGCGCGCAACGCATGCGTAAACGTGAGCTTCGAATGTAAAATTGGAATTTCAGAACGGGAAATGATTCTATTATCACCTATTCGATGAGACGAACATTTTTCAAATACATGTTTTTTTATTAAAACCATCAAAGAAACCGCAATGAGGTAATAAGGATCGTTATAACTATTAAAGCGGACCTAAACGTTTAATACAGAGAAAACAATGTTTTTACCGATATCTTACGTTGTAAAGAAACGAATTTAATAAAGCTTAAAATCCATCGTCTAGAGTACAATTAAAATAGGCATAAAAAACTTGATAGAACTTGATAGAAGCAGTAGTTATTGAGTAGTTAAGTGATGCATTTTATAATAGTTGAAATGAAGATTGCCGGAACTTGTAAGTTAAGGAATATGTAGAAAGGGCACCCTTCTCCCCCACTACACGGCTCCATTACAATCATCCTCTTTAATTATCAACTCATCGTAATTAACTACTTTCTTAATATATAAAATTAATTGCATTACACTCACTTCAATGTTAGGGCCACGGGATGCCAAGTATGATTAATTTATAGTATTCAATTGTTGATGAGAACATGGATTAAACAATGGTGTGGAGGTTTATAGAATAATTGCCAAATAAATATAATTCTACTTACATCAAAGTAATCACGGATAGATTCGTTTTGTTCAAGGAAGTCTTGGGCGGCAGGCTCGTCGTGACAATAAGTCACATGCTTGTCAAAATCTCTTTCCTAAAACAAATAATGAAATCAATTAAATAGGTATAAAAAAAATAAATAAATAAAAATATCAATTAATAATATGTATAAAAATGCAATAACGAACTTTACAAAAAGACAATATCCCAGGTCATTCTGGAATAAAACTATAATTTTTGAGTTATCAATGAAATTCCAAATGCATAACGCATGTACTAAGACATATTCATAGATATACTTCTATTTCACCTATTCAAAGGGCATAGTGAGAAATAAGCCTTTAATTTATTAATACCAATACTTTCTTTTAAATCATATACTATGTATTGATATAAATTAATTTATCTCCAGTGGGAAGAAAAAGTTATGATTTTAGATTAGTTCAGAGGGACTAAAGTAAGTCCTTTCTTCCCTGAACTCAAAAAGTAGGGAGAAAAAGTAAAAAGGGCGAAAAAGTAAAGTAGGGAGAAAAGGAAGGATTGTCAACTTAACTATTTTATAAATAGTAGAGAATGAATGGCTAATGTAGTGAGGTTGTAGAAATCAGGTTGGCGACACTGCTTTTTCGACCTTGTTTTATCATTGTTTTTAAACGTGCATCTAAATAACCTTCTATTTGAGTTTAACTGCAATTCTAATTTGTTTTTAATGTTAAATCTCTTATGTCTGCTATTAAAAGTGCTAACAATTATAGTTATTTATTAAAATAATAAATAAAAACTGTGCAATGGATGAAAATATGTGTTTTCTACTTACTGGAAAAAAATATTGAATGTACCTTGGGAGTAAAGTGCTATAATTCCCCTCGCGATAATTATTTCCCGCGGCTGCGCCTCGGGAGCTAATTAGCGTTATTCCCTCGGCTACGCCATGGGAATTAAAAATCTAATTCTCTCGGCTTCACCTCGGGATTTAGGGACCATGGTTCCTTCGGCATCGCCTCAAGAACCAACTTATTCGCTCAGGTAATAATGGTTTACTTTACTCCCTAGGTGCATAAATAACTATTATTTGTTATTAAAATTCTTTTAAATTAGCGTTTTTATTTTTTCTAAAGGAAAAGTATTGTTTTCACCCTAATAATCCGAAACCGAGATTTCAACGGAATTATCAGTTTTGGGTGTTTTCGAGACGATTTGAGTGGTTTTTAGGTGAATGTCTGCCTGTCTATGTCATACGCAACTCATGAGAGTTGAAACTTGGTACATAAATACGTCCTTACTTGTAGTTGAATTGCCCGGTCAAATAATCAATACGTCAATAATCCATTTTTGATTCAGTAAAATTGAAACAAATTTAGAAAAATTTCCAATTGAGCTGAAATGACCCCCAATTATACCATTCTACGAGACAAATACGTCCTCCATATTAATGACTTATATCTGCCACCATTTTTTCAAATATTTGGTTAGTAGAAGTTCCGAGACACCCCGCGCCCCGTCCTTTTTTTTTTTTTTTTTTTTTTTTTTTTTTCATATTTGGACAAGAATATTAACCTAAATCAGCATTGAAGAGATTAGTATTTGTAAAAATGATTATTAAACGACATAACCAATTTGGTAAGCAGTTACATGAAATTAAACCACCGCAGCATTTCTTATGGGAGTAACTCTCCTATGCTTCTAGAAGCAACTAACCATTACAACTAAGGTAGAATTTTATTGCTACTTATGTAGCTTATCCCCTTCCAAACCGATGGTGCTCTAGATGCACTTAAAAAACATTTTAGCAAATACTTTGCTAAAGGCAACTCAAATCAAAATTGGATTAGAAACTCATTTTCAATTAGTCCAGAGGTTTTAGAAGTTCTAGTAAATTATATGTATATTGTAAAAATATAGATAATTTTTAAAACCCTCTATACCTCTCCCCCCCCCCCCCTATAATTTGATAATATGCCAGATGATCATGATAATGCCAAGTGGAACAGAGGTGATAAGGTTGGGAACCCTTGCTCTGCACAGATATACCTATCAGTAAATGTTCCATGCTAATATACATAAAAAGTAAGGGATGTTCCCTGTTCCCTTACCTTGAACAGTTATACTTTGACACATGCCTCAAGCAAAATTCCAAGGAGAAAGAAAATGATTTCTGTGATACAACTTATCAGAGCGAAACCGGGTATCATTATTTTAACAACTATTCCGTCTTTATCAGCAATCATATCATTATTATCAATGACAGTTAAGTCTCCAAGGTAAAGGTACCTCCCATATAGTAAGACTACAAAAGAATTTGGATCTAAAAATAGTCATTATCAATACTCCTAATTTAGTTCAGCACTTTTTATTTTACTTCATAACTAAACAAGCTTTAGACAATTATACATAATATATTCGTAGTGTCTGAGTCAAGAATAAAGGTGATTTATAACTTCAATACATTTATAAACCTATATAAGATGAGTAAAAAAAAAAAAAAAAAAAAATTACCATTCGGAGAAACGCCCTTCCAAGTTGTTTAGGTTCTTTGGCGTAGTACTTGATACCTTCCAGCAATACACTAATAACAATAAACAAAATTGTTTTAGAAATTACAAACACCCATAAAAATGTATGACTAGTTTGAGTGAAATTAGTGAAGTATGACTAGTGAAGTGAAATTAGAATAGATCAATAAAAGAAGAACTGTAAAAAAATGTATTTATTTATTTATCTATTTATTGGTTTAACACAACTATAAGGCTAAAAAAATATTCTCGGATTATCCGTTTTATCATCCTTAACTCTTTTATAAGGAAGTATGTTTGAATAAGTGATTTAACTTGATCAGGAAAAGGACGGATGAAGGAAGACAGAAATCACGAATAAAAGTAAATTGAATTGCATTAAAAAGTTTTGTAATTTTGAAATTTTAGTGGTCCCAAGTAGAATAAATATTTCATTTTAATTAAAAACATCGACTATGCTCACGGATGATTGAATAAAAGTGAGGGAAAATTTCTGAATAAGTGGTGGATTACCAAAACAGGTCTTATCATGTCAATATTCCCTAGTTGAATAACATTTTCCTTGTAGTTTGTAGCTCAGAACAACAATTATAAACTGATCAAGGTAAGTTTAAATACAAGTGAGAAAATATTAAGTAGGAACATCGAAACCGGTTTCAATAATATGATCTAAGTAAAATAGACTCATATAACATAATAATCCACTGGCTGGAATGCCAGTTCTTACTTTCAGCGTCGAATATAATATAGGCTCTTGGGTGACCCTTTTTGCTCTAATCTCAGAAAGCTTTATTAAGAACATTTAGGACTGCCAAATGCTAAAGGGCTTATTCTACTATAAACGTATGTAATGTCACACGGGGTTAGCGTGTCTCTCCATCAGTTATATAAACCTTATAATTGGCATAAGTAACTGGATAGAAGTAATTTTACTTAAGCAGCAACCCATTTGTACCGTGATGCTAGGTGAGCCCCTTGCTGGAGTCTGGAAACTAGCCCATAGTTTCCAAAGGACAGATAATAGCATTAAGCTACCAGGGGCATACAAGCGCATAAAAAATCTTAGGATATATAATTACTGTAAGTAATTGAGCTTAGTAAATATAAATGCCACTGCCACTAATAGCCTGGACTTATTAAGCCATCGGGCGTGGTCACTATTTGGATGGGTGAACCCAGAATCTTGGTTAAATTTCTGATCGCGGGCTCCCCCAGTCGGTGCTCTCCTAGCATCGCTATATAAAAGGGTAGCTGCTTATGCGAAGTGGCGACTAACTGGTTGCGAATACCAATTATAAGGTTTACACAGCTGATGGAGCGACACACTAACCCCTTGTCATCCATTATATAAATAGTTGTATAAACCCTTTGGCAGGCCTTAGCCCTTCGCGGGCTGTTTAGCCATGGAGTTAGTTAGAAACCCAAGAGATTGACGAGAAAATAAAGAGAGGGGAAAATGAAATCCACTGATTTAATACAAGAGCAGACAGTTCTAGATGCGAACGTTTCCTTGGCAATGAACATAGGGACACAATGCCCTTGGCAATGCACATAGGGACTCAATGCCCTTGACAATATACATAGGGACACAATGTCCTATTTGTTTACTTTCTTTATAAGATGATCTATTATAGATTTAACTTACGTATTATGGAAGACAGCGATGTCTTTATAGTTGCCGAATACTTTTTCTTTACTGTCACAGACATGTCTAGGTATACCGGCTCCGTCCAGTGGTTTCATGTAGTAATCAACAACCTGCATTATATCCCTGCAGTATTCTTCTTCAGTTTCAACCAACTCTGAAATGACGGCCCTGTAAAACACAATTAAATTTGGTTTAGTCAAGTTATTAAAAACAGCATAATACGTCAAACTAATAATGCATAATTATAAATAAAATGCGTCATTACAATAACAATTCTTTATTCTGATTCCAGTACGTGGCAGAGATTATGAGAGAGATTATACATAAGCTGTATAGTTATGATTATCTTTCCAATAAAGTTATCTACCTTTATTGTCTATTGTATAGGCCGGCTTTCAACCACTAGAGATCATGTCAGTGACATTCGGATGATTGCTGAGACTGTTAACGCCGATAAAGAAACTGTCAGAAAAATTTTACTTGACGAATTGAAAATGAAGAAAGTCTGTGCGAAGTTGGTCCCAAAAAAACAAGTCGTGGATCTTGCACCAGGACAACGCACCTGCCCATAACGCGCTGTCTGTGAAGCGTTATTTAGCCACTGAGGTACTCCAGTGCTCGAACACGCGCCGTACTCGCCTGATTTAGCACCCTGTGACTTCTTCCTGTGTCCGAAGATCAAATCTGCCTTAAAAGAAACCCGGTTCGAGTTGATGGAAGAGGCGAAGCGAAAATCGGCGGAGCTCCTAAATGCTCTTACAAAAGAAAACTTCCAGCATGGCTTTGACCAATGAAAAAAAAAAGAAACTAATGGAAAGGTGTGTAGCGAGGGGAGGGGTGTACATTGAAGGGGAGCATTTGATTGTCGAATGATTTTTAAAATAAAACTCGTTTTCATAAGCAGTCTCGTTATTTAATAGCCAGACCTCGTATACTATAATTACGTTCTTGACCTACAGGACAATTTATAAGTTACCAACCTTTATTGTCTATAAGCCCGCTTTCAACCGCGTCATGTCACAGGTAATATCACTGACAGTGCCATTCGCACTACTGTCTTTTTTTATTTCACATTTTTACTCGTCGAAACCGGCACTAAAGATGGCTACAAGTGGTTGAAAGCATTGACCAGTAAAGTTAATTTTAGTGGAAAGAAACCTTTCTATATTCCTAATTAAGCGACTCTACTGCTCATCTATACAAAAATTACGTTCTTGTCCTTCAGAAAATTTTGTTTTTAAGTGATAATTGCAAGGCTCTACTAAAGGCATTAATAAAAATTATGATTAGAATTGCGTAAAAATTTACTGCTGACTTGACTTAAACTAAACCATAAAGCCAAAATTTGTACAGGTCACGCTTTTCTGTTTGCAAGGGCTAAGGGGTTTCTGTCCCTTCGGTCTTCCGTATATAAAACAGTTTGCGCTAGTATGCCTTGGGTAAAGTTTTAGCGTGTAGCCTGGCATAGACAGTGTTCTAATATAACTGAAAAAACTGTATGCACACAGAGTAGAGTAATTTATAATACACAAGGAGAAATTCACTGCTTCGGATACGAGGTCAATACGAAATCCTAATATTTGTCCCTAAGTTATGGACGATGAAGGATGAAGAAAAGAAAGACCGAGAACGAAGTGGCTGAAGAATCTCCAGGATTACAATGTAAGCTCTTTTAATGCAGTCTTAGAAGTCGTATAGCAAAGTCCAGTCGGTTTCAATTTGTCAACAGTTGTTCTGTGAAATTAACACTTCTATTTCAGTCATAATTCAAACCTATTATTTCTCCTTCTATATGGTTTTTCTTTCTTATAATGTAGAACTCCCGTCGCATTTTGGAACAGACAAATAGTTTTTCATTCTATTCAGTTTGATCAAAGGTTCTTTATAAATAGTGTACATTAGGTTTGTTCCAACCACACTTCAAACTGGTTTGGAACTGTCCGACGCATGCGCATTGGACCACATTTGAACGTTTTTTGCTAATGCACATGCGTCGTACAGTTTGAAACTAGTTTGAGGTGTGGTTGGAACAAACCTATAATTATAAAAAACACGATTTGTAAAATCTTACTCTCTTTTGTAGATGACTTGTTGGACAGACTCAGGTACGTCATCTTTAGGTGTTAAGACGACAATCGGTACCCAACCTTTCCTCTTTGGGTTATCTATACTTTGCATCAACCATCTGCAACAAAAAACACAATTTTAGATTAGTCACTGCAGATAAATTCCATTATACCGTCATGACATTGTCATGCATAGTTTTATACGTAAGACGGTTTAATGTCAGGGTTCATCTAATTGTCTGGCATCCAAATATTATAAGACTAACAAACATGAATAATGCATAATAAGTAGGTTCTAATTCTATCTTGAGTTCGAGGACGTCTGAAAGCAATTAGATTCATTGGCATCTCCAGCTGGCGTCATTAAAGAAAAAATAGTTGCGAGATTTTGTATAATGAATTCAACTTAAGTAAAACCTATGTTTATATTATAATACAATACCTAGCATTTTTTTTTTTTTTTTTTTTTTTTTAAACCATACTGATTTTGACCACTTTAATTGATCATCATCAATATGATCTATGACTCTAAGCTAATATATAATTATACAATCAAAATTGTATAATAGTAATGGTAATTATCATTAACTGGTTGAAATTGGTCTAGATAAAACATTTAAAAAATAACTTTCATTAATTCGACTGTTCTAATCAAAAGCGATTATTCCCAACAATAAAAAGGTTAAAATTAGGTTAAAAAAAATTTAAAAAAAATTAAAATTAGTTTTTATAATAATGATTAGGTTTTAGTTTTATTACTAAAAAATGTTGCCATTTCAATTCTAAAAATCACCAATCTAAATTAATTTCCCAGTTACTCCTGTTATTTTGTACATCGCAATTTTGTGTTTTGTACTATTATCACTATTTAATAAGCATAGACTCGATCGTTAAATACGTCTATTAAAACAGAGGTGAACATAAAGAAAGTAGAGAAATATCATAATTTTATATGAAAAACTTTAGTTTTTTACTACCAGAGTTATTTTATAACCAGCTACACTTATGTGTATTGCAATATAGTATCTTTAATATTATTTAAGGCTTTTTTGTTGGACCTCTAAATTTAAGTTATTAAAATATTTTTTTTTTTGCTTTTTCATTTACTTTCCAGTCAACACTATTACAGAATAGGGGATCGGTAGCATAACTTTAGTGATCATAATATCTTTATTAACATGATGACCTCATATCTGGTTATGATTGAAATGCAAGAGAGATGAAAAATGTTTCACTCTGATGACTACATCACCTTTATTAAAGAGATCATCACATATCTGGTTGTAGTTAAAATCCCAGAGAGGGTAGAAATGTTTCACTCTGATGATCACATATTAACTTTATTAATGAAATAATTACATATACGGTTGCAGTTCAAATCCCAGAGAGGTTAGAAATGTTTCACTCTGATGATCACATTAACTTAATTGATGTCGTCATCAGAGTAAAACATATCTTACCTCCCTGGGATTTGAACCAAATACATGGAACTCTGTGGACTTTAGTTTTAAGAGAGGTGCAATTTTACTTCCATAGGAAAATTACTTATTTTAACTAATTGTGACTGAAAATAAAATAATAAGATTGTTGTCAAAAACCAACAAATAGCAAATATTTGAATTCACTACTCTGAAACAATATAAATATTTTATATTAAATCAGCAGAATTAACAGATAACTACTCGAATATTATTCTGAGAGTATGTGGGAATTACTCCTCTATAAAAAGAAGAGTGCCTGTTTGTTTGTTTTTTAAACAAATCTGTAACTATCTACATGAGATGTTGAAAAACCACCTCCACCACTATACCACCAAAACCACTTCCTTGGGCAATTTCGATTTATAGCACATTGTTTAGAATAGTTTCATGGGTCTGTCCTTCCAAGGGAAGTTAACTGAGGCAAACGGTAAGACGTTTCGAAAACTGGAACATAATTTAATTGCACCAGCAGGAGATGATTTTAAGAGATCCAAAAGTTTGGTCTTATGGACTTTTTACCGGGTAAACAAAGTAAAATTTATTAATTTACTTTCATGGACCATAATCTGTTCTATGATGCACAAAGTAATCATTTTTTAAAAAATAGGTTTATTATAGATATGGATGTATGCAAGAGAAAACGATGGTTTTTGACAGTAAATAACAAAATTTGCTGAGAAAATAATTCATTAACGAATTTTATTTAGAAAAAATGTTTAGTGAAGAGTTAGATCGTGTTGTGAATCGTAAGGTGAAATGGCTAATGAATTCTAGGTAGTAACAAAAGAAAATCGCAAGAATAGTATGGAAGACTATGCGCGCCACTAATAGAAGAACCTATAAATAAACACATCGAGGGAACACATCAGCCAGCTCCCCGTACCAAACCTTCATCAATAATTCCAATACTTTACCACCTCTCGCTAATTCAGATACCTTCTAATACCTTTTTCCTGCTATAAAGCTGAACTAATTAGTTAGAGATGATTATTTATTTATAAGCTGTAAAACATATTTATGAGTTCCTGAACTTAAAAGAAGATTATTGAAACCAATTATAAAGACAAATTTTAAATCTCATGTATAAAGTTGAACAAAATTAAATTTAAAAACTTTTAATAACTGTGAATGTTTTCAGTCAGAAATTTAATCGATTCTACCGACATTTTTCTTTGCTTACTCATAGTAAAGAGAAGTTAAGACCAAGATTAATCAGATTAATGTCAAATAAAATCCACAATTGTTAAATAATAAACAATATACGCTGGTGGCGATCGCTTAAATACTCGTTGCTCAGTAACACTAAGCTTTTCTATTAAGGAGGATAAGTAACAATTAGCAGTGAAGAGTAAATATAAATATTCTTCACCACAGCATTAGGTATGTTATGATGGGCTTAGGTTTATCAAAGCAGGCCTAAGCCTGGGTGCCCATAAAGCAGGGTCATACACGGTGCAATTTGTTGTACAACCAAGTTGAACAACTTGATAATAAACAACAAACAGGTTTCATAAACATTACTGTAAAACTTGGAAATACGTTATTAAAAGGACACTATTGCCCAATAAAAATACACATAAATCATAAATATAAATACAGATCAACAAATTTTTAGGATCGATGCAAACTAATGTCGGCATCAAAGTTGTACACCACTCTCATACACAGTTTAACTCGTTTGTACAACATGTAGCCACGCCCTCAAAAATCTACGACGTTTAGAGTGTATCAACAAGTTTATGAAACCTGAAAACTGGTTGAAAGACCCAGCCCACACCCAGTGTGATTTGTTGTTCAACCGACCCAAGTTGTACAACAAATTGCACCGTGTATGGGCCCCTTAAGTAAATATACACAGTGATACTGACACTTTAAATCACTTCATATCTAATTGAAATAATTTATTATTGAAAATATTTATAAGATGTTCAATAGGTGGTTGTGTGTGCATTTTTTTTTTTTTTTTTTTTTTTTTTTTGACTTTAGAAGGGGACAAATTAGATTTTAAAAAATAGATTTTGCACAGAAAACCGGCTTACATGGTTAAATGAGCTAGTTGGGGCCGTTTTAGGAAAAAAAAAAAATATATGTATTTTAACATTTCGGAAATTTTTGCAGTGCCTCCAAATGAATGGATGGTGCTAGATAGAGGATATGCTACCTCTAATTTACTTTTAATTAAATCTATCAAACTTGCAAAATCGATTTTTTTTTTGCTTCATCAATTTCTATTTTTTCTTTATATACTACGTACCTATACTTTTCTAACAGTAGACGGTTTTACTAACAGTAGACTGTTTTACTAACAGTAGACTGTTTTACTAACAGTAGACTGTTTTACTAACAGTAGACTGTTTTACTAACAGTAGACTGTTTTACTAACAGTAGACTGTTTTACTAACAGTAGACTGTTTTACTAACAGTAGACTGTTTTACTAACAGTAGACTGTTTTACTAACAGTAGACTATTTTACTAACAGTACCTAGACTTTTTTACTACTCAAGATAGAATCTAATTATACATAAAAATAATTAAAATTACCAATGATAGCTCACATATTATTTCATTATCTACTTCAAGCTAGCTATTTTTAGTATCTAGTATCAAAACATATGAATTAATCAGTGGCGCACCCACGAAGGGGGGGGGGGGAGAAAGGGTCTGACCCCCCCTTAAAGTAATGAACATCCTTCATGATGCATATCGTTGAAAAGCTCTTTAAGAGGACAGTAATTGGGGTTATGTACAGTTTTATCATATTTTCACTTAGGAGGGAGGTATAATTAAAAAATATAGCTATATCTTATATAAAAAGAAGTGTATCCGTATGAGGTTATGTCTTTTATCCTAAGGTTTTATCCTAAATCAAGGTGAAGGTCACTGCCTACATGAGATTACGAAATTAAAATTTTGGTACACAGGGGTACGGGGTACAAGTGATGAATACCATTCATCTTCATGATGCATATCATTGAAATGCTCTTCAAGAGTACAGTAATTGTTGTTATGTATACGGGGTACAAATGACAAAGTAATGGATACCCGTCATGATACAAATCGTTGAAAATCTGTTTAAGAGAAAAGTAATTGTTCTTAAGTACAGTTTTGTCTTATTTTCATTTAGAAAGGGGAGAGGTAAAATTGAAATTTATATCTATATCTATATATGTATATAAAAGTCAACATATGTGTGTACATGTACATATGCATGTTCTTTTATACAAATCTACAGTTTTATTCCGATCTCGATGAAAATTTGCACACTTGGCCTTCAAAGCAAGGGGAAGGTAACTGTTTACATGAATTTTCGAACTATAACTTTTGGTTCAAAGGGGTACGGGGTACAAGTAATGAATACCCTTTATCTTCATGATGCATATCGTTGAAATGCTCTTTAAGAGTACAGTAATTGTTGTTATGTGTACAGTTTTGTCATATTTTCATTTAGGAGGGGGTAAATTTAGGATATTTGCAAATGATCTTATCAAAGAGGTGGGGGATATAACTAGAAGGGATAGAATCTAGATATTCTCGCATAGTAAAATAATTTGTATGCTTTCCTGGTAGTTTATAAACTTATCAAATTTAAAAACACTCCGTAGCGAAGCACGGGTATCCAGCTAGTTCAGTATAAACCCTTGGTTCTTTCTTTTATTAACTATATATGTAATAGAAATATTTTATTATTTCTAAAAGTAGATGTATACCAAAGGTTCGGTTAAAAACCCAGAATTCACGATGATTTTGTTATTCGCACTAACTATAGTATTTCCAGATGTATATACCAGTAAAATGCCAGATTCTTTAGCCATCAGAAAAGGTATATGTAAACTGAAAACCTGTTTGGTAACTTGTTACAAATCTGAATAAATCGATGCTTCTTCTAGATTGTTATTATAAACCTTCCATAATAAGCAGATGTTCAGCAATAAGGGGCTTAACGCTGCTCGGCGCTTATATCTTGCTGCGCGTGTACGATTATATTAAGCTCCAGCCGTCCAATTACCCTTCCATCGTCAAGAAGGGTGAGTCAGTTGTTGAAGGGGGTACTACAGAGATTATAAAGAACGAACCATTAAAAGGGGAAATGTTTAAGGGGAAACTTTTGACAAGGATCATGAAAATGAATCTGTATTATACCTGCAACTACAGCCAACATCAACCACCCTTCAGTGAGAAATCTTTATTTTTTATTGAGTTAAAACAATTTGCATGTTATTTCTTCAGCCTAAAATTATTTAAAGCGAAGAAATTGATTTAAAGTTAGAATGGCGTTTAAATATGGTATAATTATGTAATTATACAGGGTGGCCACTATAAACTGGCTCACCCAGTTATCTCTTTTATTTTTGAAGATAAAGAAAAAATGTAAATGGTAACTCACCTTGGATTTTGGCGTAGTTTTATAATATGATTTCCGAAATTATTTGTATCTTATAGTTTCGGCGGTATCTCTCTCAACTTTGTAATTTTAAATGGTAACCTATATTTTTTATATTTTTTTCTTAAATTAGATTGCTTTAGAAGAAAAATGAGCCTTGAACCAACAAAATCGGTTGAGAATTGACAGAGATATTCAGTTTTCAATGTAACAAAAATGCTATCTAAGTATAGGTGTAAAATACTAAATCCAAAAAAAAAAATCATTTTAATTCAATTTATTTCACTTTGTTTTTCACTTATTTAGATTAGATGAATGCATTTAACTGATCAAAAGTAAAACCTTCATTCCATTCCATTCAGGAACATCGTTAATATGACTTCTTTTGATCAGTGCGTGTCGACAATCTTCCTTTTCTCTAAAGTTTCGGAATGGAATGGAAAAAAGGTTTGACTTTTGATCAGTAAATACATTCAACAAACCTAAATAAGTGAAATAAACAGAATTAAGATCATTTCGTTTAATTTGAGATTATTTTTTATTACAGTATTTTACATACTTAGATAGCATTTTTGTTACATTGAAAACTGAATATCTCTGTCAATTCTCAACCGATTTTGTTGGTTCAAGGTTCATTTTTCTTCTAAAGCAATCTATTTTAAGAAAAAAATATTAAAATATAGGTTACCATTTAAAATTACAAAGCTGAGAAAGATACCGCCGAAACTATAAGATACAAATAATTTCGGAAATAATATTATAAAACTACGCGAAAATCCAAGGTGAGTTACCATTTACATTTTTTCTCTATCTTCAAAAATAAAAGAGATAACAGGGTGAGCCAGTTTATCGTGACCACCCTGTATATGCAATAAAACGTTAAAGCTAGTGATTACCATGCCCATTATTAGTGAGAAGTTTATTTTTTTAATAATAATAAAAACGTTAAGGAATGTTGTATCGTAATTTATTTTATCTACGATTGATACGAAATATAAACATTTTATCTCTGTTTAGATGCGTAGAAAGTAATTCTTTTCGTAGCTGTATTCATTGCGCATGAAAGTTTCATAATTCAAGAATAAAGAATAAAAATAAGAATTCTTCACCTTATAGCACGATTAACGTGTTCATTTACATTCAACAAAACTAATTTGCTGTTTTTTTTTATTAAAGTAACTGTTTTTTCTGTATTTATTATTAATATCCAACAAACGTAGATAAAGTGCTACCCTCGCTATCGCTCGTGTGCAAAGTCCACACTAGCATGCAAAATGCTACTTTTCGCACTAGACGCGTAATGTACTATTGTATATCTAGAGATATACGAAGAGGCGTATGATTTGTTTTATTTAATTATATGCAATATAAAATTTAAGACCTAATATAACAATAAAAAATGCATACATTTTTCTTTCTTTTTTACAGGGTGATAAATTGATTACATCCGGTAAAAGCTTAATACATCATAATAATTTCGATGTTCATGATATAACAGTTGCAACAGCAGGTAAATAAAAGAAAATTAACAGGGCTATAAATAAATACATTGTTGAGGGAGCCCTCTACATCACCCCACATAATAAATAATTACAATACAAAGCAAATACTAGAAGAATTTTATTGCACAACAAATACAAATATTCTTAGTATCACGATGTGTCAATTTGAAATTGTACAAGATATCTTGGATAAGTGCAAACCTTTTATAGTAATTCAGGTGATATTATTCATATATAGAAAGATTGAGTTGTTGGCATAACCACGATGTGTCATTTTTTAAATTAAATGATCCCTTGAACAAAAGTAAACATTTATTAGTAATTCAGACAACAAAATGGAGTTGTTAAGGTAATAATAATGTGTCAATGTAAGTTAAATTACGTGAACCCTTGAACAAGAGCAAACATTTATTAGTAATTCAGACAGCAAAATGGAGTTGTTAAGGTAATAATAATGTGTCAATGTAAGTTAAATTACGTGAACCCTTGAACAAGAGCAAACACTTTTTCAGAATTCTAGGTAAGGTTAAGCAGACGAATTAAGATTGAATTGTTAGCATAATAATAATTTATCAATTTGTTAAATTTTGATTGATCCTTTAGACAAGAGTAAACATTATAACATGATAAGTAAACAAAATAATTAGAAACATGTTCTATTCATTGAACATTAGTTAAAATTTGGGTTTACAAAAGTAAAATAAGATCTCTATGTTAATATTGTAAAGTTGGTTTATTAAAATCAACATTTATATAAGTGTACATAGTCGTATAGTTCTTATGCTATATGTGTAATAAACAGTCGTAGAGCGACCACATGCCTCATGTATGCGATATAATTGTAAGCCCTCTGGCTGACCTAAGCCCTCTGGCAGACCTAAGCCCTTTGGCAGATCTAAGTCCTCTGGCAGACCTAAGCTCTCTGGCAGACATAAGCCCTCTGGCAGACCTAAGCCCTTTGGCAGATCTAAGTCCTCTGGCAGACCTAAGCCCTCTGGCAGACTTAAGCTCTCTGGCAGACCTAAGTCCTCTGGCAGACCTAAGTCCTCTAGCACACCTAAGCTCTCTGGCAGACATAAGCCCTCTGGCAGACCTAAGTCCTTTGGCAGACCTAAGCCCTCTGGCAGACCTAAGCCCTCTGGCAAACCTAAGTCCTCTGGCAGACCTAAGCTCTCTGGCAGACATAAGCCCTCCACGTTCTATTGCACCAGGAATTATAAATAATCAAACGACCTTATCGTTCAAAAGTACTTCTGATTATTGTCTTTTAATTAAATTAATTTAAACATTCAATTAAAATTTAACAAGTCACAATATTGATAAATAAACAATAAACTGTCCAAGGTGAATGCTAAACTAGAACACCGGATAAATTAATGCCACCTTTACAGATGACTGAACAATCACTTTATTAGATTATGTTGCCTGACCATCTACACTTCACTTTTTTTTTAATAAAAGAGCTAGTGTCTTCCACTTCATTAAATAAAATTGACATAAGATATAAGATAAATAATAAGCGTTACTATCACATATAAAGTTTTTTTGATTTTTTTCCAAACAAAAACGCTTTGGCTAACAAAAATAAAAGTATTTGTATACATCTCGAGAATAATGAATTTTAGACCTACTTGAAGAAAAGATTTAATAGTTATTTGTGCAACTAGTGAGCTAAGTGGCACTTTGCTGCACTCGAGAGAAATATTTACGCACGAGCCGTAGGCGAGCGGGGAAAGGTTTCTCGAGTGCAGCAAAGACACCTTAAGCTCGAGTTGAGAAAAGTTATTTTTTAATCAGTAAATAAAATATAAAATAATAGAGAGTTCATCAACA
This sequence comes from Gerris lacustris, assembly GCA_951217055.1. Classification (NCBI taxonomy): domain Eukaryota; kingdom Metazoa; phylum Arthropoda; class Insecta; order Hemiptera; family Gerridae; genus Gerris; species Gerris lacustris. The sequence continues at coordinate 56,870,796 of OX578285.1, forward strand.
TGTAAAAGGTTTTACAATTTTAACTAAACCAGCTGTTCTGTTTATAGCCAGTGTTGCCTTTTTTTTTGCCTGATTCAGCAAACCGGACCAAGCGCTGTTATTATTTTTCATCATAACACTTACTCATCACATTTGATTATTATTTTTTTTTTTAGATTGTCTATCTTTACTTTTTTATATTTTATCATTTTTATATTTGATATATAGTGTTAACTAAATCATGTAGTTAGTTAAAAAATAATCATTAGTTGTCATTGTTATTATTATTATAATTTGGATTATTTAATCTTTGTTTAGATTTAAGTTCTTTATCTTATTGCGTAGGCTTCCGCGGTTAATGTCATCGAAACGTCGGAACACTCTTCGAACATGACGCGGTCACCACCGGAAGACCTAGAACTTTAAGTTTTTTATGTTCTTAAGTTGGAACACTGGAGTGCGGTGAAGTAAAATGAGTGCGGTAAAGTAGTAAGTGCAGGAATCTGCTGTTTTGCGGACTATTTTAAGTGCGATAACAACCACTTTATCGGTCAACTGTAGAAAAAAACAGTTTTGTGAAAGGTTCAATGTATCCGAAAGATTAAAATTTCAATACAATTGCTAAAGGTATAATTTACAATAACTTTGCGAAGGTGAGTGAAGACAGTGAACCCTTCGTTCTGTAATAATCTTACATTTGACAGGGACAGAATAGGAAACATAAATTCTCTTTTAAGGTTGATTGATTGTCTTATTGATGCTATGTAACTCCTTAGATTATTCAATGATTCCATGTAGCAATTTTTAATAAAGATATATTCTACATCACACTACTATATGCTTGACATCCAAAACAATTACAATAAATGACGAAATATAAGTTGGAGGAGCTGAGCTGGGAAGTCCTATCAATCGATAGTAACTGCCAGACAAGCCCGACAGTCGAAGAATCCCACATAATTGAATAACTTAGTTAACCTCTAGTCTATATCATAAATTTTGGATTTCGACTCCAAAGAGAGGAGTTGAAGAAAGAGAGGGAAAGTGTGGCCTCAAGCTAGGAAGTTGAAATTTTGGGTAACTACGAGTTATTGGGGCTGTATTTTGGAGACATCATGCAATTAAGAACGGCATATTCTAGATGTATTCAAGATGACCATATGGGTAATATCTGAACCTGCTTAGATATGTGGACTTTTGTCGTCGGAAAGGCGACTGAGGGATCAGCTAGTCTACATTTTACATGCTTGTTACAGGAAGATAGTACGTTTTGTGATCAAACCAATGAACTCGTTAATTCTTCATGTCATTTAATTATTTTTCAAAACTATTAAGAAATTGTTCAGTCAGTGTGCTCATGTTTGTTATTACACTGACTACTAACAACTCATATTATCTACTAATGTAGAGATGATAACACCAATATATGAATGAATGAAATCGAGCAATTGTTAAGGCAACAATTATGATCAGCGTGTTTTGAGAACTGCAAGTGTTCATAAAAGAAGAATAAAGTATCAAGGATTTCTATAAAGTAATTTTTGTTTTTGCCTTTACATGTATATTTTATTTATTAATTTTTCTGGATTGGTAGTACTATCTTTAAATGGATACCCAGTCCTCTTGAACATTCAAAAGTTGATTTAAAGCAATCAATAGAAATTTTGTGACATTTAACAAAAGCTTAGTTTTGATTAGTATGAAAATGAATGAAGTTCACATCTAAAGTTAATACTTAGTGCAAAAATGTTAATAATAATATTTTAAATGGTTTAGTTTTTTTCTTTGTTCTCATAGACAATTAAAGGTCATAGCAGGATATACCATTTCATATATATCAATCGATATGTATGTCACCATTAGTGTAAAATATTATTATTTCCAAAAATGGTTATCAAAATCAGTGTGAGACTGTTAATAAACATTTTTAAAATGCATATTATAATATTGCATCGAAGTATACAAGGTTAAAAGACAAACAAAGGAACAAAAAGAAAGAGGAAATTGTATGATCAAAGATTATTTTCTAAAATTTTGTGATATTATGCACCCATGCTATTCATAATTTTATTATCATTTCATTTAATAGGAGGGTGGTCTTCGTCGCAATCGGAGATAAACAAACGGTCGCATTTATAAAGAACCGTCAAGGTTACATTTTTTTGGGTCCACCTCTTATATTCGAATATACGGGCAATTATCTAAATTTATCTTTCCACACCGGGTCTGACTCACAGAGTAGACGGAAAAATAAAGGAAAAAATATTAAAAGAGCGAGGCGGTCCCGTTCATAGCTTGCCAATGGTACTAAAAAAAGCTTTAAATCTTAGGTGGGTGGCTATCTTAAGCCTTAGGAAGTCAAGACTCGGCCATCTGTTTTCCAACAACTGTTTTCGTTTCCTCTTTTAAAGTGGACATTATAACACACACAAAAAAAAGGAAGAATGAATGGAATTAAGGGAGAATTCTATAGAACGGATTTTGACCGGGTAAAGAAGTGCATGGTGTTTAAGATTTATTATGATTTGACGAAATCCAGACGTCACTGAATCGTGAAAAAAAACATGTATTACCGCACCTGACACATTGACCTAGTTAGAGGCTCTCAATTTGTTAAAAAGAATAAGTCGCATTTAATTTAAAAAACAGAAGACTTTAGATGTGGGATGAAATGGTAGTTTGCTTTCAACAAGCAGAATACGCTCCCATTACAGATTTTTATATAAAAATTAAAGCATTATATAAGTATTAGAGAAATGGAATTTACTACATGCACTTTCATTGTTTATTGGCTCCTATTCTAGTACCAGAGTCTAGAGTCTAGACTCTGGAGCACGTTCGAGTAATTCGTGTATGGGCTTGACTACTCAACAAAGCATACCCATTTGTATACGTATTCATTAGTTCAACTAATCAATGAAAAACTAGTCAAATTTCATATATATTTGAGCAAGCATTCTTGGTTACAGATTTCTATGCATCTAAATTTTAGGTTGAACTATACCTGGTATTTAACAAATATCAGTTTATAATACATTAAATATAGTTGTTTAATGAAACTATTCACAATATTATATTGTTTACACTATTATTAATTTACACAATATTATATTGTGTAAATTATTCTACTAATGACTATTCTGATAGGGGTAGTTAACTACTAAGGGATTCTGTCTACCAAAGAATCATAGAAATTCTAATAAATCACTAATAGTTTAATAATAAATGTTTGGAAAACTTAGTGAGCAACTTACTTGGATGGGTCCCCCCCGCCCTCGGCTTTAACGAGAACGAGCTTCTCTCCTGTGTGAACGGTGAGTGCATCGGCGTTGTCAGCTTTAAAATCTCGGGATACTGTGAACACCTGTCCTCCTCCCTGAGCAAAATAAACAAAACATTAAGGATAATTGAAAACGGAGTAGAGAACAAATAATTAATGACCTAGACTGATTTTCAAAGGTAGAATATTTTAAAGAACGCATAACTGACTAAGTTTATCGTCAGTACAACCACGATCAACTGATCAAAGACAAGCATTCTAAATATAGCTGGAAGTAGACAGTAAAAATAAGGTTTGTCAGATCTTTACTTCATCAGAATATGCTTGCACCATTGAGAATCTAGTAAAAAGCGTTGTATTGAAGATAGCTTATCTTTTATAGAGTGCTTCTTTTTCAGTGGCGCGACAGCCTAAGCACGGAGTAGGCCTACTTAAAATATACTTTATCAATATTCTAGAGATATGAAACAACCCATAGCCATATGAGACAACCATATTTACCATATATGGGTAAACTGCAATGTATTTTCACCTCAGAAAATCCAATTACAAAAATATATTTTTCTTTCCATTTAAGAAGTCAATTTAATGATTTTTTTGAATCACCAAAAATGGATTTATTCAAGTATATAAATCGTGAATATAAACAAATTTCAAAGAAAAGATTAGGTCTTGATTGTTATGTTAAACCTATTATATTAGAATCAACTCTCTCATATGCCATAAGATTCCTTTAAATATTTATCTTATTTTTCTTTGAGGTTATACAAATAATCAAATAGATATTTTAAAGTGAAAGTAATGAATTTAATTCTTCCATCGGGAATTTATATTTAGTATCCCTGGACAGCCTTTTAAAAAAAGCAATAAGCATTTTAAAACTGAATCTTTTAATGTCGGTAGAAGAAAATAAATTTAAAAAAAAGAGATGCCACTCACTATTCGACAATACAAAGCTTATATTTTTATATTCATTCCTATATCTTCAGAATAGTTGGCAACATCCAATGTTTTCCTGTGGGTATAACAAGAATTCACCAACTCGATGAAAAACATACATCAAGTCTAATTATTATTAAATACATGTAAGATTTTTTTTTCTAATTTATATTTCATGAAGGCGCCAGCTTATTATCATTATTACTAGTGTAGTCTGACGGTAAATCTGACAAGTGTAAAAAATGAGTATTTTCAAGAATTCTTGAGATCTTTTTCACAAATGATTTTTTAATAGTGAGGTGGTTTTATAATTTAATGATTAGGAATATACAAACTTTAAAGAAGGGAATAGGCATTTCCTTTTAGAATAAGACGAATCACTTCCCGATGGAAACTTTCTATTATAGTATTGAATATGATAACAACATGTCCACATTTTCTCATCTTTGTGACAAAAGAAGAAGAATGTACACACATACACAAACATACAGGGTGGTCCAAAAGTCTCCCCCCCCCTCTTAACTTTTGAACGGTTTGAGATAAATTAATGAAACTTGGGGGATCTCTACCATGCAAAGGGAAGTTTGTTTTCATGCAACCACCCACTTTGCCCCCAGGCCACCCAACTTCAAAATTTCATATTAGAGTGTATGTTCTTGATAGCATATTTGGATTCTACGGTGATTAGATTTTACAACGTATTATCAGAAGGGTTATTTTTCTATCTTTGCCCCCCTGTAGGGGGCAAACTATTAGAGATAGAAAAAAGTTCCAAGTAAACGTTTATTACTTTTCACCGTAGGATCCAAATATGCTATCAAAAATATACAATCTAATTTGAAATTTTGAAGTTTGGTTACCTGGGGACAAAGTGGGTGGTTGCCCCTAGTGGGCGATTGCATAAAAACAAACTTCCCTTTGCATGGCAGAGATCCCCCAAGTTTTATTAATTTATCTCTAACCGTTCAAAAGTTAAGAGGGGGGGGGGGGGACTTTTGGACCACCCTGTATATATATATCTCATTATGGAAGGGAAAACATGGTATTGGTTTGGTGAAAACAATTATATTTATTTTCTAATTGATGCATTCTAAATTCCTCTAAGCTTGACTAATTTTAATTGTATATCTAGAAGGTATCACAGAGAACTAATTAGATTAGTTTTGTAAAAGGTGTTTTAGGCCAGGTTAAAATTTCAACGAGCAATAAATATTAAGGGAGTGGAAAGAGGTGCTAGTGAACGTCGTGTCGCTCTTGTGGGGTCGTATTTAAACTATTGGCGATCTAGGTTTCAATCGGATATGTTTTAGGTTGCGGTCCAAGTCGGGTGATTTAAAATAGATATCACAGGTAAAACAGTTGACCCTGCTTCACTTGGATCTCTGCCCAATAGAGGCACATCAGTCTTATAGAACCACAACCTCGAACCTCCTCTAGAAAACGTTTCCGCCCTTATAATACTGGACCGATTCTCTTAGCTTCTCTCATTCCAATACATTAATTTGTATAAATGCTTATTACAAAATACAAGAGCACCTTTATTATTACTCTTTTTGTTTGTTACTTTAGCTCTTGCGAATGGTCTCTAGCTCTCAATTCGTCTTTCTCTTAGACTGATCGTAGAACATAGTATAATACTACTATTACATTGATTTCATAAGAAAAATTAATTATTTCGCATTTAAAATTCTTCCATCTTGCAGTAAAAGTAACAGCAAATAGCATTATTAAATCACATTACACACACACACACACACAAAAAAAATCGTTTTTCTTATTTTTATTACAGACTGGTATCAACTATAATGGCACATAATACCACTATATTGATTATCGTAAAAAAAAACGATTTCGTTAACTAGTTCTTATTTCTTCCAGTCTGATATTCTTTGTAGTGGTAAGTAGTACCGCTATATTAATTCTCATTACAAAAGAAAACGATTTCGTTTACTAGTTCTTATTTCTTCCAGTCTGATATACTTTGTATTGGCAAGTAGTACCGCTATATTAATTCTTATCTCAAAAGAAAACAATTTCGTTTACTAGTTCTTATTTCTTCCTGTCTCATATTCTTTGTAGTGACAAGTAGTACCAATGTATTAATTCTCATCACAAAAGAAAACGATTTAGTTTACTAGTTCTTATTTATTCCAGTCTGATATTCTTTGCAGTGGCAAGTAGTATTGCTATATTAATTCTCATTACAAAAGGAAACAATTTCATTTACTAGTCCTTATTTATTTCAGTCTGATATTCTTTGCAGTGGCAAGTAGTATCGCTATATTAATTATCATCACAAAAGGGAAACAATTTCATTTACTAGTCCTTATTTATTCCAGTCTGATATTCTTTGCAGTGGCAAGTAGTATCGCTATATTAATTCTCATCACAAAAGGGAAACAATTTCATTTACTAGTCCTTATTTATTCCAGTCTGATATTCTTTGCAGTGGCAAGTAGTATTGCTATATAAATTCTCATCACAAAAGGAAACAATTTCATTTACTAGTCCTTATTTATTCCAGTCTGATATTCTTCGTAGTGGCAAGTAGTATTGCTATATAAATTCTCATCACAAAAGGAAACAATTTCATTTACTAGTCCTTATTTATTCCAGTCTGATATTCTTTGCAGTGGCAAGTAGTATTGCTATTTTAATTCTCATCACAAAAGGAAACAATTTCATTTACTAGTCCTTATTTATTCCAGTCTGATATTCTTTGCAGTGGCAAGTAGTATCGCTATATAAATTCTCATCACAAAAGGAAACAATTTCATTTACTAGTCCTTATTTATTCCAGTCTGATATTCTTTGCAGTGGCAAGTAGTATTGCTATATTAATTCTCATCACAAAAGGAAACAATTTTATTTACTAGTCCTTATTTATTCCAGTCTGATATTCTTTGCAGTGGCAAGTAGTATTGCTATATAAATTCTCATCACAAAAGGAAACAATTTCATTTACTAGTCCTTATTTATTCCAGTCTGATATTCTTTGCAGTGGCAAGTAGTATTGCTATATTAATTCTCATCACAAAAGGAAACAATTTTATTTACTAGTCCTTATTTATTCCAGTCTGATATTCTTTGCAGTGGCAAGTAGTATTGCTATATTAATTCTCATCACAAAAGGAAACAATTTCATTTACTAGTCCTTATTTATTCCAGTCTGATATTCTTTGCAGTGGCAAGCACTACTGCTATATTAATTCTTATCCCAAAAAACCTATTTTGCTTTACTCATTATTTTTTGTCTGTTGCAACAAATAAAATATATTTACGATTATAATCTAAGATGTGCTAGTATAATAAATATATTTGTTTTATTTATTACAAAAACATCTGTTTTCCTTTAAATTTTGTAAATATTATATATATTTTAAATATTATGATTGAACTTGATATTTTTTTATCTTGAAATAGAGAAGCCACATTTGGTGTCTAAATTTCATCTTATTATATTTTTGATATTAATGATTCTCTAATTTTTAATTTTTATTTATTCGAAACAAATATTTATGGTAATAATATTGTACCTGAGATTAGAATTCTAAATATTCTTTTATTAATGAGAAATATTAATTAGTTCATTTGATCATTTTCTGTATTAGAAGAGATGATTGCAATTTATTCTACATAATTACTTCGTAGTCAGCGGAAATCAAATTAAAAATAAGTATTGATTTTTAGAGAAAGAAAATTAATTTATAAAATATTTTATATAAAAATAGTTGTTTCTACAAATTTTGGTTTAAACTTTACTAAGAGCGAAATCAATGTACTAACAAAAAATAACAATTAATAATTTTTAAAGGTCGACCAAGAAGTCATGGAAATCTGAGGAGTGCGCTAGTGTCGTTGTTTTGGTGTCATGTATAGTCAGTTTTTAATAAAATAGACCACTGTAAAAAAGCACAGTGTTGTTCTTTTGTTATTAATAATTTTATTTTTGATTACTTCTATTTTTTTTAATATTTTTTGCAACAGGCAACACTGTACCTGATAAGAAATCACTAATAATATACGATAATATAGGTATTTATATATGTATTATTATTTATTGATAATTCATAATAATATTCTTTAAATCTAAATCGATTTTTTTTCTTCCTCTTTATTTATGAGTTTGATTTGTTACTTTTTAGGATAGAAACCCTTATAGTTTCGTTCCTGTGTCTGTCTGTCACTCTGTACGGTTCCAATAACTTTTAAACCAAAAGAGATAAAAACGTGAAACTTTCCAGTATAAAAGATCGTTTTGACGCGGACACAGGAAAAATATAGCGAACTCAAAATTATTAGCTCTTCAAATTCAAAATGGCGGATAAATCACGTCGCGCGAAAAAAATATGTTTTTTAAATTTTGACTGGGGTATCAAATGAAAGGTATTGAAGAGTAGATTACAAATATATATACTACTTAGGGATAGTGTTTAATTTTCGGCGCCATTTTGTCAAAAAACATCGAAATTTTGCGTGCCCCCCCCCCCCCCCCCCCCCTAAAATCGTATTTACGCTGTTACTAAAAATATAGAAAAATACGCAAAATGTGTGGTCTGCTGGGCCATAGAAAAAATAAGATTAGCAATTTGATCTGATTTACTGGAAATCCAAGATGGCGGATAATTCATGTCACTCGAGAAAAAAATGAAAGGTATTGAAGAGTAGATTACAAAAATGTATAACACTTGTGGTTAACGTTAAATTTCCGCGCCATTTTGTCAAAAAAACTCCCCCTCCCCTCTTCTAATTTTGTGTTCACAAAACCAAGGAAACCCTTATTACGTGAGACTTCACGCCTTACCAATTTATTTATTTCTGTTTTATTCGTCCATTTTTTTATTTCTGGATTTTAGTTGTTACTTTTTTGTGACTTATTTTTGTACTATTAACTCTCTCGGACTGTTGTTTTGGCAATTTTTTCTTGGGTACATTAAATTTCCTGGTATTAATAAAAACATGGATAATGGATAATAACGCGAATTCAAAATTAGGAAGAAATTATAAAAATAATGAGAATCTAAGATAAGTTTCACTGGTTATTTTATTTATAAAAAATATAATGGGAAAAAACCAACTAGAAATTCGCTAATATTATTTTGATTAATTGTCATGGTGAGCAATAATTTTTATAATAACAAATACATATCAGGTTTGTTCCAACCCCGTTATTTGTAGCGTCCTTTGCATTTGCATCATCCCGTGGATTTGTGGATCGTACAAAAATCGTTTAGGATAGTTGTGAATATAATTCGTACTGTATAAAAACAAACAAAACAGGAAACCTAACAGATTGGAAACCTTCCTGCTGTTATTCATGAGATTTGACATAACGTAACAATACAAACTAGAAATGGGTATTGTCTTAGCACGTGACTGTACTGACTTCGGCAATTCTCGGAAGTTCCGACTTTAAACGAAGCTAAGCTTTCAGTTTCTCCCGTGTTCATGACTTCTTGGTCGACCTTTAATAGAGTAAGTATTGTATTATCTATTTTAAATCAGAAGTCTCCAAAGAGACTATTTCGATTTGAAACTCAAAACAAATCTTTTGGTATAAAATATTTGGAATTGTATTCTATTCCTATTTTGAAAAGACCGGCACAATACGATGTACACAAGGTTATGCTTTCATTTAAAAGAAGTTAACCGGGCCATAAACGAGCTATATGACGCATATCATCAGTTTGGACCGTCTCTTAAGAGCTGTTTGGGTATTCGTCTGTCGGCATAGAAATCACAGAATTGGCACGGATTTGACGCGACGTCATGCCTCATTCTCTGCTATCTTGTCTCGCCATAGAAGAAATAGATTTGTTTAACTACAAAATGCACATTTTGCATTTTTATATTTATATTTATCAAATATCTCGGACAAAAACAAAATGTTTATTTTTCCTAATAAGTTATTTTTGATTGAAATAAATAATAAGAAATCTAAATATTCCTGCTTATCAATTATTAAAGTTAGTTTAGCTTGAATCCACCGTCGACCTTTGAAAATCCTCTGAAATTACAATATTACTGCCGAAAAACATGCAATGCTACTCAAGCTGAATATATCAATAATCAAATGGAACTTTTTATTTACAATCAAATAGTACTATTTCTCACCTTGCTGTAATATCAAGGTTCAATATTACTGCCAACGACAGTGCGATGCTACTAAAGCTGAATATATCAATAATTAAATGGAACTTTTTATTTACTATCAAATAGTACTATTTCTCACCTTGCTGTAACATCAAGGTTCATATTACTGCCAACGACAGTGCGATGCTACTAAAGCTGAATATATCAATAATCAAATGGAACTTTTTATTTACTATCAAATAGTACTATTTCTCACCTTGCTGTAACATCAAGGTTCATATTACTGCCAACGACAGTGCGATGCTACTAAAGCTGAATATATCAATAATCAAATGGAACTTTTTATTTACTATCAAATAGTACTATTTCTCACCTTGCTGTAACATCAAGGTTCAGTATTACTGCCAACGACAGTGCGATGCTACTAAAGCTGAATTTATCAATAATCAAATGGAACTTTTTATTTACTATCAAATAGTACTATTTCTCACCTTGCTGTAACATCAAGGTTCAGTATTACTGCCAACGACAGTGCGATGCTACTAAAGCTGAATTTATCAATAATCAAATGGAACTTTTTATTTACTATCAAATAGTACTATTTCTCACCTTGCTGTAACATCAAGGTTCAATATTACTGCCAACGACAGTGCGATGCTACACAAGCTCAATATATCAATAATCAAATGGAACTTTTTATTTACTATCAAATAGTACTATTTCTCACCTTGCTGTAACATCAAGGTTCAATATTACTGCCAACGACAGTGCGATGCTACTAAAGCTGAATTTATCAATAATCAAATAGAATAGTTTATTTACTCCAAAATATTACTATTTCTAATCTTTCTGTAACAACAACAGTTTTTAATTTGGAGTTTGGAAAATTCATCAATGCTTCTAGCCTTTTAAAACAAACCCCCTATTATTATAACCGAGTTATACGACAAATTTAGACAATTAGACTTAGATGAAAGGCACAAACCCCTCTTAATTAAATTTTTGTAATGTCTTAAATTAAAATCCTGAGAGGAAACCTCGACGAAATAGAGTTTTTAGACGCGAGGCTATCTATAAATATATATTATTTAATCCAAATACCACAGACTTATCATATCTCTGAAACCACTGGACCTGGACCTATGACCATGAAATTTTGTAGGTAGGTTTCTCATATGCCCGAGGTGCTCGCTAAGAATTATTTTTTTATCCACCATTTTGATTCAAGATGGTGCCCATTAATATGGAAATACGATATGACAGTATCTCCGGAACTAATTGCACTCAAACCTAGAAATTTTGAAGTAATATCTTTTTATGGCAGAAACAACTTTTGTAAAAGATTTCCAATAGGACCTTTAAGATGGCGGCTATTTATATCAAAAATATATCAAAGCGATAAGCCAGGTTCACCAGGTCATTTAAATTTTTTTAGATAGTTTCCTTTTTGGTTCTAGTTAATATTATATATTTTTTTCAATTCGCCATCTTAAATAAATATGGTGGCTATTTATATGAAAATTTGAACCCAACTATATCTCCGGGATCAATTGCACTAGAACCTTGAAATTAAGAAGTTAGCTTTCTTTCATGAAAAAAGCAACGGTTTTATAACAGTAAAACGGTTTCACAAACAGCCATTTTGTTTCAAGATGGCGGTCTCATACTTATTTGATCCATGTTCCCTCATTATCATAGTTGAAGTGAGCGTAAGCAAGCTTCTTACATTCAATGAAATATGCATATTGTCTGTCTGTGTGTAACGTTCACGCGTCCGACGATAACTTGTGTAAAAGTTGACAGATTTAGTTGAAATTTGGTATACCTACATGTTCCATTTCCTTATACTAAGGCTAAGTTCGTTGGACAGCGTGATCCATCCAAGAGTTTGCGCGCAATGCTCGCGTAAACGTGAGCGTCAAATTTAAAATTTCAGTTATCACCTATTCGATGAGACGAACATTCTTTTAAAATAACATTTTTAGGTAAACAAACAGCGACACCGCTAAGAATTAATAAAGATCGCTAAACTATTAAAGTGGACCTAAACGTTTAAAATAGAGAAAACAACTTTTTTACCGATATCTTACGTTCTAACTTAACGTATTTAATAAAACATCATATACATCGTCTAAAGTACAATTAAAACAGGCATGTAAAATTTCAACTTGATACAAGCAGAAGTTTTTGCGTAGTGAAGTGATACATTATATAATAATTGTTAATAATAATTGTTATATTGTTATGTAATAATGTTAATAATAATTGTTATATAATAATTGTAATATTGTTATGTAATAATGTTAATAATAATTGTTATATAATAATAGTTTAAAAGCTACTGCGGGTGGTTAAGATTCTTATAGTCGTGTAGTGTATAGGTTTGTTTAGGAAGTAAAGCTTTGTACCGAGTACCCCACTCCTCCCCACACTGCCCTCTTTCACTTATCTTCAACTATGACATTCATCATGATAAATAAATTTCAATATTTCACTGCAATACGCTCGCTTCAATGATAGAGCCACGCGATGCCTAGTTATTACCACTTATTTGAAATACTACAATATAAAGTATGATCATTTATAAATTAATATAAATTTATTCCTAAGGGGGGAAATAAGGATAAAGTAATAAAGACGGGGAATTGTGTAAAGGCTTCTCTTTGGGATTTTCACCGAAGAAGGGTGGAGGGGGGTATACAGAAGGAAGTAATTGATTCATATGAGGGGGGAGTATAGAAATAAGGGGAGGGGAGAACTCTGTGGCATCAAGATATTCTTGCTTAATGAATTATTTTGGTGCTTCTCGACGGTAGATTATATACCAAAATAAAAAATACATTAAAAATACACTCCATATCAAAGCACTAAAATCTAGCTAGCTTACACATGTACATTGAACATTTTATATATACGATACGTGTTTCAACCCGAAATGTAATTCAATTATAATCTATACTGTTTATCGTAGTACACAAAACCTATAAAAATAATAAGGTAAGAAATAAATTAATATTTAAATAAGTAGCATAAAAAACGTTATAAAGCAGACCCCAAAGAGATCAAATTATAAGACCTATAATATAATCTGATAAAATAATAATTTTCTGCCATATACTCTAGGAACGTTGCATATTGCTGCATCAAAATCCAAATGTGAGCATTTTATTCAATGTTCTTAAAGGTTAGATTAAAAACATCACTATAGGTTTGCCTCTAAAGCTTAGCCCACACCGGTCAATGTTGCGCGTCTTAGTTGTGGGGCTGAATCGGCGCTGTTGAGATTCAGCCCTGATGCAACAAAGACGCGTAGTAATGATTCGAGTAAAAATATCACTAGGTTTGCCTCTAAAGCTTAGCCCACACCGGTCAATGTTGCGCGTCTTAGTTGTGGGGCTGAATCGGCGCTGTTGAGATTCAGCCCTGATGCAACAAAGACGCGTAGTAATGATTCGAGTAAAAATATCACTAGGTTTGCCTCTAAAGCTTAGCCCACACCGGTCAATGTTGCGCGTCTTAGTTGTGGGGCTGAATCGGCGCTGTTGAGATTCAGCCCTGATGCAACAAAGACGCGTAGTAATGATTCGAGTAAAAATATCACTAGGTTTGCCTCTAAAGCTTACTCCACACCGGGACTCAATGTTGCGCGTCTTAGTTGCGGGGCTGAATCGGCGCTGTTGCAATGCAGCCCTGCAACAAACACGCGTAATATTGAGTCCCGATGTGGACTAAGCTTTAGAGAAGCTTGTATTTGAACAGGAACTAGCAACAAATATTAATTCCTGCCTTGTTGAACTAAGGTTTTTATAACAATAGTTGGTTTGGCTGTGTTTAAAAACGAATAACTCAAGCCTTTTCGTTGAGATAAAACTAATTGGATTTGTAAGAGAAAGCGTTGAAAAAACATTAATATGACATGGAATAAAGAAATGTAAACAAATAATAAATTAAATTGACAAGTGACATCCAGGTTTGTTAAAACGGGTGTGTTGCATCTACATTGGTATGGTGCCCAGCTTACAATGTATTGAAACTCTTCATCTATGTATTTTACAACATAAAAAAAACGAAGAAAACATTTTTACAAGTTTCTTGGAGAATGGAGGTTATATTTTTTGATATTAGGTTATATTCAGTCGTGAACATATCAATGTTATTTCGTCTAATCAGCTTCTTTTTACGATAATTTCTTTGAGATGATTCACATTAACACAATAACCGAATCCACTAAAAATAGAAGTAAAACTGACTAATAATAAGCCACAAACAAAACAATTGAGGTTACAGCTTTGATTCAGTACCAAATAAATAGAAGAGGTTAGTTAGGTAAGATAAAAAAAAACAATAAATAAAAAAGATATTTTTAAAGGTTGGTGACAATTGTGAATCATAATTAAAATTACTATTTGGACATTGTCCATTACTTGTTATAATTGGGGAAAAAACACAGTAATAAATATTGAGAATGAAAAAAAGGGGAAAAGTTTAAATTAGATATTATTTTACTTTTCGTTTTTATAGACTACTTTTTTGCAGAAAAAGTAAGGCAGGATTACATTTTATAATTTTAACCAGCATGCTAGATAAAATTATAGACTAAACATGTTGAGTTTATTGTCAAATAAAAATAAAGTATATATATATATAGATTGGTTTTAATTGCGCTTAATTAAACATCACTGGGATTGCTAATTTTGTGATTAATTAGCAACAGAAGTTATTAATACCAATGCTTATAATAAATTTATTCCAGTCTAATTCGATGTTTTGGTCTTATTCCTCCTTACGTGAAGACTTGTAGGAGAGATTATAATCAAGGAGATTGCTCTGTATGTGTGAATACTAATATTACAATTAGTATTTACTGGGACATCTTGGGAAAATCCAAGGGAGAGCCAATGAGAGCTCGAGATGTTGACACATGACCTTGAAGATGTCAAAATCTAGTGCTCTCATTGGCTCTCCCTTGGATTTTCCCAAGCTGTCGCAGTTAATACTAAATGTAATATTAGTATAGACATGTCATGAGGAATGTCCTTGAATATCATCTCTCCTACAAGTCTTCATTTAGAAAGTAATAAGACAAAAACATTGAATTAGACTGGAACAAATTGATTATAAAAATCGTTATTAATAACTTCTATTGCTAATTATGAAATAATAAAATCACTGGATGTAAATAAATATACTCAGGTATATATTGAAAAATATTCGGTTAGACATAGACATAGGGGAGACCGGGGCTAGTTGTTACATGGGGTAGGTTGTTAGAACCTTAGTTCTTCCGTTATCAGCTTGAGGGCAGGTCCCTTCCTTCTACAGATATGTAATGATTTATGTTTTAAACCCCTAAAAGTAAAAAAAAGTCGGTACTACAAAATTTGTTCTGCAGTCTTCATTTCTTTTAATGTAGCTTCAGTAAATAGTAGATTAAAAACAATGTTCATTGAGCTTAATTATCACAATTTATTAGAGTTTTTAAACTTATAAGGGTAGGGTACTTATAGGGGGGTTTACCCGATTGCTTCCAAAATGGCAGAACGGGGCTGTTGGTTACACTGTAACAACCTGCCCCATTACTTCTTAAATCTAATAACCAGCCCTAGGAATGTAAATTATAATTAAATAACTGTTTAAACCGAGATTTTGTTCAACTTTTACTTACAATGAACAAAAACTATCAGAAAGGCAAGATCAATTTTTATCGCCACACGGGTATCATTTTCTTATTTATAGAGTAGTATTTCGCTATTTCCTTATTTATGAGTAGTGTATTACAAGTAAATTAAAGCAAACTGTTTAAAATTCACTTATAAGCTAAACTTTTTATCTTTTTAATTTTATTTTTTAGGAATTAGCCTCAAGTGGTTTTCGAGTGGGTCGAAGTTTAGCGGTTAAATATGATTAACTTTTGAAAATATTTTGCCTTTTTCTCTATTTAAATGGTTTTGACAAATTTTAAGAGTTATTATTTATCAAATTTTTCTTACATTATATTATTTTTGTCCTTACCTATTTTTTCTATTAAGTATATCTTGATATAAAACAAATTGTTAAACTTGATGTTGTTTAATTTTTCTAACCCAAGCAACCTAATGTAATTTAAGTTCTTGATATCATATTATACTTGAATCAAAATGTATAAAAAGGTGTTCGAATGAGGTACTTGATAAATTCAAGACATTTGGAACGACAATATAATATAATTTATAACAACTCTCAACACGCAAGTTCCTTTACCAATATAACTGTAACAACTTGCCCCAGTACCTGTAACAACCTACCACATAGCGGGGTTGGTTGATACAATTTAAGTTATCTCAGATTATAAGTCCCTGCGACAAGAGACGTGAATATTAAGAGCCGAAAAAAATAATTGAGGTAGTCAAGAGTTGGTTTTAAAGAACTAATGTTAAATTACGTTTATCTACGATTGATACGAAATATAAACATTATATCTTTGTTTAGATGCGTAGAAAGTGATTCTTTACGTACTTGTATTCATTGCGCATGCGCGTCTCATAGTTCTGAATAATTCCTCTTCTTTACCACGCTAGTGCGGTAAAGAAGAGGAATTCTTCAGCTTTACGCACGATTAGCAAGTTTGTTTACATTTAACAAAACTAATTTGCTGTTCTTTTATTAAAGTAACTGTTTATATCGAGTTTTTAGTGAAAAACAATGAGTGAATCAAGTGACTTTGACGAAAATGTGGAGAATAATACTCCTCCAGAAATAATTAATTCGGCAAAAAATACAACTAATGAATTAATGCCATCTTTATCAAGAGAGAGATACGAACTTACATACAGCAAGTTTATTTTTTTCTGTATTTATTATTTAAATCTAACAATCGTAGATAAAGTACGGTACGCAACTCGTGCGAAAACGGCATTTTGCATTGCTCGTGTGGTTTTACCACCCTCGCTATCGCTCGGGTGCAAACTCCACACTCGCATGCAAAATGCTACTTTCCGCACTCGACGCGTAATGTACTATTTTATAAAACGTATGGCATGGCCAAATAAAAATAAATAATACAAAGTGTAACAACCAGCCCCGGTCTCCTCTATGTATATCATTAGCAAATATCTTACACTTGGTTTATCTGAAGAGATTAACGAAAGAAAGCTATAATCAACGGAGAAAATAAAAGTATTAGTAAAAAGAATGTAAACAAACGTGGAAAGGTTAAAAATACAAATTTAACAGCGAATAAAACACTAGGAAGTAAGTAATGTTACTAACTTAACTTTAATATACAACATCGAACTATTTTTAACCTTATTGCCAGTATGCAATTCAGCTTTTTATATTTTAAGAGCTCCAAAGAAGCTAAGAAGAAAAACCGAAGATATCTTGATTTACACGTAACTACATTCTGGTTTCCCGTGCTTTACTACGCACTGTTTTATTTAATGTGTCGTTTTAATTATAGACTACCGCTGAAAAACATTTAAATTAATATACTATGTGAGAATATCAAAAAGAAACAGAGTTTCTTAAATACCTCCTTATGTATATGCCCCTTTCCCCTTGGATAATCAAAAAATACGTGTGGTGACCCGGTAGGAACGAAGTTCCTTACATTTTTCATTAAATATAAATTATAAAATCACACTGCTAAGTACGTGTACATTGCTAACTACTTATATACATGGCGGAGTTAGAAAAGAGACCAATTTAAAAGTAACGAACTGTTTGTACCTAGCAGAGTTAAGGCAAAATTAAAATGACATCATTATTAGTATAATTAAAGCAAGCGTCTTAATATAAATATATATTGAATATAAGAAAAAAGTTGATCATGATGAGTTTATAGTGAAAGAGTATGTTTGTTAAAGGAGTTTGGATTGAAATAGGGCTGTTTTCTACCAACCCGGCCAATAAATTTAAAATATTATAAAATATATCTCTTCCCTACTCTACAGCTTCTGCTTGTATCAGGGTGAAATTTTACATGATTATTTTTTATTTATTTACAAAACAAAGTGACATTTTTGACTTATATAACAAAAATAATCAAAACAATTCAAGTAACAGGCTTCCTTAATAACACGTTTTCCCGTCTTTTGAAGCTTACGTTTACGCGAGCGTTGCACGTGAACGCTTGGGTGGATAACGTTTTCCGACGAACTCAGCCTGGGCATTGATAAAATGAACATGTGTACCAAATTTCATCTAACTCGGTGATCTTTTACTCAAGTTATCGTCATCTGAAGATTTCGTGACGGATTTTGCGTGACGGTGATTTTGGTCGTTTTTTCAGATTCACTCCCGGGCTCCAGAACGTGCCATAAGGAACTTCGTTCCAATAATTTGAAAAATAAAATGGTACTTGTTAATTTGGAGCCCTCCCAAAATGTTAGAGGTGGTTAGGGAAACAACCTTTAACTTTTAGGGAGGGCTCCCAATTAACAAGTACCAAAAAAAATCTTTTTTATTAATTGATTTCGACCACTGGAGAAACATTTTAATAGTTAACTTTCACGGGAAAATCAGAGCCCCCCCCCCCCCCATGGTTGTCTCATCGCATCCCTGAATTGAAATTGGAATTATCTTGTATTATGGCGCAGCCAAATATGCATAATGTTTTTATTTTAATAAAGTGGAGCTAAATATCTTAACGGGGCTTAGTTTCAAATACATATATGGCAGCCATTTTGAATCAAAGTGACAGATTGGAAAACCCTTTAATAAAAGTTTTCTATGTCATAAAAATAAGCTAATTTCCAAATTTCAAAGCTCTAGTGCATTTAGTTTCAGAAATATCGGATATCGATTCCAGTGATATCGGATTTTCCATATAAATGTCAGCTGATAAAAATAAAAAAAAAAAAAAAAAAAAAATGACGGTTTCTAGAGATTTTGTGATGTGTTTTTAAAAATATCGTAAAAGAGTTAATAGCAACTGCAATTTCTAATAACCTAAATAATCTCAAACGCGGAATCTTTTTTAGAAGTTTTAGGTTTACTAAAAAAAGAGATATAGAGTACATAAACTTATTGATAGTTAAACTCTAAGCTATAAGTTTGAAACAGAATGTAAACAAACGTTGAAATAAAAAGAACAAAACAAAATTAAAAGCGAATTAACTCAAAAGGAAGTAACGCATATAACAATTGGAAAATATTTACTAAAACAACTAGAGAAAATAAAAGTATTATTTGAAAAATATCTATCCTCTGCGTTGGCAAACAGAATATAAACAAACGTCGTGATATAAAAAAATGCAAAACAACTAGCGAATAACTCAAAAGAAAGTAATTCTTATAACAATTTAAAGATATTTACCTAAAAACTAGGGAAAATAAAAATATATAAGTAATGGCTAACAGAAAGTAAAAAGGAAAGGTTAAAAATACAAGTTTGACGGAAAAATTAACACAATAGGAAGAAGTGCAATTTTAACTTAAATAAACAACAACAAACATCTTATAATATCTTTCCGGAAGTGTATTTATTATTTTATATTTCTGAAAAGTAAATTGAATTTATTTCAAGATCTAATGAAAGATTATTGTTGATAGAAAACTCAAATAATTCCTATTATAGTCTACGAAAACAACACGAAAAGAAATAACTACGAGTCAGCCTCTGAGGAACTTAATACACATATTATAACCTCGATATTGCAAAAATAATGATTACCTTATACAACCATTATGAAGTTTTCAGCAGTTTTTATACGATAACACAGGTACGATAACACAGGTACGATAACACAGGTACGATAACACTTTCTTATAATAAATTGATTTAAAAAAAAAAAAATTAATCTATTAACAACCAAGAATTTAAATAAATTATGTTATCATTAAGTTTAGATAAGCAAATGCATTTTACACTAAATTATCAGTGCTGCCACCTGCGAAATATTTATACCTGTAAAAACCAATAGTAATTATAAATCGATTATTATTATTATTTATTAGACAAAGAATAAACAATACTTTCTATTTTATATTAATAAAATGTGTATAAATTTAAATGAGTTTTCCGCATATTATAGGAATAATTATTTCTAATAAAAGATCTATTTTTATTTTGATCTTACAATTATAGTTTAAGGAAGCAATTATTTAAGTTATAATATATTATTCAATGTACTAATGAGATAGATAGATAACTATACACCTATACATGATATAATATTATTGTTTATATAATTAAACTCTAAATTTTCTCTCGTAATACTGATAATAATATTACAGTTATTAAACTATTTATAATTAATTTTAGCACGCAAGCTAGTTTATCCTGCGTGTTCTTTTGCACAACTAAAACACGTTTTCTTCATTTATAACGCATTGCTACACGTTGCGATATGCCTGAGAGGTAAACTTGTACAGGCAAACAGAAGCGTGTGAGCTATTAATTGTTACTTTAATAATCACTTGTGCCATAACTTGCCATAATACATACGCTCCGTAACTTAGACACACTTTACTGATATATGAACGTTTATGATAACACAATTGAATTTTGAACGTTTCAATAACATAGATCACATAGTCTTTTCGCAACGATCTTTGGACTTTGCCGGGACATAACACATGTTATAAACTAGCACAATTTATCTCTGTACTTTTCTTGGGAGTAGTACATAATTTAACCTCGCTTAACTGTTAATTTTAGCAATTATAAAAAGAAACACACAGAATGCAATCCTAAATTTAACTTATATGTCTTGAATAGTTAAAGATAGTAATGAATTGTTTATTAATTAACCCAATATAGGAGAGGGCTCCCTTACCTTGCACAGTTATTAGTTATGTACCATAGACGCTGGTAATTTTTCTGTGACACTACTTGTCAGAGGGGATATTGGTAAAACTGTTCTAGCAACCTTCCCACGTTCACCAGCTATCATATCAATGCTATCAGTGATAGTTTCTGCGTGTCCAATACATAAAGTGTCCGAGGTAAAGGCCCCCATACACGATCAAACATTTTGCGCAAACCTGATATCGGGCAAATTTAGGTGATACACGTCAAACATCATGTTTGCCCCATACATGGTCAAAATGTTTGCGCAAACATTTTGACCGTGTATGGGAGCCTTTAAGGGAACTTCCCTACTGATATATATTTACTTCCAGAGATTATTAGAATACGTTAGTTTGACTACGAACGTTAAATTTCTTCGAAACTAGTTCTAATATGTCTAAAGAAATTTCTATAATTGTTTTAATAAAAAAATATGTTAAAAATCACTGGGAAGTACTTGCGTCCAAGTACTTTTTTAGGGTTTTGTAGATGATTAAGCATACCCGTTATGTAATTATGATTTTTTCTCCTTCAACCCTGGTTCGTTCCCCCGGAAGGTCACAATGTTTTTATCGGAACGACTAGATAAATTACATTTTTTCAGTAAATTTTCATCGCACCACCATAAGGTATAACCATGAATTATTTCGAAATTTTAGGACCAGCCGTTATATAGTGGTTGGGGGGGGGGGGGGGGGGGGGGGGGTTCTATTTTAGGTATATTTTGACTTATAAAACCAATAAAGAATGAAACATTTAAAAAAGCAAATATTTTTCCTGGGGTTGGGTCAAAAAGATGCACCAGTGTTTCAATTTTCAGAACTTTAGCTTTTTCAACGGTTCAGGCCCTATGAACCAAAGAGCGACGGACTCTTCAAATAACCGTGTAGTATGTAATGTAAAATATAGTGTGCAATTGGGTGAATTTAGAGTACAAATATAGTGTGATTGACGCAGTTGGTGACAGTTGAAGTATAATATCAGTGTATGTTAGCGAGATGTATATATATATAGCGTATGTATATGTATATAGCGAGATATATATATATATATATATATATATATATATATATATATATATATATATTATATATATACGAGTATATATATAATAATAATATAACCTGTTGGAGGCATAAGTAGGCGGATTTACTTTACTATTATAAATGAAAAAGTCCAGAGTTCTAGTATTTAAAAGAAAGTAGTATAAACTGTTTATTGGCTCTAATTTAAGTATAAACAAATGTCGGTTTGTTGTTTTGTTATTTTCACTTTTTGTTCTAAGACACTCAGAGCGTATAATAGTTTGAAATTGCCGTGAAATAAGTTTTTTATTTGCAGAACAAAGCAGATTTGACTGTTTATTGGTGTAGTATGAACATTATGCGTAGACGTGAGGTTTAAACTCTACCACTTTAACACTGAAAAGTAAACATGTTGTAATATATAAATAGATTCTGACACCAGCTCATTCGCAAATGTTAGTTCTAAATTGAAACTTAACTTTTTAAATCTATTTTGAGTCTGCTTTAGCAATAAATATTAATAAAATACTTTTTTAAAATAACTCTAATTCATAAACACATAGATTCTACGGATTACTCTTTAGTTAATCAGTCTGTAATATATATATATATATATATATATATATATATATATATATATATATATATAATAGAGAGCCAGGGTGGCCGAGGTGGTAAAGACACCGGGCAGCTATCTCTGAGTCGAGGCAACTTGAGGTCGTGGGTTCGATCCCGGGCCGTGATACACTGATTGCATCTATGAATCGCGGACGGAGCAGGGCGAGGGACACCCCCTGAGGGGTTCTCTTCGCCCACGCTGTCTAGTGGGTTCGATCCGTGTCATGAAATGTGATCTGTATCTATGGTTCGAGATCGGAGTAGGGCGAGGGGACCCCCTGAGGGGTCCTCATCCCCCACACTTTGAAGCACGCTCATATAGCTTACTAATGACCACACCATACTCGCTTCGGCGGTACAATGTACAAAATGTATGATGTGTGAAGTAGCTGGAACTCTCCACCACGGGGAAGTAAAATGGGTCCACTGTAGGCCTGATTGCGAGGTTCGAACAAGTGGTTCGTCCTACCCGTCTAGTAGGAAGTACTAGGTAACTACTACTACTACTACTACTATATATATATATATATATATATATATATATATATATATATATATATATATATATATATATATATATATATATATATATATATATATATATATATATACTCACATATATTTATATGTGACCATAAAATCTCAGGAATTAATGTACATATGACCATGATATTATTTAGATATTATTAGTTTAGATAGGTCTCAGAGTTCCTAGTTTACCATAATGGTAACTGAAACTGTTTTAATTCCCATTATTTTATAGAGAATCTTGCTGAGTTTAAAAAGGTTTTCTGGGCTGTAGAATTGAATAGTATTTTTTTAAGCTACCAAAACATCGGACATAATAAGTCATAACTCATAACATACAGTCTGTAGTTTAAAAATCTATCGAATAAGAAATATAAACAATAAAATAAATGTAATAAAAGTAAAAGAATATTAAATCATTGAACATTCTCCAGCTAAAATCGGAAATCCAGCTATTGTATAATATATAATAGAAAAGACCGTAAAGGTGATGTAGATATTTAAAAAATACAATAATAGCAGAAAGTAACAATGTGATAAAATTTGTAAATTTGGCATCCTAATCCAATAAGTCAATTTTTTATTAAGCCTATGTAAATTATAGAAATGTAGCAGGCTTCATCGGACAGGCTAAATTGAACGGGTCATATAAATGAGCCAGTGACCAGGTTTACTGTTTAACTGAACGTTAGTTCTTTCTCCAACTCGGAAACTCCCTTTTGAACGTATCATGGCGATGCCAATAAAGAGTGCTATACATTGAGCTTTAACGAGATAATCCTTCAAAGAGGTATACCTTCAACGAGGTATGCCAAGAGAGGAGAATTCTAAAACAGTTTCTTAAAAAAAGAACGACCAACGATAAAATCGAACGAGACTATACGTTCAATTATTAAGTGATACGATCCGTTCAATTTAATGAACGGCTGAGGCCAACTCGTAGATGTAGGGTTATAATTTAGCGTTCAGAAACTAAACTCACGATGAGCATAATGAAGACTTGGAGCCCTTCTTATGAATCGTATACTACAGGTCGCTTTTTAACATATGTTATTTTTGTACGTAAAAAGTATTGGAGTTGTGTAAGTATTTCTTAGAATTTAACCATTTAAAAGTTTCTTGTTTTTTTTTTATAATGCCCTGTGTCTTAAAATTTTGAATTCGAGGAAGAAAGGAAAATATTACTATTTTTAAATTTAAAAATATCATTTGAATTTCCTGGAAAGTGTCCTATTCTAACTGACTTCAGACGAGCAGTGGTATCAAGGATTCAGGATTCCGTAGGAGCTTGACGCCCCAGTAATGTATCGACTAAGGCAGCGAGATAAGTAAATGAATACGGGAAGAAAATAATAGAAAATTTAAAATTTACCATCTTGTTCTCGGTTTCTGACAATAATGTTTGAATTTCCTGGAAATTGAGAATTTCAACTGACTCAAGACGAGATGAAGTATGGGGAATTCAGAACTTGGCAGGAGGTAAACGCTCTACAATAATATATATATGCATACGAGTATTGATTAAAGCAGCGAGGAAAGTAAAAGGGAACGATAGCTCTGATATCTGGTGGCAAGTAACCTAACTTACCAAAATATACAATATTCTAGATCTTCCTTTAAATCCGGCCTTTATTGAAAACCAATTATTTAATTTATTTAAAAAAATATTTTTTTTGTTTATAATTTAATGTTTTCTTTCACGAATAGAACAATAATTAACAGTTCTAATTTTGGATTATTTGAAAAGGGAGTGGCTCTAAACAATCATGAAGTTAAGGGAGTGAAAATCAGTAGGAAGGTGGCGCTTTTAGCGAAATTAGGAATCATACCCTTCACACTTTTATATATTCATTATATTTTATTGAAGGAAAAAAATCAAAAGTTAGCAATTAAGTTTATAAGGAAGTCGGATTCAAAACAATCTCTTGACTGAGTCATATTTTTTAATCTTAATAAATTTTAATATAATCCAATTTCCACCGGATCTGATGCCTAAAATGTCCTAGAAGTTGTAGGCAAGTACAACCTTACATAAACCTAGTATTACAAGCTACAGAACTTATACTATTCGCTTTAAACATGATTTACTAATCTGTCATTACATATTAATTACGGGAAATGATTATATTATAGTCCAGGAGATAGCGTGCAAAAAAGTGTCTGACTAACATCAAGCTAGAATTTTGTTTACAAGTCAATCTTTTAGCGCCTTTTAAGAATATGTGGTCGGCAAAGTTCGTCTGTGGGACATAGCTTGGCAATAGGCGTTTGAAAAAAACAAAGCGGTGGAGAGCGGCCATGTCTCACAAATTATGGTGGACAATGTGATTTTCATGATCC
The DNA here is from genome assembly GCA_951217055.1 of Gerris lacustris. Taxonomy (NCBI): domain Eukaryota; kingdom Metazoa; phylum Arthropoda; class Insecta; order Hemiptera; family Gerridae; genus Gerris; species Gerris lacustris. Next base: position 56,896,369 of record OX578285.1, read on the forward strand.
TGAGTACAGAATTTGTTAGTAGACTGAAAATCAAGTTTATGTTAGTTTGTCCCTTGACAGGTGACAACGTTGATTTTTAGTAATATTTGAATAACTTAACTATCAAGTGTGAAAATAACATCGACTTGATTTTTGGTCTACTAACTAATTCTGTACTCAGGATCATGAAAATCACATTGTCCACCATAATTGGTGGGACATGGCCGCTCTCCACCGGGTTGTTTTTTTCAAACGCCTATTGCCAAGCTATGTCCCGCAGACGAACTTAGCCGACCACATATTCTTAAAAGGCGCTAAAAGATTGACTTGTATACAAAATTCTAGCTTGATGTTAGTCAGACACTTTTTTGCACGCTATCTCCTGGACTATTATATCTTAATTAAAAAAAATAAAATCAATATTAGTAAATTAATAAAAAAATAATAAAAAAAGGGAAATGAAATCTTAATTATTAATAAATGGTATACATTTGAATAGTTTTAAATTTAATACATCAAATTTTTTAAATGTACGATTAATAAATTATTACAAAATAAAGATTGGCAATTCTTTTGATCTCAGATGCCCGAAATAACAAAACTATGATGTAATTTTTATTTCTCAACATATTTTGCTTAACACATATTATGTTGTATTATTAAATGTTTGAATGATATCTACAGCTTTTTTAAAACTAACTTGATTCAATATGTCTAGAGGTAAAACACGTGTTAAACAGTTGAACATTGCATTTCTACAGAAGTGTGATATTCCTTTGTCCCAAAGTACATTGGTCTAAAAATCCCTTTGCCTCAATAGTTATTTAGACAAAGGAATATTTGTTATTCAGTTTATATAATTTAAATTCAGTTTATTCCACCAAGAGTTTGTGAATCTTAACCATGGATAAAGAACAGATTTGATTTTTTTTTATATTACTTCTGTCCAGAAACAGCAATAAGTATGTTTATTACAAAAAAAGTATTGTTGTCTCTAATGACCACTATATATATATATATATATATATATATATATATATATATATATATATATATATATATATATATATATATATATATATATATATATATATATATATATATATATATATAAAATTACATCATACTTATATATATATATATAAGCTCTGCACACGCTACAGGTAAAATAGCAAGTCAACATGACCCATAAACCACAGGTCGTTGGATTAATGTTTGACCATTTGTTATTGCCTATTGAAAGACATGTCTTGCCTCCCAGGGATTCAAACAACCGCGCCGCTAGATTAGAATTTTTTGTTGATTGCCAACTTGCAAACTTTCGTCTTCCACCAAAGGTTACTAACCAATACATATCTAGTTAGATATGTGACATGTTTCCCACACATGATCATATGAAGGTGCTATATGAAATGTACACTTTGCACTCGCTGCAGGTAAGATATCAAGTCAACATGACCCATGACCCGTATACCACAGGTCGTTGGATAAATGTTGGACGATTTTTATTTCCTGTTAAAAAATATGTATTGCCTCCAAGGGATGCAAACTATCGCCAGATTAGAATATTATATTGATTATCATCTCGCACAATTTGGCCTTCCACCGAAGGCCAACCAAGACATTTCTAGTTAGGCATGTGACGTGTTTCCCATAGATGATCATATGAAGTGGATGTATGATATGAACTCTCTGTGGGTAAGATTTCATGACAACATGACACATGACCTTAATAGCATAGGTTGTTGGATAAATGTTAGGCCTTTGTACTACCTGTAATGCCTAGACATGTCTTGCCTCCCAAGGACTCGCAAACTACATCTGCCACCAAAGGTCATTAAACAATATATTTCTGGTAAGACATATGACTTGTTTCCCACATATGACCATATCAAGTGGTATTTATTAAGGTTAAAGATTCTAACCCTCTAGGGAATAGGAAAAAGTTAAAGAAATCTCGGTCGATATAACTAATTTTTAACTTAAAATTATTGAAACTACACATCCTCAAAATTTAATTTCAAATCAATTTTAAAACTTGGACCTTGAAAAGATTATTCTTCAAGAGAACCAATTTCTTATCAATTCTATGAATAATTTTGTCTCTTCGATTGCTCTGTAGATCAACGGTAGATATTAATTTAAGACTAACTAAATAATATACACCCACTAACTATAATAATAATAATAATAAATATATTTATTTCCACCATTAAAATAAAATCAGTAATTAAATTACAAAAAATACAATAAAATCATAACAGTAATACATAAAAAAAAATAAATAAATAATATACTTGAATTAATGGTGAGGGCTCTCAATAGGTGTGAAATCACTTAGAGCGAGAGCCCCGTCTCTAAATAAGTTGTCAATAAATATCGTGCTTAATAATTGTAATTAGTAAACTTTAAAAAATTTTTCACGAATGTAGTTTATAATGTAATTTTTTAAGAATAGCTATTTCATTCAATTAATCTATATTATTTCAATGATACATCTTCTGTAAGTTTAATTGTTTTGTCAGTCTTGTGCTTGTTAATTGTTATGGCATGGTTTTTATTTCTGTCAGTAGATGTTGTTTCAGTCTGTGTTTAAAAGATTTAATAGTGTTTGTTAGTTGAAGTGATTTCGGCAGTTGGTTATAGTAAGTCGGTCCGAGATAAGTGGCATGTCTTTGTTTCTTGTCCGTGTGGCATAGTGGGATAAGGGCAACGCCAGCTTGTTGCTTTCTGGTACGGTAAGGACGATCTACTAATATTTTGTTTTATTTTTAAAGTAATTGATCAGAACAGCTTTTTTAAATAGAGAGTCTAGTGGTAAAATATTAAGTTCAGTAAATAGTTGTTTTGAAGGATAACGTCTAGGTTTTTTGTACGCAATCTTCAGTACAGTCTTTTGCACAACCGCTACTGAGTTTGTATGCTTGCATGAAGCACTACCCCAGGCTATTAAACAAAAATTTAGAATAGATTCTGTCAGAGCATGATAAACCAGTTTTAAAACTGATTTATCTGCGAAATCTCTTAGTCTGACAAATGCGTACATAGTTCTTCTAACTTTTGCGACTACTGTCAGATAAAAAGAACTTTTTATATACTACGTTTTTAAATTTTTTGTTGAATCATATAAAGTGTTGATATTATAATTGTTATTGTTATATATAATGTTAGTGAAAAAAAAGTAGTTCCGAATTCATTTACTTCATATAAATGACAACCAACTATAGACAGCTGATCTTAAACCTATAAAAGCACAAATCTTTGTACAACGGATCTCGCCAACACCGAATCTAAACCGTGCCATCGATATGCCCCCGTGTAGGGGACGGTAAGAGAAGAAAAATGAGCACAAGTTAAGAAGTACAGATGCAGAAAAAAGTATACCGATATCTAGGACACAAGAGTAAACAAACCTGGTTGTCACACGTCAATTAATTTATTTCTTTGTTTACTTTTCCTGTTTCACTGTCATTCAATGTTTAAATTAGTTTATCTACGATTGATACGAAATATAAACATTATATCTCTGTTTAGATGCGTAGAAAATGATTATTTACGTACTTTTAATCATTGCACATGCGCGTCTCATAGTTCTGAAGAATTCCTCTTCTTTACCACGCTAGCGCGGTAAAGAAGAGGAATTCTTCAGCTTTACGCACGATTAGCGAGTTTGTTTACATTTAACAAGACTAATTTGCTGTTTGCTTAATAAAAGTAACTTTTATATCGAGTTTTTGTGAAAATCAATGAGTGATTTAAATGATTATGACGAATATGAGGAGAATAATTCTCCTCCAGAAATCATTATTTCGGCAAAAAATACAACTCAAGAATTAATGCCATCTTTATCAAGAGAGAGATACGAACTTACATACAGCAAGTTTATTTTTTTCTGTATTTATTTTTTAAATCTATCAATCGTAGATAAAGTACGGTACGCAACTCGTGCGAAAACGGCATTTTGCATTGCTCGAGTAGTTTTACCACCCTCTATCGCTGGAGTGGTTTTACCACCCTCTATCGCTCGGGTGCAAACTCCACACTCGCATGCAAAATGCTACTTTCCGCACTCGACGCGTAATGTACTATTTCACATAACAAGAAGGCCTGATATAGTCATTCTAAAACATTTTAACAATTTTACCGCTTTAGAACCATTAAGAAACGAAAATTTCCCACCTAAATAATGATTTTTTTTTTTTGATATTTTGGAAATAAATCTATCATATAAATTATATCCCATACATATTTCTTTGATGTAGACCTATGAAACTTCATAATCGATATTTCAAAAGCTATTTATCAATAACGTAATAAGTATTCATTAATTTATAATAATAATTAGAGTATTGATAGTTTGTCTTACCTCGTCCGGTTTCATATTTGTGCCTTCCTCTAGCCTTTCCGGATGTTATGGAAACCGCCTGAAACAACATATTTTTCAAACTTAATAAATGACTTTAGTATTGTCCTACAATTTATTTTAAATATAAATTCATTTAGGTCACATAAATATTAGCGAATTCAGGTAGGGCTATTAAAGTAATAAACAATGTATAACAGTAATGTTTACATTCTAGGTATCTTTTAGGTTATGCTCCAGCAGAAGCGTTATTCAGCTAGCATCATTTATATAATCGAATAGTATCCCGACGGCGATGACTCGCCTCCAAATGATTTGTTATTGCTAAGCTAAGGCAACCACATTTATTCCAATAAAAATAAATATTTGTTTTGATTTTTTGGTCTTCAAATAGATATAATAACTTATCTGAATAGATATCAAAATTTATTTACTTATTTTACATTTTTTTTAAGCATAAAATTAAGCCCGTTGTCACGCACTTAACGGCTCTTAATAAATCAATTTGGTTAAACTTAAGTTATTTTTTTCATATAAAGCTATTCTATTGTAATGAGGTTAATAATATTTTAATTCGTAGTAAATTTCCCGTTTTATTTCCTCTTAATTTTATACTTCAATTATACCTATCTCAGGTCTTTAGGGTGTTAATAAACACAACTATAACTTTTTGCAATATTTCACCTCCTCTTGAGGCATCTTCAGGCCTAAAAGAAGATTTTTTTTAAATATAATTTATCATGGCTATATTAACTTACATCCTATCATAACATATCGACTAATCACAATTTTAACAATGACATTAACCTTTAAATTATTTCTCCTTATTTATAACAATATTATTTTTACTTTTCCAAAATTTGGGCAATCCAATTATGTACAAATACATAACCATTGCTACAAGTTTCATTATCACACTTTACTTTAAGATTTTGCTCCAATTAACATCTGGTATAAGCTTTCTTATAAAGATTTTAAAGGTTAACTCAACGAAGACCCCCCTTTTGCCCACCCCTGATATACAGGGTGTCCCACATAAGATGTAACACAGAAAAACCTAATGTTCTACATCACATTTCTGACAAAAAATGTTATATAATATAATGGTTGATCGACCTTCGTTTTCGAGATATATCGATTTTTCAATTATCTCATTTTCTGGTAACTTTTTCCCATTAAAAACGTTTTAGCGTAAAATCTAATAAAGATATGAAGACGGGGTTTTCACCATTCAAAAGGTGAGGAAATTTGCTTTAAAAATGTCATGCTGTTGCATGCCCAAAATACCCTTATTAAATTAATTTTATATACTTCTAAATACAATGTTTTGGTTAATATGAAATTTGTGGTCAACGTTCTTGGTAGCATAACTTCTTAATTTGTATGGTAAATGAATAAATTTGACCTCATGTAAAAGTGGCCCGTTTAATAAGCATTAAAATTATATAACTTGTTAATAAGTTTGCTTTAAGTTTTCAAACTTATTTGGATGAAAATGAGGTAATAAATTACAAGTTTATCAGTTTCCATGACTTTAAATTATGACCCTAAGACTTGGTGAGAAAATAGAAAGGGTAACAAAAAATAAAAAAATATCACTCCTTGTATAAAGAAAATGAAAAATTGAATAATATAGTATAGAAAAGTGTACATAATTGTTTACAAAAATTCAAAGTAGCCCCCCCCCCTCCCCCCGTTGCTGTTAATGGATCTTCTGAGGCGAAGTACACTACCAGTTGCCCGTCTCTCTTCTTCAGGTTTCAATTTGATAGTATCAAATGCTAAATTTGTTCGCTAAACAAGGTCCTCTCTTGTGTTCAGCAATTGGATGTACACTTTAATTTTCACCTCTCCCCACAGGTACTAGTCTAATGGAGTGAGATCGGGTGAACAAGGTGGCAAATTCACAACCCCCCCCCCCCCCCCCCCCGACCGGTCTATCGTCTAAAGCCATAGTTCGCCGCTGCAGAAGGTCTGCATGCGCTGGAAAGGTGCAGAAGGGGGGGGGGGGGCTACTTTAAGTATTTGTAAACAATTATGTACACTTTTCTATACTATATTATTCAATTTTTCATTTTCTTTATACAAGGAGTGATATTTTTTTAATTTTTGTTACCCTTTCTATTTTCTCACCAAGTCTTTGGGTCATAATTTAAAGTCATGGAAACTGATAAACTTTGAAAACTTGAAGCAAACTTATTAACAAAGTTATATCATTTTAAAGCTTATTAAACGGGCCAGTTTTACATGAGGTCAAATTTATTCATTTACCATACAAATTAAGAAGTTATGCTACCAAGAACGTTGACCACAAATGTCTTATTAACCAAAACATTGTATTTAGAAGTATATAAATAATTAATTTAATAAGGGTATGTTGGGCAAGCAGCATGACATTTTTAAAGCAAATTTCCTCACCTTTTGAATGGTGAAAACCCCGTCTTCATATCTTTATTAGATTTTACGCTAAAACTTTTTAATGGGAAAAAGTCACCAGAAAATGAGATAATTGAAAAATCGATATATCTCGAAAACGAAGGTCGATCAACCATTATGTTATATAACATTTTTTGTCAGAAATGTGATGTAGAACATCAGGTTTTTCTGTGTTACACCTTATGTGGGATACCCTGTATAATATTAACTACATTCGTATTCAACATAGTCTTAAGTATGTTTATCTTACAAATTGTATGATATATTTACTATTTGCTTTATTATTTGAAAAGTTAGTTTGGTAAATGTTTTATCTTATTAATGTCGGAGTATGTGTTCCCTAATTTGTCCTATGTTTTGCTTGTGTCATGACAAATGAGGCATAACGACTTTGATGTTTTTTAAGAGGAAAAGAAATCGCTTGCTCTCTTACCGCTTTTCTTTGCCCAGAAAGCATCAATCCTTGGAACATTTGCCAAAAATAATGTTTATTGCCTTGGTTCTCTAATGAATCACGAGGCAATATTTTTTTTATATATATATAATATATTTTTAATTTCTTTCAAAAACCTGATTCTCTCTCACGCTTTTTACCCTTACTTTTTCAAGGTAGACTATATTAATGAAATGAAGAAATTTTGGTCAATGCTAAGAAGAGTTTGCAAATGCATGACATTTTTTAGTGCTTTATTTCATCTCTTTAATATTTTGATTTATTTATTTTTCTAGCATATATATTTATTTATATAATTCATATTTATTTCATTTTAAAAATATAAATATATGTCGTTATAGATTATCGTGTAATGAACAAGGTCAAGGTCATCAATAACTTATTAAGATCATGATCATGTCCAAGATCATGATTAAGGCCAATTTGTTTAGTTGTCAAACGATTTCTAATAGCTGCAGTATAGTGAATAATGATATATAAACGATAATTGCAAGATAAAATAGTACATTAAGCGTCGAGTGCGGAAAGTAGCATTCTGCATGCGAGTGTGGAGTTTGCACCCGAGCGATAGAGAGGGTGGTAAAACCACTCGAGCAATGCAAAATGCCGTTTTTGCACGAGTTGCGTACCGTACTTTATCTACGATTGATAGATTTAAATAATAAATACAGAAAAAAATAAACTTGCTGTATGTAAGTTCGTATCTCTCTCTTGATAAAGATGGCATTAATTCTTGAGTTGTATTTTTTTGCCGAAATAATGATTTCTGGAGGAGAATTATTCTCCACATTTTCGTCAGTCTCTTGATTCACTCATTGTTTTTCACTAAAAACTCGATATAAACAGTTACTTTAATAAAAGAGCACCAAATTAGTTTTGTTAAATGTAAACAAACTAGCTAATCGTGCGTAAAGCTGAAGAATTCCTCTTCTTTACCGCACTAGTGTGGTAAAGAAGAGGAATTATTCAGAACTATGAGACGCGCATGCGCAATGTATACAAGTACATAAATAATCACTTTCTACGCATCTAAACAAAGATATAATGTTTATTTTTCGTATCAATCGTAGATAAACAACTTTTCATATACTACGTTTTTAAATTTTCTGTCATAAATCATAAATTTGAAAACTGTCAAAATGAAGATCGTAAATATGGGTCTAACTTTCCATACAGCAAAATTTGCTGAAAACGAATTACATTTTGCTGAAAGAAGGCTAAAAGTATTAAAATAATGCATTGTTATCGTGTTCTGAGCTATTCTAAAAGTTTCAAATGTCTAGCTACTCGGGAAGTTAGTTAAAAATCTAATGCAAGATTTGTACTGGACAAACAAACAAACAAACAAGAAAGCAAGCTAATAAAAACGTAGTAATAAATAGGTCAGTTCATCTTAAGATACATTTACAGATGGATAAAATCTTTCCTGGGTGAACAAACTCAATGTTATCTAGATACACCTTCTTAGTAAAATGTAAATTTTTATTTTTATTGACGCTAATTCAATAGTGAATGTTTCCTCTGCCAGAGTCTAATATACAAAAGAGTCATTAGCAAATTTGAAAATGATACCTGTAATGAATTCAAAAAATCAGGAACTTGACGATAATTTATAATCACATGAGATTAAATATATAAAAAAAATCCAAATAGCACAATCATGTACAGAACATGTGTCTTTTTAAAATATCACCTAAAACAACTGTCTCAGACCATTTTCCCTGATCAAAATGTCTTTAAGTGCACCACTCATCGATGTAAGTGGTCCGATTTACTCGAATAGAAAAATCACTTATAAATGGAATCGTGACCTATGCCCTAAATTTCAAGAATTTCTCGCCGGTTCCTCTGCTAATATTGATCCTAATTCTGAAATTACAACCGAATTCACTAATAAATCTCGTATCGGTAAGTAAGGAGGCTGATCAGGACGCTCTAATAGTCTAATATATAGCGACATTTCCCTACAATATTCAATGCAACCTCGAATCTACTTGGTTTAATACTGAATGAAAACAAAAAAAAATTAACTTTCGAAAATCACTACGAAAATGCAAGAAAAAGCAATTTAATAATTTAGCGGATGTTAAATCTTTTCTGTAACATAAAAGAGATTATCAAAGTAAATTAAAAACAGTACGATTTGGAATTACTGAATACACAATTTGGCAAACACAAAAAACTCGTCCACATTCTGTAAAGCGGTCAAACAGTTTTACCCAAGATTAAAACCTCAAATAGCCATCTCTGCAAACGATTGGTATGATTTCTTTAAGAAGATATGTCCTCCAAAACAATATTGACATCTTAATTATTAAAATGTTTTCCACCTCAACCAACCTGGATGGAAATTTTACTCTTGATGAGCAGAATGGTATGTAATGAACAAATGAAAATCTGGCAAAACTCCTGGTTCTGATGGGCTATCATACGATTTATTTTGTAACAAACCACCGGCCTGTTTAAAAAAAACAACATTAAATTTATTTAACAAAGTGTTTTCCTCAGGTGATATCCCTAAATCCTGATCAAAAGATCTGGTAAACCCTGGTTCCTCACTATGCTGCACAAGAAAGGTAACAAATCCGACTGTCTTAACTACAGGACAGGGCATTGCCCCTCTCGACTCTTCAGACAATATTTTTTCTTCTTTACTGCTTGCTCGTGTCAATAAGTGAATTGAATCAAACAGCATCATCCCTGAAAAACAAGCAGGGTTTCGTGATGGCCAGGGTTGCCTATACAATATATACGTATTTATACTGTCCTCTTTTATTAATATCAATCTCTGTATAGGATCTCCATATCTAATTTACATTTTCATTGACTTTAGCAGAGCCTTTGATTCAATCAAACATAATATTTTATGGAAGAAACTACTCAAACAAGGAATAAGTCCAAAAATACTTTTGGATTAAGATTTTTCAATAAGTCCTTTCACTTATAGAGTCTGAGCAAGATTATTTAGAGATTTAAATTAATTAAAGATTTCTCATTGATCAAAGCTCTGATTAATAAATCTGTATAAATAAGTATGGGTAAAAGTAGGACTTTTATTACTAAATATTTTTATTGCCTTTTATTGGTAGATATTTATGATTGTGAAACAATAATTAATCAAATAAAACAATCATCGACATTTATAAGGTGTCACAAAGTAGTTAACTTATATCAGAGAAATGAGCAATTGCGATCAAAAATGGCAATTTTTAGATTTAGCAGGTCAATTTATTTATTTATTTATTTATTTATTTACATAATTTAATATTCATTAAACGAGGCATCGTCGAATTTAATTAAAATTTTTAATAAATATTGAATATTATATACGAAGTAGTTGAAGTCTTTTATTTTAATGTATAATTTTTTTTTTTTTTAATTTGGTAGCTTTATAAAATGCCGTCGATACTTTAAATTTATTTGGCTTTAGTCAGAATATCTAGATGGCACAGAGTTCCTAATCCTACCCCCCCCCCCTTATTTCTCAACCCTATTTACTTTTCCTCACCTAAGGGAAAAGTATTGTTTTTACCCAAAAAATCTGAAACCGAGATTTTAACGGAATTATCCGTTAAGAGTATTTTGTCAAAATGATTTGAGTGGATTTTGCCTAGATGTCTGTCTGTCTGTCTGTTTCACGCATGACTCCCACAGTATTCAAGCAAGAGAGTTGAAACTTGGTACACAAATCAGTCCTTACATGTAGTTGTGCTGTCAGGAAAATCATAATTTTGCGACGTTATTAACCCTTCTTTCTAAGTCAGGAACAATTTCCAAAATTCGTAATAAATCGCCAAATTTTCTAATTGCGTTGAAATTTTCATCAATTATACTTCTTTATAAGAAATACATTTCCACGGAATTTTGATTTGATATCTGCCACCATTTTAAAAATATTGACTTTTGAACTTTGAGACTTTAACGCTAAATAATTTCTGAACTATTTCACCGATTGCACAGAAATTCGTACCAATATAATTAAGTCTTATTAAGTCCCCCTATATATTATCTTAATATCTGCCGCTAAAGATATTTTAAAATATCGATTTTAGATTTTTATATAGGGGAAGTGTTAGTTTACATTTTTAAATACCTCACAATAACGAACCTCATTATACCGGACCTAACTTTTAACGGGAACAAGAAATTATAAATCACATAATAATTTTTTTTTTGTTATTTATAGGTTGTTTATGTTTGGTGAGGAAATGATCTGAGATGCCCCGCATCCGATTTTTTTTTATTATATGTAATTTGAAAAAAATCCTCATTAGTAATTTATTCCAAGTACAAGAGGGACATTTTTAAATTTTTCGGGGAAAAGCAGAGGTTTTGTCCTTCTGTTTTTTTATTTTTCAAATAATCAAGGTCCGTATAATCTGTAGTCGTAGCGTAAAAAGATGTCATTGCAAGCTCCTAGGGATCTAGGGCCTAAGAGGAACCTAACTACAAATAGAAGAAATAAATGGTCATAAACGGTCATTGGTATTTAGATTTTATGTGCACAGTTAAGAGGGTATTAAAAATTAGAATTATATAAATCTATAAAAGTAGTGATCGAAAAATTATAAATATATTTTAATCGAGATTCTCGGAACTTATCTATTGTAAATAAACCTGAAACAGTTATTTGTGGAAATAGTGCGCAATGTGGCACTTTGCTGCACTCGAGAAAAATGTTTACGCACGAGCCAGGGCAAAATGCTCAGCAAAATGCCAGGGCATTAAGCTCGAGTTACATATTACATTTTTCCTGCAATTAGTTTTTAATCTGTAAATAAAATATAAAAGTACTATCAACAAGTACTGACACTCGACAACAATAACAACTACACTACCTGTTCTGTTTACAGCCAGTGTTGCCAACTATTTTTAAATCTTATACGATGTTACCTGGCTAGTAGAGCCATATTATTAATGTTCGTAAGTTAGAACACTGGAATGTGAGAAAGTTAAATCAGTGCGAGAAAGTAAATGTAGGAATGTGCAGTTTTGCGTACTACTTTCAGTGCAAGAACAACCACTTTGTCCAGAAGCTATAGGAAAAATATATCATTTTATTTTTCATTAAAGAAAATTAAAATTGAAAAAAGTAAAAGTTATAAGTTACGAAAACCATATCCTTAAAAAATATTGAAGTCAGTTAGGATTAAGACTGAAAATAGAAACAAGAAACAAGACTGTCTATCGAACAAGACTGTCTATCGAAAAAAAAACAACTTATTTATCATTGTAATATCCGATAATAGCTAGTTGGGAAGAATTAGACAGCGTTAAAAAGAAAGAATATATATCTTGTATCTCGAATACATTATTTTTTCTTGACAAATGGAATTACTAGAATGGTTGTAAAAATAAATAATGAAAGACATAAAGAAATTCTTCTTTTTATACTATAAAGAGTTTTTATTAGGTCTTTAGTTTTGTCTTTAAAATAGATTTATGTCTGTTGTAAAACAGGTCGTAAGGGGGAAACGATTTACGATCTGAAATAGTGTAAGAATTCACTGTTTACATAAATAAATCAGGCGGGATGAAAAAGGTAGAAAACAATAGTTTTATGAAGGCTTTATTATTTATTTACTTTTTAATTTTTTACGCTATACTTTTATAGGTTGTATCCTGAAATTTTTAGCCAAATAAAAATTATCTTCAAAGAGAAACGTATAGGTTTATTGAATCTGTTTATATTTGTTTTTCCAGCACACTTAAGCTTAGAAGCCAGAACGAATCGTTTTCAGTAACATTTATACTTAAAAATAAATAAAGAGTAACTACTTTTTTCAACAAAAAATATCTCTATATATTATTTATATAATCGAGTAAGTGTCCCGACGGCAACGGCTCCCCTCCAAATGATTTGTTATTTCTAAGCTAAAGCAACCACATTTATTCCAATAAAAATCAATATTTGTTTTGATTTGTTGGTCTTTAAATAGATATAATAACTTATCTAAATAGATATAAATTAATTTACTTAATTTTACTTGTTTTCTAAATATAAAATTAATCCTATTGTCACGGGCCTAAGGGTTCGTATGTACCTATATATATATATATATATATATATATATATATATATATATATATATATATATATATATATATATATATATATATATATAAGCCAAATAACACTCACTCACTACTTCATCCAGCAAAGTACTTCTATATCTAGAACGGCAATAGTTATTGAGCTGAAATTTTAAATGGAGATCCCTCTTATCCTTTAGGTGCTCACCGACAAATATTTTTACGAGCAGTCATCTTGAATTAAGATGGCGGACATTTATATGCAGAACTCGATATGACAATATCTCCAGAACCAATTGCACTAGATCCTTGAAATTTGGAAGTAAGATTCCTTTTATGTTATCATTAACTTACCTTTGATTTAATTTTTAAAGTAATTTGTATAAAAGGTGGATCCTTGAAGGGTAATAAAAATCTTAATCAGATTTTATGTGGCAACGTTTCGGCCCAACCAGCCATTCTCAAGCCTAAAAAATATAATTTAGGATTGAGGATGACTGGTTGGGCCGAAACGTTGCCACATAAAATCTGAGTCAACATTTTTATTACCCTTCAAGAATCCACTTTTATACAGACTGTTACTGTTACAAAGGGTACAACCTAAATTGAATTATTCTAAATTTATATGAGAATATGCCTGCCAACAGAGTTACTTTTTTTTTTTAATTTGATAATCCCTAAGGGGGGAAATAGGGCCAAAGTAATAAAAAAGGAATTGAGCCCAGACTGTTATAAAATTACGAACTTATTATTTGAGAAAGACCTTCTTTTTGAGATTTTAACATATTAATAAAAGATTATTTCAATTTGAATCCAGGGATGTGATAATATACCGGGGGGGGGGGGGGGGTGTATACTGAAGGTAAAGGAAAATACCTTTGTTATTCCTGGAAAGTTCACATTTCCAGTAGACGGAATCAATCATTAATTAGGAATTTAGAAAATTATAATTGAGCCACGGGAAGGGGGTATAGAAATAAAGAGGGAGGCATTCAAGAAACTCTCTAGCGTATAGAGATATTAAAATAACTATAATGTTTCTTGATGGTGCTTAATAAAATGAATCTAATGTAGACAGTGTCTTTCTTCTTGTTTTGAAGGTCAAGTGTGCAAATTTTCATCAACCTCGGAATGAAACTGAAGATTTATATAATGGAAAATCAAAGAGACACTCTTCTTTATACGTTTTTAAATATTAGTAATCTCATGGATGCTAATATATACATAGAATAGCTAGAAAATTAGGTATATCTACGATTGATCTGTTTAGATGAGTAGAAAGTGATTCTTTATTTGATTCATTGCGCATGCGCGTTTCATAATTCCTCTTTTTTCCGCCCTAGTGTGGTAAAAAATAAGAGTTCTTTACCTTAACGCACGATAAGCGAGTTTGTTTACATTTAACCAAAACTAATTTGCTGTTTGTTTAATTAAAGTAACTGTTTATATCGAGTTATTAGGGAAAAAACAATTATTGATTTATGTCATTATGACGAAAATGAGGAGAATAATACGCCTCCCGAAATAATTAATTCGGCACAAAATACAACTAATGAATTAATAAAGATAATAAAAAAGAGAATTTCGAACTTACATACAGGTAGTTTATTAATTTTTTTTTTCTGTATTTATTATTAAAATCCAACAATCGTAGATAAAGTACGGTACGCAACTCGTGCGAAAACTGCATTTTGCATTGCTCGTGTGGTTTAACGACCCTCGCTGTCGCTCGGGTGCAAACTCTACACATGCATGCAAAATGCTACTTTCCGCACTAGACAAGTAATGTACAATTACTTTGAACTTTACAACAATCTAATTCGTAATATCAACTAATTGCTTTAAGAAACGAAACATATTTATTAATTTGAAAAGGGTATGCTTTGTTTGTGTTAAGCAGTGTATTGTATTGCGATATTCCAAGTGAAACCAAATATTTCCTATTGTCTCTCTGTAAAGATAAAAAGATGCATATGGAATAACGCCAGAGGCTACTGAATACCTCTCTCTGACACCCGAGGAAAAATACCTAACTAAGCATGGTTGAAGCTCTCAACATAGCAATCAGTCAATATTAAATCAGACTCAAGATCCCTCAACAAATATTACAGTGGTTGCTACACGAATACCATTCATAATCCCTGCCATTGGACATTTGAATTACATACAATTAGGCGGCTTTCACACTGCGTGCGAGACCGAGCGAGACCGATTCCTCTTGAGAAGCAAATACATGTATTAGCAATGTATTAGCATGGGTCTATTCACATTAATCGCTGCATGAGACCGGGCCGAGCGAGACTGAGCGAGACCGAACCGACTCGGGCGTTTTTTTCGAGCGTTTTTGTTAGCTAAGCGTTTTCGGCGACCGAAAACGCTTTTCGGCGGCCGAAAACGCTTAGCTAACAAAAACGCTCGAAAAAAAAACGCCCGAGTCGGCTCGTTCTCGCTCAGTCTCGCTCGGCCCGGTCTCGATCGGAGTTTAAAGTGAATAGACCCATGCTAATACATGTATATGCTTCTCAAACGGAATTGGCCATATTCGGTCTAGTTCGGTCTCGCACGCAGTGTGAAAGCCGCCTTAGAGTTTAAAACAATTGTATTATTTGTGCCCGAGGACACAAATACACTGATCTTAATATAAGTTGGATGTATTATACAAATACGAGCCCTTAAGACCGTGGTAACAGGCTTAATTTTATATTTAGAAAAAAAGTAAAATTAAATAAAATTATTTAGATATCAATTTAGATAAGTTATTATATCTATTTGAAGATCAACAAATCGAAATAAACTTTTACTTTTATTGGAATAAATGCGGTTGCCCTAGCTTAGCAATAACAAATCATTTCGGGGTTGTCGTCACCATCGGGACACTACGTGAATATATAAATGACATCGCTATTATTAATTTAATTACCCAATAACTGCCAATTAATGATTAATTAATAATCAATCTAGAAAAACCTTTGTTTTGAAATTTTGTTGCAGTATTCTAATGTGAGACTTGCTAATCTATGATGACGATATGATAATATGAAGCTTAAATGCGACTAGTTACTAGAGTAATTGTTAAGGGTAATTAATTATCCGTTTTTAGGGTCCGTAAGCAAAACCAAGGACCCTTATATTATTTTCCTGCGTGTGTCTGTCCGTGCGTCTTGTCGCGTGCTCTCACGGCTACACCTTTCATTTGATCACTTTGAAATTTGGCATGTATGTGTCTTGTCTTTGTATTTTAAAAATATAGCGACTTAAAAAAAATATTTTTCAAAAATATTAGGGTAAAACTTAAGGGTTATCATTTTTTTTTTTTTTTTTTTTTTTTTTTCGACAACTTGAGGGGTATCATATGAAAGGGTACGTCAAGCTGATTACAAAAATATATAATTCTTTGGTTATAGTTATAACTTTGATAGGGCGAGCGTAGGCAAGTTTGAAGTTGGTGTGAAACGTGTCCCCCCCCCCCCCTTCTATCTCGCTTATGTGAAGTGAAAAAATCTGAAAAAATTCCGGAACATTCTTCGATCAAAAGTAAAGATACCACTTTTTTGAAATTTCGAAAAAAAATAATATTATATTTTTTATTGACAAAATATGTTTTTTTATAACTATGGTCTTTTCGATGTATTTATATGGTTGTTGTCCGGTTCAGTGGCAAAAATAATACTTTATCAGAAGTTTGTTTATGTGTTTTGAGAATATCAGACCATAGGATAGTTCAAAGTAAGCTTTTTAGCATTTTAAAAAACACCATCAATAGGGTACTACTTAAACTATACGCAGGGTTGCCTACGGACCCTCGCTGTGTGCTGACTAGCACACACTTGACCTGTTTATTCTACTGTTAAAATATCTGTATCTAGTCAGTTTTCAATTAGGTAGTTTACAATGTTCAAATGTCAGGAGAGTCTAATATAGAAATTATTTGACGAAGGAACAAGCCTTTTCCAATTACCATCCTCACTAATTCTAATTACAGGTATATTCCTAATACCAATTAAGTAAACTTGTGTAAGCAATAATATTAGGATGAGGATGTTTTGAGCAAACGTAGTAAGCTCAAAACATACGTTTCTCTTGCAAATATTATTTTATCTACGATTGATACGAAATATAAACATTATATCTCTGTTTAGATGCGTAGAAAGTGATTATTTACGTACTTGGATTCATTGCGCATGCGCGTCTCATAGTTCTGAAAAATTCCTCTTTTTTACCACGCTAGCGCGGTAAAGAAGAGGAATTCTTCAGCTTTACGCACGATTAGCGAGTTTGTTTACATTTAACAAGACTAATTTGCTGTTTGTTTAATAAAAGTAACTTTTATATCGAGTTTTTTGTGAAAATCAATGAGTGATTTAAATGATTATGACGAATATGAGGAGAATAATACTCTTCCCGAAATAATTCGGCACAAAATACAACTAATGAATTAATGTTATCTTTATCAAAAGAGAAATACGAACTTGTATACTGGAAGTTTATTTCTTTCTGTATTTATTATTTAAATCTAACAATCGTAGATAGAGTACGGTGCGCAACTCGTGCGAAAACGGCATTTTGCATTGCTCGTGTGGTTTTACTACCCTCGCTGTCGCTGGGGTGCAAACTCCACACTCGCATGCAAAATGCTACTTTCCGCACTCGACGCGTAATGTACTATTACTGGTTCATGATAAGACTAATCTTAGCATAACTTTGGATTTTGTTCGGTATTTTTACAAGGATTATAAATGATTTGTCATGATGGTGCAAAGTTTGTGCTATAATTCTTATTGTCTGGCAGTCTAGAGATGCACACAGAGTAACGCAAGTGGGCTACCTCTTTCCGACATCCGAGTATCAGATTCGGTTGAAAGATCATTTCTGGCCGAAAGCCCGACTTGTTTAGAGCTAGATATAATTCGTCAGGTGAATGCCCCTTTGTAACAGAGTTAATCTTGTGTTCACTTATATAAATTTTAGAATACCGATCGAAAGAGTTTTTCTTTTTCGAGGAGCTACTTTACGTGATACGAACAACTTTTTAGCCACCTTAATGTAGTTAAAGTAAAGAAGTAGAAGTCGATCACACAGCTTTTAATACCACTATAAAAGTTGAACGCATTATAAGTGTAATAGTAGATTACGCGTCTAGTATTTTGCATGCGAGTGTGGAGTTTGCACCCGAGCGACAGCGAGGGTAGTGAAACCACACGAGCAAAGCAAAATGCAGTTTTCGCCGGAGTTGCGTACCTTACTTTATCTACGATTGTGGATTTTAATAATAAATACATTTCTCTTTTGATAAAGATGACATTAATTCATTAGTTGTATTTTGTGCCGAATTAATTATTTCGGGAGGCGTATTATTCTCCTCATTTCGATGTATACAGTTACTTTAATTAAACAAACAGCAAATTAGTTTTGTTAAATGTAAACAAACTCGCAAATCGTGCGATAAGGTGAAGAATTCTTCTTTTTTTCCGCCATAGTGCGGAAATAAAGAAACATGTTTCACCTTGCGCACGATTGTGAAACGCGCATGCGCAATGACAACTACAAAAATAATCTCTTTCTACGTTTATATTTCGTATCAATCGTAGATCAAATATTTTATCTACGATTGATACGATATATAAACATCTCTGTTTAGATGCGTAGAAAGTGATTCTTTTTGTAGTTGTATTCATTGCGCATGCGCGTTCATAATTCATCTTTTTTTCCACCCTAGTGCGGAAAATTAGAAGAATTCTTTACATTTGGGTTTGTTTACATTTAACAAAACTAATGTGCTGTTTGTTTAATTAAAGTAACTGTTTTTATCAAGTTTTTAGTAATAAACAATGCAAAATCCAACAATCGTAAAACTGCATTTTACTTTGCTCGTGTGGTTTTAGTACCCGCGCTAGCTCGGATGCAAACTCCACACTCGCATGCAAAATGCTCCGTTTTGCACTAGCCACGTAATGTACTATAACAGAATGTAAATTATATAAAAACAGTAATCAAAATAAGAAATAAATTTATTGAAACCACAATACCTAATGAATAAATATATTAACTGTTTACACAACAGAGTTAACTAGTTCAGCTGTTAACCATCAGTTAACTCATAAGTCACTGCGGTCACGACGTTTTCAAAAGTTTCACCCAACATGTAAAAACAACTAATGAACAATGCTAATATTTACAGAAATTCTTCAGACAGAACTATTTATTCTAACTTTACAAATCACATCACAAATATTCAATTTTATAATAATTGTGGAAAGGAATAGAATACGATAAATTAAACTTAAAATACTTTTTCCTATGAATCATTTTCCTAGAAAATAATACACATAAGAGTAAGACACTAAATGTCGCCCCTTCTTCATTTAACGTTTAATTTATTAGAGTAATGTGTAGCTTTATGTCTTGACTTTTAAATTTTCTTGTAGAGACAAATTGTACAGAAATTTATAGGATAGACTATTATAAACAAAGATGACAAAGTATTTTAATTTAGATTACATATATAATTTTTCCCTTCTATCTTCTATTTACATCCTAATTGACATTAAAAGAAATTATTTACTAGGCATCGCGTGGCTCTATCATTGAAGCGAGCCTATTGCAATAAAATACTGAATATTAAAATTTGTTAATAATGATGAATGTCATAGTTGAAGATAAGTGGAAGAGGGTAGTAAGGGGTAGAGTGGGGGTACTGGGTACAAAGCTTTACTTCCTAAACAAATCTACACACAATACGACTATAAGAATCTTAACCACCCGTCATAGCTTTTAACTAATATTATAAATGTATCACTTCATTACTCAAATACTACTGCTTGTATCAAGTTGAAATTTTACATACTTGTTTCAATTGCACTTTAGACGATGTATATGAAGATTTATTAAAATCGTTACGTTAGAACGTAAGATATCGGTAAAAAGGTTGTTTTCTCTATTTTAAACGTTTAGGTCCGCTTTAATAGTTTTAGCGATCTTTATTAATTCATAGCAGTGTCGTTGTTGGTTTTACTAAAAAATGTTATTTGAAAAAAATGTTTGCCTCATCGAATAGGTGATGATAGAATTTTTTCCCATCCTGAAATTCCAATTTTAAATTTGAAGCTCACGTTTACGCGAGCATTGAGCGCGAACTCTTGGACGGATCACGCTGTCCAACGAACTTAGCCTGAGTATTAGTTAGAGGATCATGTATACCAAATTTCAACTAAATCGGTCAACTTTTACTCAAGTTATCGTCACACGCGTAAACGTTACTGACAGACAGACAGACAGACAGACAAGATGCATATTTCGTTGAATGTAAGAAGCTCGCTTACGCTCGCTTCAATTAAGTGACAGTTGGCGTATTTAAAACATCAGAATTGAGTTAATGGCAAAAATATTTCAAACTAATATCGAGAAAAAAATAACAACAAAGTCAGTTACTGAATGACTGACTCAATGAATGCTTATTGGTGGTACTTCATAAAACTAAAAATAAATGTTTAAATTAACCCACTCCGTAGCGAAGCACAGGTTTCGATCACACTGATTTAACATTATTGAGTAAACGTATATAAACACAAACACAAAAAACTCGGGTACAGGGTACCTCGGAACTTTTCCTCACTTCAGAGGCCACTAAAGTGGCCTCTGCTTCGCAGCAGGAGGAAGCAGCATTGGACGTGGTCAGTACTTGGATGGGTGACCGTTCTGAACAAACTGATTTATTATCATTCTTCAAAAAAACCTTATTTTAAATACCTATATTTTATTTAATTATTTGAAGTTTGGTGGTATTTTGACAAATATAAACAAACTTTGACGTCATCAAAACTATCACACTAATAAATAATTATATTCGCTTATAACTTTTAAACTAATAAATGGAATTTCATCGGGTTTTTTTTATATTTGTTCCTTAATTTGTTCCGGTTCCAACGATATGCTATACGTCAAAAACCTATTTATACTTTCGGTATTATTAACCGTCAAAGTTTAAAAAATCAAAAATTGATAACTTCAAAATGAAAATGAAATTTGGTGGGCTTGTTTGTCATACAGAGAGGTATATTCGTGCCAAATTTCAACTCCATCAGGACTATTGTCGATTTATTACGATTTTTTAAAATGTTTGCTGACTCAACAAACTGGGTTTAAGATGGCGGAAAATTTTGATTTTCCGGGCGGCACCACTACAGGTAAGGACTGATTTTTCTGTCAAGTTTCAACTCTCTAGGTTAAATACCTTAAGCGCTACGATGATAACACACACACATACATACATACAGACGTCATGCTGAAAACCACTCAGGAGGTCTTAAAAACACCCAAAACGGATAATTCCGTTGAAATCTCGAAAAACGCGTTGACAATAACTTTTATCGGTACCAAAAGGCAAAAGGTGTCGTACACCGATTACTACGTATGTCCCAAGCAAGTGATAAGGAGAGAGTTGAGTCTCACCTGATTAGGGAAGGGCAGTAGTAATCAGTGGCGTAACTAAGAAATCCGGCGCCCTCCCCCCCCCCCCCCCCCCGCAACTTTTGAAAATGCGTCCCTTATAGCTTAAAGAAGTTACCCTGCACTATCTGCCAATTGATATGGCCCAAAGCTTCCTCGCGTCCTATTTTGTATACTTTAATGATTTTATGCTTTAAACTCTTATTATTGTTGAATTTATTTAATTTTCCCCCGTTTTTATTTTGAATCAGTCAAAATTGTTTTTAGCAAAATTTAAAGAGCACATACGGTTGAAATTAATGTGAGATTATTTGCGGGCTACTTTAAAAAAATATCCAAATTTCATAAAAATCAAAACAGTACTTTCGAAGATATTATGGGTGAAAATTAATGTATGTTTGTGCGCATTTGAAAGAGAAAGAAATGGGCGCACACAGTTTAAACTTATATGGGACCAACAATGAGTTAATCATGGCCCACCATCCGTTTTTGAGCGACAGACATAACATCTCATAACATTCTCACCCTGATTTTAACTCTTTATCTGTTTTATCTCTCATTTATTTTTATTTCACAAAAATTATTTTACTAAAGTAATTCCGCCCACATAGAGTTTCTTTTATTTTTATTATTAAATATCATTGTTTTCTCATTTTTCGGCGCCCCCCTAGAGCAGGCGCCCCCCCCGCACCGCGGGGTTGGCGGGGGCGCTATTTACGCCACTAATAGTAATTATTCTATAGTATTGATACCGTACGTCCGCATGTGAAGTTACAACGACGGCGGAAACAAGGGCCAACGTATCTGCTAACTCGACAATCGACAACGAAAACAAATAATAAATAAACAGGTCAAGTATGTGCTAGTCAGCACACAGCGAGGGTCCGTAGGCCACACTGTATAGTTTAAGTAGTACCCTATTGATGGTTTTTTAACATGCTGAAAAGCTTACTTTGAACTATCCTATGGGTCTGATATTCTCAAAACACATAAACAAACTTCCGATAAAGTATTTGTTTGCCACTGAACCGGACTACAACCATATAAATACATAGGAAAGACCATAATTATAAAAAAAAAAACTTATTTTGTCAATAAAAAATAAAATAATATTTTTTTCGAAATTTCCAAAAAGTGGTATCTTTACTTTTGGTCGAAGAATGTTCAGATTTTTTGCACTTCACATAAGCGAGATAGAGTGGGGGGACACGTTTCACACCCGCTTCAAACTCGCCTTTGCTCGCCCTATCAAAGTTATAACCAAAGAATTATATATTTTTGTAATCAACTCGACGTACCCTTTCATATGATACCCCTCACGGTGTCGAAAAAAAATTTAAAATTTTTAACCCTTAAGTTTTTTTACCCTAATTTTTTTGAAAAATATTTTTTTTTAATTCGCTATATTTTTAAAATATGTGGGCAGGTACAAGACACATACATGCCAAATTTCAAAGTGATCGGACGAAAGGTGTAGCCGTGAGAGCACGTAAGAGGACGGACGGACAGACACACGCAGGAAATATAAGGGTCCTTGGTTTTGCCTACGGACCCTAATTATTTCCGCTACACTTGCTAAGATACGTCAGTAAGAGCTACATTAGTCAAAACCGGTATGTTGATTACTCTTCGAGAAGCATTCAGTTATTAAAGCGAGCTTCTTACATTTAACAAAATATGTATCTTGTCAGTTTGTTTCTCTGTCTGTCAGTAACGTTTAAGACTCCAACGATAACTTAAAAGTTGACCGATTTAGTTGAAATTGGGTATACAGGTTCCTTTTATAAATTCTCAGGCTAAGCGTTCGGTAATGTAGGAAAGCACTCGTTACCCAGCTCCCCTATTCCTCTCATCGTCTTTAACCATGGCCCTCAACATGATCATTTATTTTCTTAGTATTTAATATTTATCCCAATACGCTCGCTTCAATGATAGAGCCACGCTATGCCTAGTTAGTTATTAATTATATTCAAATTTTTTTTTTTTAAATAAGCCATATTCTTGTGTTTAAATTTCATAATAAATACAAAGAAACATACTGTTTTATAACAGTAACATAAACATTTTTCGCTAATATTTTTAGACGAAACGAATTATAAAACAAACACGTTTATTCGAATATAAATGTCACAAATATTATAAGAAATATCACTTAATCTGTGTCTATGGAGGTATAAAGAGAGACAGACATATAGCCAAAGGTACATGAGATCAGAAATGAGCACCGTAATCATAAAATACAAACTAAGATATTTAACCTTGGGTAACACCAATATCACTTCTTTTAAACGAGTCTTTGATGTTTTTCTTTCTCAACTCAGTAAAAAAATGTCGTTTGCGGTCAAAACGTATCTTACTTAATATATTTTGAAGGCATCGTCAATTGTTTAGTTCTACCCAGATGTAAATTAGCCAATATTTTGTCTAAAGCGACAGATAGTCGCAGTTTGACAGATTACAGGCGGTAGTTTTCAACTGCGGCGTTGGGAAACTTGGCTAATAATATCGGAAATAATTGAGTAACAGCTTTTTTTTCATTAGGGAGAGAGAGAGAGAGAGATACAAGAAATTCTTTGGTTTTGTTCTACATATGTAATCGTTTAATATGGTTGCAAAGAATAATATTAGCTCTGATATATTCATATCAGGTGTTTAGCAATTCATTTTTATTTTATTTTGATAGCGCTTGATTGAATAATCCAATTTGGTTTATTTCGATAAGACCTGAAGCAAGCACAGTGATTTTAGACTGAAATTGCTTCATAATTTAGTTGTTTGTGTGTTTCTAATTGTCCCGAACATAGAATTAGTTCATTGGCGGACTTAAAAAAAAAAAAATTTTTCGTGGTAGGCTGTGAAATAGTAACTTTAGAGCCTAAAAAACATAGCTAAAATCCATTTTTTCATTACGTGGACTTAAAAAATCTTTTCATTACTCCTAGCTGTAAAGAACAATATAAGGGTATATAACAAATATAAGGGTATATAACAATATAACAAATATAAGGGTCCTTGGTTTTGCCTACGGACCCTAATGATTAATTTGACAAATCGATTTTGGTTTTGAAATTATTCTCACAAAATAAACAATATTTTAAAAGTTGATTTATCTTGGTTCTGTTTCTTTATCTTCATCCCGATCATTACAAGGATCATTACAAGGATTTATCTTGGTTCTGTTTCTTTATCTTCATCCCGATCATTACAAGGATCATTACAAGGATTTATCTTGGTTCTGTTTCTTTATCTTCATCCCGATCATTACAAGGATCATTACAAGGATTTATCTTGGTTCTGTTTCTTTATCTTCATCCCGATCATTACAAGGATCATTACAAGGATTTATCTTGGTTCTGTTTCTTTATCTTCATCCCGATCATTACAAGGATCATTACAAGGATTTATCTTGGTTCTGTTTCTTTATCTTCATCCCGATCATTACAAGGATTTATCTTGGTTCTGTTTCTTTATCTTCATCCCGATCATTACAAGGACAGAGAATCGTCCACTTTCTATGTCTATTCAATGTTATCGTTATAATAAAATGTTTCTAACTTTTGTGAGAAACAAAATATTACTAGATTAAGGGAAATGGAATAGGCTCGTGTAGGAAATGTCCACCCAGAATTGCTAATAATAATAATCGGTCCGAGCTAAGTCAGATTAACTTTCTAACATAATCTCGGTCCCAGATCCCAGAGAACATGAATATAATGTTATCTATACAGACGGATGCACGTCGCACGTGTCGATCCGCTAGCTGTGACTGTGAACCCAGCATTTGGAACCCTCCTGTAGAACATTCCAAGTGAAGTAAAGGCCCGTTTATACGGTGATAGTTCTTCCACGATAGAACTATCATGTCAGTCTACGTCATACAACTATCGCCGAGGTGTGCAGTCTACACGGTGAGAGATAAAATACGTCAAAACTTGTTGTCTTGCACTCAATGTTACATCCACATCCTACATTTTTGTCTTGGATACGGAAATAAAGCATTAAATATGTTATAATGTTAAATTATAACACACACACAGCAAAAGAAATATTCATATTGTCGAATAAAAAACAAAATCTGATATCTAATGTGAAGCGAGCTATCATATTTTTTGCCTTTAAGTCTGTTATCACGTGATAAAAAAGTATAAGCCAATCAGCATCTAGTATCTAGCGTGGTATTTCATTAAATCTGGCGCATGAGTACTCTGACTGCTGTGATAGAACACTCAACTATCTCGTCAGACGAGATAGTGTGATGGCAGATAGTTCGGTCGCGACAAAATCTATCACGTTGTCTACACGGTGAGAGTCGATGCAATAGTTGCTATCGTGACCGCAACTATCGCGCCAACTATCACCGTGTAAACGGGCCTTAAGAGTCCCACCCGGCACTACCGTCAACTCCAATCATCCTTTTAAACTATAAACTCATTATGATGAAATATTATTAATTTGCTTAATATTAAATATTTATTGCATTAACATCGCTTCAATGATAAAGCCACGCGAGTTATATAAAATGTATTGAACAGGTGGTTGTTTTAATTTAGTTTTCAATTTTCAACAAAATCAGATATATTTTAATCAATATCTCGGAAACAAGATTTTTCACAGGAAAACAGCTTATATCGTTAGATTCGCATTTAAATGGACTACATTTTAGATTTTTTTATCTACGATTGATATGAAATATAAACATTGTATCTCTGTTTAGATGCGTAGAAAGTGATTCTTTACGTACTTGTATTCATTGCGCATGCGCGTCTCATAGTTCTGAAGAATTCCTCTTCTTTACCACCCTAGGGCGGTAAAGAAGAGGAATTCTTCAGCTTTACGCACGATTAGCGAGTTTGTTTACATTTAACAACTACTAATTTTCATTCTTTTATTAAAATAACTGTTTATATCGAGTTTTTAGTGAAAAACAATGAGTGAATCAAGTGACTTTGACGAAAATGTGGAGAATAATACTCCTCCAGAAATAATTAATTCGGCAAAAAATACAACTCAAGAATTAATGCCATCTTTATCAAGAGAGAGATACGAACTTACATACAGCAAGTTTATTTTTTTCTGTATTTATTATTTAAATCTAACAATCGTAGATAAAGTACGGTACGCAACTCGTGCGAAAACGGAATTTTGCATTGCTCGTGTGGTTTTACTACCCTCGCTGTTGCTCGGGTGCTAACTCCACACTCGCATGCAAAATATTTTCCACACTCGACGCGTAATGTACTATTAAATCATAATCGTCGGAACTGTTTTCGAGAAATATTTTAATTTTTAGAATTTTTGGGGGGTAGCGCCCAAAAATTTTGAGTTAAAATTAATTTCTCGATTTCGCCTTGATGTATAATTTTTCTAAACATATATCCAAATTTCGTCAATATTGGCCTAGTAGTTTAAGCTCTACGTGTCAGCACAGACGACAGACCACTTTTTTGTGTAAGTCCATCAAAATCAACAATCCAACAATTCGATTTTGATGGATTTCAAAAAAGTGTTTTTTTAAAAAATTGGTTGTCCAACCTGGGTTTTAATAGATCCACCTACCTTGCTAGAAGTTATTTATTTAATCATAAACACCCGTGCATTAACCGCGCATTTGTCCTAAACGTACAAATTGATCAGTGACATTGGCCAAGTAAGAGCATTCAGTACACACAAAATGCCAGTAGGCATTCAACAAATAGAACAAGTTCATTAACAAGCATAATCGACCCACCATATCAAGATGGTGGCCACTTAACGTTTGTTTTAGCTATAACTTTTGAACCAATTATTATAATGGCGTTTGTTACACGTCATTATAATAACTGGCATTTTATTTTCCACTCAGTGAAATTACTCCAAAGTATCTTGCCCAATCTGTTCGATTTGGGGGGAGGGGGAAAAAATATTCACTAAATATGAGAAGTATTGGAAATTCCTTAAAATAACGTGTTTATTTACAAAGAATAACTCCATTTTGTTTTAGATTTTACCGTTGATTTGTTAAAAAATAGAGAGAGGGGGGGGGGGGGGGCACAAAAAACTTAATTTTAAGGACATAATATGTCCTTGAAATTAAGTTTTTTTTTTCATATTATGACACAAAGATTAATTGGTACAAAAACTAGACCAAATATATATTTGTACTCAGGCCGTGTTCTATCTTTCTTCACCCCTTATGACATATTTCCGTTAGCAAAAATGTTTACCTCTTAAACTTCAACCCTTAATTTTTAAGGGATGATATTTTGGGCTTTCCTACAACTTTCCTGTGATTGGGTTATTACACATAACATAACAGCAAATTTTTTAAGGGGTACATTCAGAGATCAGGTGCGTTACCGAAAGACAGATAGGTAAGCTTAGGAATATATTAGGGTCCCAGTGGCGGATCCAAGGGGGGGGCAAAGGGGGCAAGTGCCCCCCCCCCCCCCCCCCCCCCGAGAGAGGGTACCCAAGACAATAATATACAAAATTATTTTGCATGTCCTGATAATATGTACACGTACACTATAAAACAGGTAACAACAAGATCCACGCTTGAGAAAATGCATATGTTGCAGTTCAGGGCCACCAACGGGGGGGGGGGGGGGGGCAGAGAGGGCAATTCTCAGAGGCCCAGGCCCCTCGGGGGACCGTGCCTCTGGGGGGCGGGCGGCCCTGGTTTTATTACAACCAAAAAGGCAAGGAGGATATTGTTATCAGTGGCGTGACTATTCGGGCCTTAAAAAAACATGAAACTTATATTTTTGTACTAATGTCGATGGGGACCCCTTTAGAGCATATGATAAAATCTAACATGGAATATTACTTCTACGCCACTGTCAGGGGGCCACTGTCAGGCCCTGTTCAGTTGTAAACGCAATTATTTTTCATTTTTGTTTTGGCGAGAAGCCCCCTGCCTATGCCTTAGCTACGCCACTGAATGTAATAAACTTAAAATTATTCCTAATGTGTCATGAGTATGGAATTTTGAATTCTTGTGTTTCATTTAGTTACTAAGATTATTGTGATGTTTTCATCTTATTCAATATGGTCAATGTTAATTTACAGGAGAGAAACTGACAGATAAATCATATTAACAATCTGATATTAATAACTTTTACATTTTTACTTGTAATGCATTTTTTAAAAATAAAATGTGTTATTTAACTATTTTTATTTGCTTACTCTCAATCTCATTATTTTAGCAAACAATTTATATTATGTTTTATTTTATATTATACTAAGTGTAAAAGAAGATTTTTTAATGAAACTTATCACCTACAAAACAACTTAATTATTATTTTTTTTTTTTTAATCCATCTTAGTTAAACTCCGAAATTCGTCCCCACCAAACATCTTTTCCTTTAAGGACAAACTTGCCCCCAGAAACCCTTAAAACTCATCTTTTTGCACTTAAATTTTAAAAAATCCCTCCTAACGGGGGGTCCCCCGGACCCCCACCGTTATTTGTTCAAAGGGGCCCTAATGCTAACTTGCCCAGGGGCCCGGAAATCCTCTCAGCGGTCTTGTAGCAGTTTCTAGTTTGTTTCCATAAATCATGAAACCTTACCCTACCCATTGTGATTAAAACTCAATTATTTCATTCAAGTTGTAATTAAATTTAGTTATTCGAAAGATTTTGAGCCGTATTCACTTTAAATGTTTTCTTAAGTTTGTTAAGAGTAAAACACAAATTTCTTTTCAAAATTTATACATTTTTCCCCTGGACCCCTCTTTTTCTTGAGGGGTATTTCATACCCCGAAAACCCCTCGGTGTTGGATGGATTGCCCCCCCCGAAATTAGGTCCTGGATCCGCCACTGTAGGGTCCTTTGATTTTCCTACGGACCCTAAAAACAAAAATAACAACACAGTCACTAGTATTTAAATACTAAACTATGTATATATTATTTACATATTTCATGACTATTTGATATTTGTAGGCATTAAACAAATAAACAAGTAAACTATCTTAGTTTCAAACTTCTAAAAAAAAAAAAATTAATTTCTGATTCATAATTTTGTCGCTGTTTTTCATTTGGTGAAATTTTGGCACAAATTTGAGAATGCTAAACATTTGCGATTTTGGCCGATTATCAAAAGTTGGAATTTTACGACGGAAAAGTATTTTAAAATTATTTTTTATTTTGGTTGGGGTAAATTCATTCGCGATTTCATCGGATGAGTAAAAAAAAAAAAAAAAAATTCAAATATAAAATATTTTATGAATTAACAATTTTCCCTATCTTCTTGTCTTTAGAATATTCTAAACTAATTTTGGACAATGTTTTGTTGCCTTTTTAAATTGATCTAAAAATCATTAAAAATTAAACTATACAATTAAGAATTTATATATATATATATATTGTTCGAATACATTTAATTAACTCTATACTCGTTATGGACTAAGCATTTACTTCAGTGAAGTGCGGCATATATCCGGTTACGATTTTTAATTATGCGATTTATACAACTGATGCAGAGATATACTAACCCCGAGTCGCCCATACAGTTGTATAAGCCATTTGGTAGGCCAAAGCCCTCTATGGGCTGAATTGAGCCAAGAATTATTATAAATTAAAATTACTCCAATATAAGGTTTGTTCCCTTTAATAAATCCAAGTGAGACGAAATTACCTAGTCATTCTCTGTGAACTGATCTACACCGACTAATGTAATCAAAACCGGGTTGTATTTAACATTAGCAATTTTGGTTTAGAAATAAACAGGTCAAGTGTGTGCTAGTCAGCACAAAGCGAGGGTTCGTAGGCCACACTGTATAAATTTGCTCATCAGGTTTGCGCAAAATGTTTGATTGTGTATGGGGGCCTTTAGCAAACAATGTAAATGTTTTAGCGAATAACGAGTGCACTATTTGGTTTTTATGTCTTATAATTTTTAACAAACATTTAATTATTTATTACTAGGCATCGCGTGGCTCTATCATTGAAGCGAGCGTATTGCAATGAAATACTGAATATTAAAATTTATTAATCATGATGAATGTCATAGTTGAAGAGGTAGTGTAGGGAAGAGTGGGGGTACTCGGTACAAAGCTTTACTTCCTAAACAATCCTATACACTATACGACTATAACAATCTTCACCACCCGCGGTAGCTTTTAAACAATTATTATAAATGTATCTCGTCACTACGCAAAGAATTTTGCTTGTATCAAGTTGAAATTTTGCATACCTGTTTCAATTGTGCATTAGATGGTGTATATGAAGTTTTATTAAAATCGTTACGTTAGAACGTAAGATATCGGTAAAAAGGTTGTTTTCTCTATTACAAACGTTTAGGTCCGCTTTAATAGTTTTAGCGATCTTTATTAAGTCATAGCGGTGTCGCTGTTGGTTTTAGTAAAAAATGTTATTTGAAAATAATGTTTGTCTCATCGAATAGATGATGATAGAATCTTTTCCCGTCCTGAAATTCCAATTTAATTTTTGTACCTCTCGTTTACGCGAGCGTTGCGCGCGAACTCTTGGACGGATCACGCTGTCCAACGAACTTAGCCTGAGTATTAGTAAGAGGAACATGTATACCAAATTTCAACTAAATCGGTCAACTTTTACTCAAGTTATCGTCACACGCGTGAACGTTACTGACAGACAGACAGACAGACAGACAGACAGACAGACAGACAGACAGACAGACAGACAGACAGACAGACACGGAACATATTTCGTTGAATGTAGGAAGCTCGCTACGCTCGCTTCAATTATTTAATGATATCTAACATTGTAATTGTAGTTAAATAAAGCTAATGTATTAAATGTATAGACCATTTTAAAAGGAATTAAATGCTCTTTCTAACGGTGTAAAACCTTATCTTCACAGCTTATACTAAAGCTTTTTTATTATATAGAATTTAATAAAAAACATACAGAAATATCGAAAGTACTGATACATTGAAATATCTTGAAAACGAAGGTCGATAGGACACATTTATATATG
Organism: Gerris lacustris; assembly: GCA_951217055.1. Classification (NCBI taxonomy): domain Eukaryota; kingdom Metazoa; phylum Arthropoda; class Insecta; order Hemiptera; family Gerridae; genus Gerris; species Gerris lacustris. The sequence continues at coordinate 56,928,017 of OX578285.1, forward strand.
TTAACACACATGTGGACACATTGTTATATGTTATTAGTTTATGTTAATATATATAATTTCTTGTTGCAAATGTGATATGAAATCACAGCATTCTCTGTGTCCCTATTGAGCAGAAACACTTTATTCATAATTTTATTTCAAAACAGAATATTTAAGTCTAAATGATAAGAAACAATGTCCGATTAATATTTACTTATATTTAGTAATAATATAATAATAGTTTTTTTTTTTTAAAAATAATAATAGTTTTTTTTAAAAAAAAATCAAGTTTATGTTACTTAATAAATTAGAATATTATATTATAAACTAGCTGGATACCCATGCTTCGCAACGGAGTGTTTTTAAATTTGATAAGTTTATAAACTACCAGGAAAGCATACAAATTACTTGAATATGCGAGAATATCTAGATTCTATCCCTCCTAGTTATATCCCCAACCTCTTTGATAAGATCATTTGCAAATATCCTAAATTTACCCCCTCCTAAATAAAAATATGACAAAACTGTACACTAAACAACAATTACTGTACTCTTAAAGAGCATTTCAACGATATGCATCATGAAGATAAAGGGTATTCATTACTTGTACCCCGTACCCCTTTGAACCAAAAGTTATAGTTCGAAAATTCATGTAAACAGTTACCTTCCCCTTGCTTTGAAGGTCAAGTGTGCAAATTTTCATCGAGATCGGAATAAAACTGTACATTTGTATAAAAGAACATGCATGTGTACACACATATGTTGACTTTTATATACATATATAGGATATATATATAAATTTCAATTTTACCTCTCCCCTTTCTAAATGAAAATAAGACAAAACTGTACTTAAGAACAATTACTTTTCTCTTAAACAGCTTTTCAACGATTTGTATCACGAAGGGTATCCATTACTTTGTCATTTGTACCCCGTACACATAACAACAATTACTGTACTCTTAAAGAGCATTTCAACGAAGGGTATTCATCACTTGTACCCCGTACCCCTGTGTACCAAAATTTTAATTTCGTAATCTCATGTAGGCAGTGACCTTCACCTTTTTTTGAAGAAAAAGTGTGTAAATATTCATCAAATTAGGATAAAAGACATACCCTCATACGGATACACTTCTTTGTATATAAGATATAGCTATATTTTTAAATTATACCCCCCTCCTAAGTGAAAATATGATAAAACTGTACATAACCACAATTACTGTCCTCTTAAAGAGCTTTTCAACGATATACATCATGAAGGATGTTCATTACTTTAACATTTGTACCCCGTACCCCTGTGTACCAAAATTAAAATTTTGAATATTCATGTAGACAGTGATTTTCCCCTTGCTTTGAAGGTCAAGTGTGCAAATTTTCATCGAGATCGGACTAAAACTGTAGATTTGTATAATGAACATACACATGTTGACTTTTATATATGTATGGCCGCCATCTTGAATCAATATGCCCGATTGGTAAACTATTTGTCAAAAGTTACTAATTTTATTAAAGGAAGCCAACTTCTGAATTTCAAGGTTCTAGTGCAATTGGTTCCGGAAATATCGTCTTGTCAAATTTTGTATATAAATGGCCGCCATCTTGAATCAAGATGGCGGATTTTTAAAACTATTTCTTAGCGAGCACCTAGGAGGTAAAGAGGAACACACCTACAAAATTTCATGATCGTAGGTCCAGTGGTTTCAGAGATATCGTGATGTGTCAGTCAGTCAGTCAGTGAGTGAGTGGTATTTGGATTTTATATATATAGATAAGTTTCAATTCACTAGCTACAGAACTAAGTTATATATTAATCGAGAATGACTAAAGAGTATTTATAAATAAACATGTGCTAATTTATAAATTGGATATATAGAAGTCATTTATAGAAAGGAAACGGCCAAGTCTATAACACTGATATTGGTTAGTGATAAGAGATTTTTCTTTTAGAATTAACAATGCGTGATGTAACTAAAATATTCTATAAATGTACCAAATTATAATTACTTTTCTTCAAAATTTAATTTTAGCTTACACTAATAAATTTTGTAATTGAACGAATTTTTTGTTGTTGTCATATTTCCGTTTTATTAGTGATTAAGTGCGATGTGGTAATGATATGTTTGAACTATACATTATTTTTTATTAAAACTACGATTCAGCTTAATTTTGGTCAAATATTTATATGATAAAATGAAATCAGTTTTAGGCAAAGCCAAAATCCCGCTAAATAAAAAATAATTACTTTATTTTTTCTGTTATTATTAGACAAAATATGTTTTATTACATCGAGTAATTTAATTATTAAAATGAATATGAATAATTAATGGAATATTAATGATATGTGTTTAAATTAATTCATCACTTTTGGTTTGAAGGTCAATTACTGATAATATCACACAAAATTAGTTTTATAAAATCCATAACTTTTACTTTGATATTAATTAACTCAGGTCAATTACTGATAATTTTAAACAAAATTAGTTTTATAAAATCCTTAATCTTCGCTTTGTTGTTAACTCTGGTCAATTAATGATAATCTTAAACAAAATCCGTTTTATAAAATCTATAATTTTTCCTTTGTTAGTAATTGACTCTGGTCTTTTATTGTTGGAATTTACCTAAATATGATATGATGATACTAATATTGGAAATGATTCCGTTGCATTACTTTCAATAAATATAACATACAAGAACAATTATAGTACATTCAATCTGTAAATTTGTGCGGAAAAAATTCGAGGATAATTTTTTTTGCGAGGATCGTTTGGGACACATGAGAAAAGCTTAACTCCAACATTTCGGGAACATCCGATTGCGGAAGTACGGGGTCCACCTTCCGGTCGGTCCCGCAAAATTGGAGTTAACCTGTTCTTATATACCCCAAGCGATTCATGAAAAAAAAAGTTCCCTTGAATTTTGACTTTTATCTCATCTTTTGCATCTTTTTTCCCTGTTTTCCAATTTACCCCCTCAAAAATGAAATATGACAAATGTGTATGTAACAAAAATTAATGTACTCTTAAAGAGCTTTCCAACGACATGCATCATAAAGGGTATATACATTTTCGACTTTTGTACCTCGTACCCCGTACTTCCGCCGTCCGGATATTCCCGAAAAGTTGGATTTAAGCTTTTCTCACGTGCCCCAAGTGATTTACGCAAAAATAATGTAGCGTCGAATTTTTGCTGAACAAAGTTACTGTTTATTTATCATTTTTATTTTTTCCGTTTTTTCATATTACCAACTTCTTTAATGAAGATATGACAAAAGTGTAAATAACAAAAATTACTGTATTCTTAAAAAGCTTTTCAACGACATGCATCATGAAGGGTATATACTTTTTTTACTTTTGTACCCCGTACCCCGTGCTTCTGCCGTCCGTATGTTCTCGAAAAGTTGGGGTTAAGCTTTTCTCATGTGCTCCAAGCGAGTCAGGAAAAAAAAATATAGTCTCGAATCTTTGCGGCACAATTTACAGATTTACTGTTTATATTTTTCCCCCTGTTTTTCCTTTTTACCCCCCTCAAAAATGAAAATATGACAAAATTGTATATAACAAAAATTACTGTACTCTTAAAGAGCTTTCCAACGACATGCATCATGAAGGGTATATACATTTTGTGACTTTTGTACCCCGTACCCCGTACTTCCGCAACCGGATGTTCCCGAAAAGTTGGAGTTAAGCTTTTCTCATGTGTCCCAAACGATCCTCGCAAAAAAAAAATATCCTTGAATTTTTTCCGCAGACAGCCTCTTATCACGACAGATTGACTGTACTATTAAGCCAACTAAGCATTTTTTTTAAAAAAATATATATTTTCCATGCCTGAAATTCGCTAATTCTAAAATAAAATAAAAATGTAAAACAAAATCTTTTAAAAAGTAAATAAAATAATATATAAATTATAATACATAAAATGTTAGTTCATGACACTTATATGTAACTTGGTTTCGTAGGTTTGGTAATATAAGTTAAAAATATGTTTACCATTTTAATGACGTAATAATATACAATCATGCGGGATATTGCACAAAAAAAACATATATTAACACTTTCTTTTAATTGTATGAAGTATACATTTTTATTAATATTAAATAATGTAGAAATTTATTAATTAAATGGAAAACGTAGACAGTATTACAGAATTACTACTTAATAGGTCTTGTAAAATGTGATTAATGTTACTACGTGTTTGAACATAAACAATGTGATATGATAACATAGATTATATTAAATGATATATTTAATACATTTCACTATGGTAAAAATAAATTGTTAGAAATATAGATTTACTGGTGAATGTAATATGAATGTATTTAGAAACTTTTAGAATAATATGAAAGTTTCGAAACTTTTAGTGTAATATAATCAAATAGATTTGTATTTTTATTCATTTTTTTTAAAACTAATTTTGACAATATATCGATTTTATAAATCCACCAATAAAATTCGAATTATAACATGTGTAAAGTAAAAAATAATAAATAGTGTTTAAGTACACTGAAATAGAGGGAATATTAAGACTGTATATTATAATGCTTTTATGTCACATAATTTATTTTGTATATAATTTATAAGTATATATATGTAGACATTATTATAGGTATAACATGTAACACAAGAGTTTATAAAGTTATATAATATTTAGTATAGATCAATATTTTAACGATTTGTCTAATGTTTTATTTAGAACTATATGAGTAAAATTTGATAAAAACTATGATCGAATGGACAAAGAATTTTGAATTTAGTTTAACATGAATTAGAATGAGTGATTGTTTAAAATAAAAATGTTATCAAACAATATTTGGTAGAATTAATTCGTAATAAATTCATTTATATCATAAAACAGTAATGGCAAATGTTTAATACAGGGCACTTCTTTAGATTGTTACTCCCCTTATAAAGAAAACAGAGGGGAGTAACAATCTAAAGAAGGTGAAGGAATGTTCTTCTTTAGACTGTTACTACCCTTATCAAAACAGAAGAGTGGTATTCCTTTGTCCCAAAGTTCATTGGGCTAAACATCACTTTGTCTTAATAGTGATTTAGTTTGTCATTTATATTCTAAAAACACATAGGGGAGTAACAATCTAAAGAAGTACCTAATACAGATTGGTGTCGAAAACTTTTATTGGTGGTTATCAGGATATCATTAGTGGTCTGATCAGTTCACTGCCAAATGTGGTCAAAATCGATTTATAATTGATAAAAGCTATTGTGGTTTTTCGGGCAATGAACTACTACAAATACATTTTATCCACAATAAATAAACACTTTTTGCAGCGAATAATCAATATTTCTCTTTAAATTCTATTTACCACAATTGAGTTCGATAGCGAATATACACTTTAATATTGCAATTTATAATCAATTGCTGATCAATATTGCTCTTTAAATTCTATTTACCATAATTGAGTTCGATAGTGAATATACACTTCAGTATTGCAACTTATAATTAATTGCTGATCAATATTGCTCTTTAAATTCTATTTACCATAATTGAGTTCGATAGTGAATATACACTTCAATATTGCAACTTATAATTAATTGCTGATCAATATTGCTCTTTGAATCTTAGTCCCTATGAATAAGTTCTACAATCCTTAAACAATTTATTTTTAAAAAACATGCTACATACATAACAAGACAGTTTTGTCGAAATTATACATAAAATGTAATATAATAATTAGAAATACAAACATACTGTAACTAAGCAATTCACTGTGTGGTTTTTTGTATAATATAATTGTTTTAAAGAAAAAGTAAAGTAACAAAATGTTTTATAAATACTATGAGCGCATGAATACATTGGAAAAATAATATATAACTACAACTGTCGCATTTTGTAAATGTATTGAAATAAAAGGTTATTACAAAAAATATATTAGTTATTTGTAACTTATTTTATTACATATTACAATGTGTAAGCAATTTATAGTACATGTATATATTTATATTTGTAAATGTAATTATATATTTGAACATACTCTTAGAAGAAATTCATTCACATCGTGTTTATGTAATGGTAACAGTTTATAAATATATAGCTGTGTATACATATATAGCTTATTTATTATAGTATAATTGTACTTATTACAGTCATAGAATTGCATCCAAAAATGGTTGTACATAAATATTAATTCCATTCTATATTTATATATATATATATATATATATATATATATATATATATATATATATATATATATATATATATATATATATATATATATATATATATATATATATATATATAAATATAGAATGGAATTAATATTTATGTACAACCATTTTTGGATGCAATTCTATGACTGTAATAAGTACAATTATACTATAATAAATAAGCTATATATGTATACAACTGTATTTATTTTAAAATGTATTTTAAAGTAGAAATTAAATGACATTTAGATATTTATAGAGTAAATTTATAAGGGAACTAATGACATGTATACGATTAAAAATAAAATTTAATTATTATATTTATTCGTCATAACTAAATTAATAACCTAAAATATAATTTATACACAATTTAAAATAAAATTTGAATAACTATTATTTACAATTGTATCATTAATTTATTAAAAATATATTATGTAAATTTAATTTGAAAGTGCTAACGACATAATATTTTTTTATAATTATATATATATATATATATATATATTAAAAAAAGAAAGAATCAATATATTCGAAAAATAATTTTAAAAATTGAAAATAAAGATTAAAATGTAATAAAAAAAAATTATGATTTTAATAATTTTTTTTTTTAGAAAGAAATAATAGATAAATGCAATTAATTTAAAAAATAATTGTTTAGTTTAAAAAAATTAAATTAAATGATATATTTAATAACACGTACATTCGATTCTTCAGTTGAAATTTCCAGATGTATTACGTCAACTCGTGATTTAGGGGGCATTATTTTTGTGTTGTAAATTACAGCTTTTCAAGTTAAGTTAATTGAAAACTAAATACTTTAAGATATTAAGTAAAGAATAGGATTTGAGACGAAACAACACATAAAACATAAGAAATAATTCATGCGTAAAATTTGTTTGTAAAAAGGTTATCACGTTAAAAATAAATTAATAAAAATTGTGCTGATTAATTGAAATAAATGTATTTTAAATAAAGAAGCGATCATTTATTTTTAATAGGTATTATTAAAATAAAGACATTTACGTATTTAAAAATAAGAAAATTATAATTAACACTATAGTTTAATAAAAAAAATATATATATAAACTTACTTGTTCACAGAAAAAAACCCAAAAATTATCATGTTTTGTGTTTAAAAAAGAAAAAAAATAATATAAATGATAAGAATATAAGAGGGAAAATAACACTGGGAGGTTTCAAAATCAGGGAAACAAAAAAAAAAAAAAAAAAAAAAAAAAAAAAAATGATTCAAAACAAATAATCGAGCTTTCCAAAATTCAACAGATCAAAAAGATAAACATAAACATTGCATGATAAGTGGGGTACTAAATCATAAAGTATACATTAAAAAAAATGAAAAAAAAAACGAGGTTTAATAAAACAATATATGATAAAACGGGGGTAAATCAGTTTAAAAAAAAAATAATATATATATAATTGAAGTTCGGTACTTTAGTAGAGATGCGATGGGGGAGTTGAGTTGATTTTTATATTTTTTTTCTATAACAAGATAAAAAAAACGTCGGACTAATTGTTGTGTGTTGAGTTAGTTTTGAAGAAGTCTAGGTTGGATAGTGAATTTGGCGGGTATGGAACTCACCAGCGAGGCGCGAGTAGAGGATGAACTGTACGGTTTGGCTTAAGGCCCACTGAGAGATGGTGGCACCACTGCCTTGGATTCGGCCGCTAGGGGACGCTAGCTAGCCCTGCTCCCTCGCATAGCTTTACCGTTCCGTTTTAGCATAGATTTACTCTCCGATTGGCAGCTTATTTCAACCGACTAACCTTGGGGATTTTGCCTTCTCTAATTCTCAGTCACCGAGTTCTTTTACTAGTACTAAGCCAATACGTTAAACTTATTCATATATGTATATTTAAATAAACATAAATCAAATATTTTATAGAAACTGCGTAAATTTATAAACTTAAAAAAAAAATTATATAGATCAAAAATAGTATGAGATGAATTTTGGCAAACAAGTAATAATATTAAAATTTAATCAGTCAAATAATTAAGTATATTTACTAATTTTATAATAATTAGATTCATATCAAAGTTATGACCTTGAAATGAAATCGTTTAAATGGTAGTACATATTCCTTTAATAGGAATAGTTCAATTATAGAATTTCTGAAAGATATTCTAAAAAAAAATTGGAATTGTTGGAAAATAGCATATCTGAAAGTGAAATCGTTGAATAATAGCATGTCTGAAAGTAAAATCGTTGAATAATAGCATGTCTGAAAGTGAAATCGTTGAATAATAGCATGTCTGAAAGTGAAATCGTTGAATAATAGCATTTCTGAAAGTGAAATCGTCGAATAATATAGCTTGTCTAAAAGAGAAATCGTTAAATAAAGCCATGTCTGAATGAGAAATCGCTAATTAAGAGCATATCTTGGTCATATTAAAATGTCATAATAATGACCTTCAAAAGAAATATTAAAATAAGTAATAGCATTTCCAAAAGAAGAAATTGTTACTTGTTGCATATCTATTTATAATAATCTAAATTGCACAGACTGGCTGACTCATAATGATATCTCTAGAACCAACCATTGGACCTTTGACCACAAAATTTTGTAAGTTCCTCTTATCCCCAACGTTCCACGTGCTCGCTATCTTTACAATCCGCCATATTCAATCTTTAAATAGGTAATAGCATTTCTACAATAAATAATTGTTACCTGGTACATATTATATATTTATAAAAATCCAAATTGCACAGACTGGCTGACTTATAATGATATCTCTAGAACCAACCACCTTCGACCATAACATTTTGTAAGTTCCTCTTATCCCCAACGCCCTACGTGCTCACTAGTATCATTACAATCCGCCATATTCAATCTTTAAATAGGTAACAATCATAGCATTTCTACAAGAAGAAATTGTTACTTGTTGCATATCTATTTATAAAAATCCAAATTGCACAGACTGGCTGACTTATAATAATATCTCTAGAACCAACCACTTTTAACCATAACATTTTGCAAGTTCCTCTTATCCCCTTCGTCCTACGTGCTCGCTAGTATCTTCACAATCTGCCATTATTAAGTCAAGATGGCGGCCATATTTTAAACCAACTAATAACACAACTCACTAATAAAGTTGTCACGAGCTCTTTGTAACGCTAAAAAAGAATCATTGTATTTGGTTTGATAATTTTTAAAATAATATTGAGGCCTGCCAAAAAGGGATTTCATAATAATAGTGTATGTATATATATAAAATCCAAATACCACTCACTGACTGACACATCACGATATCTCTGAAACCACTGGACCTATGACCATGAAATTTTGTAGGTGTGTTCCTCTTACCTCCTACGTGCTCGCTAAGAAATGTTTTTAAAATCTGCCATCTTGATTCAAGATGGCGGCCATTTATATAAAACAATAAGACGATATCTCCGGAACCAATTGCACTAGAACCTTGAAATTTAGAAGTTAGATTCCTTTTATGAAAGTAGAAACTTTTGATAAATGGTTTATCAATCGGGCGTTTTAATTCAAGATGGCGGCCATATATATATATATATAAATATGTGTATGTTCTTTATACAAATCTACAGTTTTAGTCAGATCTCGATGAAAATTTGCATACTTAACCTTCAAAGCAAGGGGAGAATCACTGTCAACAAGAACTTTTAAAATTTAAATATTGGTACACAGGGGTACGGGGTACAAGTAATGAATGCGGGGCCAAAGTAATTAATACCCTTTATGATGCATATATATTTTGTTGAAAAGCTCTTTAAGAGTATAGTAATAGTTGTTATGTACAGTTTTATCATATTTTCACTTAGAAGGGGGGTAAAATGGAAAAATATAGCTATATCTTATAAAAAAAGAAGAGTATCCGTATGAGAGTATATCTTTTACACAAATTTACAGTTTTATCCCAATTTGATGATTTGATGATACGGGGTCAAAATAATGAATACCCTGCATGAAGCAATTTTGTTGAAAAGCTCTTAAAGAGTACAGTAATTGTTGTTAGGTACAGTTTTGTAATATTTTTATTTAGAAGGGGGGTAAATTTAGGATATTTGCAAAATATCTTATCAAAGAGAAGGGGGTATAGAAATAAGTGGGAGGGAGAGAATCTAGAATCTAGATATTCTCGCATAGTAAAATAATTTAAATGTTTCTTGATGGTAGTTTATAAACTTATCAAATTAATATAACACTCCGCAGCGAAGCACGGGTATCCAGCTAGTACAAATATATAATCATTTATATAATCGAGTAGTGTCCCGAAGATGGCGACGACTCACCTCGAAATTATTTGTTATTGCTATGTAAGGCAACCACATTTATTCCAAAAAAAAATTGTTTTGCTTTGTTGGTCTTCAAATAGATATAATAACTTACTATATAGATATCTAAATTAATTTACTAAAATTTTTTTTTCTCTAAATAAAAAATTAAGCCCGTTGCCACGGGCTTAACGGCTTGTAGTATACCTATACAATAATGGTATATCAAAATAATGGAATATTTCATTAAAACTTAGTGGAACATTGTATCGAGATGAAACTTGGTGCAGATGTAACGGGGATTTGGTAAATGTAATAAAGTAAACTGTTTATGGGTTGGTATGATTATATGTGTAAAAAATTGTTGTATGAAGTGTATACCTCAAGAGCTAAAGTCGAAAATACTCCTCGTGTGACCATTGTAGGGCTTAGTCTAACAGATTCATGGTGGAGGAAAGTACCACTTGTCAGAAATTCCAGCCTTTGCTAGCCCAAGTTCAAATATATTGTGAAGATAAACGTGCTTAATTTTAGAGAAAATGCAAGGTGATTGTTTACAAATTGTAGGATCAAGGATTTTTCTGTAACCCAATTCATTTTCACAGTTGAAGCTAGTATCTAAATATTTTTCAATTATAATTTGATAATTTTTACTTCAAATTGTGTTTTCTATTTACTACATGAAGTCAGTGGAGTCTCTACAGTCTACATAGTCAGTGGAGATAGTTTGGTCAAAACAAGAAGGAATAGAAGCGTCCATTTGAGGAAGTGGAATAGTGAATTAACAATGATCTTAATAGCCTTTTTAATAGCTTAGTTAATCTTAATAGCACAGTTTCAGTATATTCCTTATAGATATACCTAAGTATCAAATTGCAGAAAGGGGTATTTTCATACAGATCAAAATCAATAAGCAATAAAAAGACTAATTGATCGACTGAATTATTCTTCTCAATAAGAAAGGCATAAGTCCAAATTTTAATCTAAAGAATAATCATTCAAGCTATAATACATGAAAAAACACTTTAAAAAATCTATTGAAAACAATTCTTATATAAACCTTTATACGATGGTAACACCCAGAGTGCAGTATCGTTTCCTATGGAAATATACTGACTCTAAATATCCTAATTCTCCCTGTGCCAAAATCAAAACAGTTTGTTGAAGTGAACAGACTTTTACGAAATACATTCAAGTATTGCGGTATTGAAAGGTTAAGACATTATCGAACTCAATATTCCAATTTAGGCTATGGACCAAAGGCCACCAGATCAAAATGTTTGCGTAAACATTTTGACCGTGTATGGGGCAGTTTGATGTTTGCGTAAACATGATGTTTGACGTGTGAGGCCTACATTTGCCCGACATCAGGTTTGCGCAAAATGATTAATTGTGTATGGGGGCAGGGCATTAAGTCCTTGGGGATCTCTAAGGGGACTCTCCCCATAGGGGGTCTTAGGAGATGCCTGGTAGCTCATTGCTGTCATTCGTGCTATGTAAGCAGGAGGACCGAGTTTAATTTCCGACTCCGGCAAGGGGCCCTGAGCTCGCTGTTCACCCAGTACAGCAATATAAATGAGCAACTTACGTGAAGTGGCGACATCCAATTATGAATGTCAGTTGCAAGATTTATACAGCTGATGAAGCAACACACTAACCCAGAGTTATCAATTGCAAATATAATTGTATAAGCTTTTTGGCAGGTCTAAGCCCTTCAAGGAGTTTTGGGCCACAGATTATTATTTATTTATTACTAAGTCTAGGTTTATTTTTGTCATTTTTTTTTTCTGACAAAATAAATTAGTATACATTAATAAACCCTAATTTAACACCTTGAAGGCCCTAATTTACTCTCATTTCTTCCAAGGAGCTTGTATTGAAGCTCAAAAATTGCTCAATTACGTAAACATATACCATATGTCATTACTTTTATCTGTGTAGATATCAATTTAAGCTATATATCATTTATTTATTGATAGGTTCTCCATGGATTAGTATATAATAATTCATGATGCAACAGCCCGTTGAATGGTTACGATTGCCAAAGGACTTATACAAAAACTAAAAATGTATATTGGATGACACAGGGTTGGCGTGTCCTTCCATCGCCTTTATTTACAGAATAATATAAAGTTATAACTTGGTAAAAAAAAAACCCAGCTAAAAATATAAATATAAATAAGACATGCAAAAATAGAATAACTAACAAACTTTGAGGTGCATCAACCCGTGAAGGGCTTAGGCTTCTTAGAGGGCTTATACAACAATTTATACATAATGGATAATAAGGAGTTGGTGTTTCGCACTTCGCACCATCAGTTGTATAAAACTTATAATTGGCATACATAATCAGTTAGTCGTCACTTCACATAAGCAGCTACCATACTGGGTGAACACCGAGCAGGGGGTACGGCCCGGGAATTAAAATCAGAGAAGTGGCCACCCATCCAAATGGTGACCACGGCCGATGCGTATGGAAAAATAGAATGTTGATAAAAAATCGAGTTTTAAGAGATATTGTTATAGAAAAATAATGTCTTCGGTATTTTAAAAGATGATATTAGTTAACAAATGCCACTTTATGAAATATAAAATAAAAAATTAAATAGATATATATATATATATTTGATACGTAAATTCTAAAATGGATTCAAAGCCCAGTATATTATGTTAGTATACAGAAGATTGTTGGCGGCGGACTATGAATTTTTAACGACTGACGTCATGAGGTCGGAGGGCGATGACGTCACAGTAGAAGCTGTATTGAACTGGGCAGGAACACAGTTCCAACCCTTCTACAGCTGTTTCAGCATCCTTTTTCCATTTCCAATGTTTTTCTCGTACAAAACAGTGCAAATGTGATTCTTTTCGCACTTGAGGTAAGCGAATTTATCGAATTCATTCGAAATTATCACTTATAATTGAGTTTTTATCATGATATCTACACTAGATCTGTGTTTAAGTGAGAAATTTTTGTTTTCACCTTCTCTGAAATAATTTAAATTTAGAACGAGGCTTTAAATTTCATTATGTGCGGATTTTTTGTATAAACATCTTAAAAAACAAATAATAATTTTGAAAAGTCAGCGTTTCTTTTAAATTCAACGAAATTATATTCAAATCTAATTATTTAATTAACTCAATAATAGGTTTTAAGAGATGAACAGCATACATTTGAGGTCACACTTAAACTTTTATTGTATATAATTATTTTTAAAATACTTGTAAATTCATATTGTTGACGATAGTTAGGCACAGCGAATTAATGGTAAATGAGAGATTTAAAATAAAATCTAGAATATATTATATTGTTCCTAGTTCCTTATACTGAAACTAGCTTCATTTTTTGAGTCGTTAACCCTTATTACTGATATGAAAAAAGCATAAATGTGGAATTTGTATCAGAATTGTTGATAAAAATATACAGAAGCCTCTAATGTATTCATATGTGTATTGTACAACAATCTGCTGCAGGGGGGAAAAAAAACTTTATTTTAAAGATAAAAAAATTATTATAAAAAAGTTTTGAAAATGTTAATTTTCTTTAAATGTTAATTTTAAGCCATTTTAAGTGCTTCTATAAACTGTTTGCTAAAGGATAAGGTGCAGCTCTGGTTAATTTTAAGTGTTCTATATGCTTCGGTTTGAGAAAGAAAAAAAAATGGTTCAAATATTTGCTGAGATGTATTATGGTTTGACAACAAAACACATCTCATTAGTTAGAATTTACTAACTAATATGGTAATTGCATACTCTTTTCTTTTAACATTTGCTAAGATCTGTTATGGTTTGACACCAGAATCGACCTCATTAGTTAGATTTCACTAACTAATATGGTAATTGCATACTCTTTTTTTTTTAACATTTGCTAAGATCTGTTATGGTTTGACACCAGATTCGACCTCATTAGTTAGATTTCACTATCTAATATGGTAATTGCATACTCTTTTTTTTAACATTTGCTAAGATCTGTTATGGTTTGACACCAGAATCGACCTCATTAGTTAGATTTCACTAACTAATATGGTAATTGCATACTCTTTATTTTTTAACATTTGCTAAGATCTGTTATGGTTTGACACCAGAATCGACCTCATTAGTTAGATTTCGCTAACTAATATGGTAATTGCATACTCTTTTTTTTAACATTTGCTAAGATCTGTTATGGTTTGACACCAGAATCGACCTCATTAGTTAGATTTCACTAACTAATATGGTAATTGCATACTCTTTATTTTTTAACATTTGCTAAGATCTGTTATGGTTTGACACCAGAATCGACCTCATTAGTTAGATTTCACTAACTAATATGGTAATTGCATACTCTTTATTTTTTAACATTTGCTAAGATCTGTTATGGTTTGACACCAGAATCGACCTCATTAGTTAGATTTCGCTAACTAATATGGTAATTGCATACTCTTCTTTTTAACATTTGCTAAGATATGTTATGGTTTGACACCAGAATCGACCTCATTAGTTAGATTTCGCTAACTAATATGGTAATTGCAAACTCTTTTTTTTAACATTTGCTAAGATATGTTATGGTTTGACACCAGAATCGACCTCATTAGTTAGATTTCACTAACTAATATGGTAATTGCATACTCTTTATTTTTTAACATTTGCTAAGATCTGTTATGGTTTGACACCAGAATCGACCTCATTATTTAGATTTCACTAACTAATATGGTAATTGCATACTCTTTATTTTTTAACATTTGCTAAGATATGTTATGGTTTGACACCAGAATCGACCTCATTAGTTAGATTTCGCTAACTAATATGGTAATTGCATACTCTTTTTTTTAACATTTGCTAAGATATGTTATGGTTTGACACCAGAATCGACCTCATTAGTTAGATTTCGCTAACTAATATGGTAATTGCATACTCTTTTTTTTAACATTTGCTAAGATATGTTATGGTTTGACACCAGAATCGACCTCATTAGTTAGATTTCGCTAACTAATATAGTAACCTCCTCCTAGACCCCTACCTAGACCTCCTAGTTGCCTACTCTTGTTTTAATATTTGCTAACTAATTTTGTAGTTGTCTCCTCTTCAGTTAATATTTGCTAAGATATGTTATGGTTTGACAACAAAACAC
The DNA here is from genome assembly GCA_951217055.1 of Gerris lacustris. NCBI lineage: Eukaryota > Metazoa > Arthropoda > Insecta > Hemiptera > Gerridae > Gerris > Gerris lacustris. Next base: position 56,943,532 of record OX578285.1, read on the forward strand.
ATTTCATTAGTTAGACTTCGTAAACTAATATGGTAGTTGCCTACTCGTGTGGTAATATTTGGTGAGATGTGTTATGGTGTCTAAGCTTGACTCATGTCAGCAAATATTACTGCAAGAGTAGGCAACTACCATAACAGTAAGCAAAATATAACTATTTGAAAATGTCAGATAAATGGAAAAAGAGCATGTAGTTGATTTGAGCGAATTTATAATAGTTATTTATGCACCTTGGGAGTAAAGTAAGCCATTATTCCCTGAGCGAATAAGTTGGTTCTTGAGGCGAAGCCGAAGGATTTTAATTCCCTCGGCTACGCCTCGGGAATAACGCTAATTAGCTCCCGAAACGCAGCCGAGGGAGCTAATTATCGCGAGAGGAATTATAGCACTTTACTACCGAGGTGCGTACAATATTTTATCTCCAGTAGGGAGAAAATACACATTTACATCCATTGCACAGTTTTATTTATTATTTTATTAAGTAACAATAATTGTTTGCACTTTTAATAGCAGGTATAAGAGATTTAATATTAAAAACAAATAAGAATTGTGATTAATAAACTCAAATAGAAGGTTATTTAGATGCAGGTTTAAACAATGATAAACAAGGTCGAAAAAGTACTGTCGCCAACCTGATTTTAATAACTTCACTGCATTAGCCATTCATTCTCAACTATTTATAAAATAATTATGTTGGCAATCTTTCTTTTTCCCCCTGGTTTTACTTTTTCTCCCTACTTTTACTTTTTCTCCTAACTTTTTGAGTTCAGGGAAGAAAAGACTTACTTTAGTCCCTCTAAACTAATCCAAAATCATACCTTTTTCTCCCTACTGGAGATAAAAAAATAAACGCTGCTTTTTCATCTGTCATTTTGTTTTTAATAAAAAATAAGTCTAATTCCGAGTTGGAAGAAAAATTATAATTACCATATATGGCTAAATTCCTCCCAATACCTGGCGCAGTGATTCCTATTTGTGGGGAACACTGAATCAATTTGGATCATAATAATTCAATTTTAATATTATATTCTACCTAGGCTATATTTCTTTTCTCTGCGAATCAATGTGATCTAACTATTTATTTAGTGGAGAAGTGCTTGTTGCCTACTCATAAAAAATAACAAGAATACTATGTAAGGTTTTACTTGATAAATTATTGATCTTTCTCCATTAAAATGTGTCATAAAGAGATAATTCTATTTCATGGAACTAAAACATATTTATACAAAAAAAAAGATCACTCAATAAATATTTCTCAACTCACTCATTTTATCCTTCGTGGATAAACATATTGATAAATTGAGATATTAAAATAGGAAAATATAATATATCTTATCATAATAGATAGCAAGATCGGTATTTAAAATTAGTTTATATTCTATCGTTGTTAAAGATAGTTATATTTTAATTCTAAATTAAAAGTTGTTTCTTTTATTATTGTTTAATAAGTAACTAATGTAAGTTTTTATTATTTTATTTATTGTTTGACCTCATAGCTCAAAAATAACCAACAAATTAACAGTTATTAGTGAAGATTAATTAATGGAATTGCTACATACAATATTTGATAAAATAAGTAATAATAAAAAAAATTGTTTAAATCTGATTATGAAATAAACAGGTCAAGTGTGTGCTAGTCAGCACACAGCGAGGGTCCGTAGGCCACACTATATAATGTTTAACTGTAAAGTGTATAAACAGTGTTTTTTTAAAATGCTAAAAAGCTTACTTTGAACCATTCTAAGGGTCTGATATTCTCAAAACACACTCTGATAAAGTATTTTTTTGCCACTGAACCGGACTACGAACATATAAATACATAGAAAAGACCATAATTATAAATAAAACGTATTTTGTCAATATAAAATAAAATAATATTATATTCGAAATTTCCATTGGTATCTTTACTTTTGGTCGAAGAATGTTCGGGAATTTTTTCAGATTTTTTGCACTTCACATAAGCGAGATAGAGGGGGGGGGGGGGGGGGCTTGTTTCAAACCCGCTTCAAACTCGCCTACGCTCGCCCCACAGTGATAGAAAATTCAAATTATGCGGGACAAAAATTGATTTACAATACTCATCTAATTATTGTTTAAAACGTGATAAAAAGACTATATATTATGTCCAGGTATAAAAATATGATGTTTTTTTGTTTGATATTTTCATTAGACTTTGACCATTCTTCGAGACTTTGTAGCTAGCAGAAGCAGTGTTATAATGATATAATTTCTTTTATCTGTATTCCATTAATACTTTCGTTAGTTAACACATCGTTTATTAGTTGTTTTGAAAGTATTTTTTTACAACCATTCAGTATGATAATTTGTCAACAAGGTAAGAAAAGAAAATTAATCATTATACATTGCAATTTTATAAAGTTTTTTATTGGAATATTTGTAATATTTACTCCTCATCATGAAAAGTATAATTATTCTAAAAAGTTTTTCATTATTGGTATAGAACTTCTGAGTTATTGAAAGTTATTATGAGTTATACCATTTGATACTTTCTTTCAACTGTCTACTCATAGAATAATTTTACTTTTGCTGCATATTTTTGCCTATAATTAAGATACATGGTGATTTCATCGAAATTTTGAGTATTAATTTTGTATTTTTGCATGTCTTTAGAAAATTTAAAAAATCGTAAATAATCTAAAAAAGTGGTCTGATCGAGTTGAAATTTGGTTTGAATGTACCACTCTGTATGTCAAACAAATCCACCAAATTTCATTTTCATATTGGCCGCCATTTTGAAGATATCGATTTTTGAATTTTGAAACTTTGACGATACGTTTTTGATATAGCATATCGTTGGAACCGGTAAAACAAAAACCCGATGAAATTCCATTTATTAGTTTAAAAGTTATAAGTATAAGCCAACATAATTATTAATTAGTGCGATGCTTAAGTTTGTTTACATCTGTCAAAATTCAAATAATTAAATAAATGAAATAAAATAAGTAAAAAATAATGTATAATGCTTTTTTGAAAAATGATAATGAGCAGGTCCTCTATAATAGTGGCCTCCTATGTGAGGAAAAGTTCCGAGGTACCAAGTACCCATTTTTTTTTTTTATTATAGTTAAACAAAAACTAATGTTATTAAAATAAATATAAAGAAATAATAATTTTCTCAATGCATAATCATCGATATAATTTGCACCATCAAAAGAGACTAACTTTTTTTTACCACATTTAATGTGCTCTGAGTGGCCTACAAATACGTTTCCACAGGCTCTGAACAGTGAATTTATGGTGAAAAAAGATGGAGTTGCACTTACAAAGCTTCTTTCCATTGAGAGAATGGAAAGAAAAAAAGAAAAATTCACTAAAATACAATTTTAATTTTTGTGCCGCTAAATTTGAATTTTCGATCACTGTGGCGCCCTATCAAAGTTATAACCAAAGAATTATATATTTTTGTAATCAGCTCGACGTACCCTTTCATATGATACCCCTCACGGTGTCGAAAAAAAATTAAAAATGTTTAACCCTTAAGTTTTTTTACCCTAATTTTTTTGAAAAATATTTTTTTTACGTCGCTATATTTTTAAAATATGTGGGCAGGTACAAGACACATACATGCCAAATTTCAAAGTGATCGGACAAAAGGTGTAGCCGTGAGAGCACGCGAGAGGACGGACGGACAGACACACGCAAGAAAATATAAGGGTCCTTGGTTTTGCCTACGGACCCTAATTATACTGTTGCTAGAGATCAAATTCTGTCAATTTTTCAGACTCAATATTGTTAAACGATGGAAGTCTGAAGATGAATGAGAATCTAAATAAAATAAGAATAGAGTATAATAATTATATACTACTATGATAAGATGTGTGGTAAGTTTTATTATTTATCAGGGGTATTACAAAGTCACCAATTTTTCGTTGTTTATAAGTCTAATGCATGTTTTTCAACTCCTGATGTTAAAGTCATTCTTCTGTTGTTTCTTTAGATTCTGATATTTCTTCAGACTTCCTTCTATTAATAATTACGGGAGTTATACAGATAGTAAGACGGATTCTTTCAATTCTGATACTTCCTTAGTCTTTCTCACGTTAATAATGAAATTAGACATTCTTCGGCTAATAATAGATAAAATGTTGACGATAACGATGAAACTTCCCTGTTAATTCTTTAGAATTTTATACCTATTCAGTCTTTCTCTGGTCAATAGAAAAATCAAAATCAGAAATTAGTCGTACTGATAGTAACACCAACTCTTGATATTCCAATACTTCTTCAGTCTTTCCCTTGTTATTATTGATATCAGTATTTCAAAATGCATTATTACTCAGATCAATCATTCCTTGAGACCCCAATAACTCATCAGTCTTTCTCCCGTTAATAATAACATCAGTCACTTATCTGTTAATAATAAATAAAATGTTGCAGTTTATTCTTTAGATTCTGGTACTTCATCAGTCATTTTACTATTACTAATTACATATGTCTTGCTGACAGCAAGACTGATGATTCTTTAGTACTGTTAAAAAAATACAAGAAACAAAAATCTAAATTTGCAAAAATTATTTTGTTTATTATAATAGAAAATACAAAACGTCGCACGTGGAATATTATACGAGACGATAAGCCAGTGGCAACGGGCTTAATTTTATATTTAATAAAATTAAGTAAATTAATTTAGATATCTATTTAGACAAGTTATTTTAGGCACTCTTTTAGTTTGGTACCCCCCTACTTCATTGCAAATTTGAGAAGACCTGGGTGGGTAAATGAGTGGAAAATAGTACTGACTTGCCTTGTTGGACAGTTAGTACTATGCCCAACAAATTTAAACACCCAGGTCATCTTAAATTTCCAATGAAATGGGTCAATAATTAATGATGTATAATGAGTGGATTTTACATACTTTTACAAAACATTGTTTCTGATCATCATTTCTTTCCACCAAATGGGAAAGAAAAGACTGACCCACTTTGTCTAAATAACTACAACGATAATGGGATATTTAGTCTAATGTACATTGGGACAAAGGAATATCACACTCTTATATACAAAAGTGTGATATTCCTTTGTCTCAATGTACATTAGACTAAACATTCCTTTTTCTTAAAAGTTATTTAGCCAGAGTTGGGCAGTTACGATATATTTACCGGAAGATATGAGTGAGCGATACTAGGTTATTTTCATTCATTTTTATATGTTCAAATTTTAAGAAATAAAATACCTCAAACAAACTTTCACAAAAATTACAATTCAAATTTTAAGTACCTTACCTTGCATCCATTGGAAAAACTCCCCTTCATCTAATTGTCCATTAAACAGAATTACACTTCGGAAATTTAGACCTTTCTATTCCTCTAAAATTCAACTTATAATAATTTCTCTTTGGACAAATTTAATATTTTTTCTGTCAACGAAATAAAATTTAATTGACACTGGGTATTTTGACATAAAACAGGTCATTCAATTAAAAAAAAAAAAAAAAAATCCCCAAGAAATGATACATAACATACTCCCTTTGTCTATGACAATAGAGAGGTGTTTCTCACTTTTCCATTTTAATTCCTGCCCTAAATTAATTTAATTAAATAATCCTACTAGATTATTCATTTTTCTTAGGGGGGTACCAAACTAAAAGAGGTGACCCTATACACCTCTTTTAGTTTGGTACCCCTCTACTAGATTATTCCTATTTCTTAGGGGGGGTATCAAACTAAAAGAGGCGTATAGGGGCGCCTCTTTTAGTTTGGTACCCCCCTATCTTTTTCTTCTCTTTCTTTCCCCTTTCTCAACCTCACACAAAAGCCCCACTGCTTTTGAACATTCCCCTATTAAGATTGTTAATTTTTTAATTATAAAAATACCATTTCATCATGTATTTAAATAAAAATAAACGGGGGGTACCAAACTAAAGTGTTGCCACATGGCGCCTATTTTAGTTTGGTACCCCCCTATTGGGGGGTACCAAACTAAAAGAGTACCTTATTTTATCTATTTGAAGACCGACAAATCAAAACAAGCATTTATTTTTATTTGAATAAATGTGTTTGCCTTAGCTCAGCATCAGCAATAACAAATAAATCGTCTCCGTCGTCGGGACATACTCCTCGATTACATAAATGATTATATTATTTTTCTATATCTAAATTTAAATTTTATAGGAGAGCCAAAAGAAAGTTTCAGTATTGACGAATAATACCTCAGATAGGAGATATTAGAAATATATATTATTATTGTTTGGTTACATTCATCGTAATGGGGAGTTTACAATCTAAAAGGGGACATTGTTAGATAAGAATCATCCAAAACCTCAATTTTGCAAATATTGACTCATAGGAGGTATTTTTCTACGAACAACGAAATGTTTTATATTATAATATTATGCGTAAGACAATTTTCAATCAACAAAATGTTTATATGTTTTAGTTATCTATGTTAGTTTTATTAAATTTTTCAATTTGCTTGTAATACACCTACAAACAAATTGTTAATGTATTTCCTGTCTGTGAGTGTTTAGATCACAGATTGGCTCAGGCTCCCAGAGCGAAAGCTCTGGAAAAATGAATCAAATTTATAAAAATAAATCCTCAGAAAAATAACTAATGTTATCCTCCCTTTTTTGTCTCCAATCTCATCCCTTATAACAACCTAAATGTACCCTTTGTTTCTAACCTAGCCACCTCCAGGCATCAATCCTTTCACGATTCTGTATCCCATCACCCTAATCCTTTAGTCCAAAACCTCTCCTCTAATTCCATTAACAGAAATCCTCCCCGACGACTGAAAAGGCAGTGGCCACGAGATTTATTAAATTAAATTAAAATTTAGATACAATATTGTACTCATGTTATTAATTGTGAGTGCTGTCACTGGACAGTTTCTCTCATCACGATTACCATGCCATTTAAATCAGGAACATCATTATTACTTATATCAATGTATTATTGTAGGTATAATATACAAATAAAACGAAAAAAAAAAAAAAAAAAAAATGTGTTCTAAACTCGGATCTTATTTCCATCCTAACCCTTAGAACCTAAGAAAAATTATTTATAAATGTATATGATTTAGATCAATTACAGTTTTGTCCTGTAAAAATGAAATTTTTACAGGACGGGATTTTTAAGGGATTATACGTTACAATACCATTTTTAGGGTCCGTAGAAAAAACCAAGGGCCCTTATATTTTCCTGCGTGTGTCTGTCCGTCCGTCCTCTCGCGTGCTCTCACGGCTACACCTTTCGTCCGATCACTTTGAAATGTGGCATGTATGTGTCTTGTACCTACCCACATATTTTAAAAATATAGCGACTTAAAAAAAAAAAATTTCAAAAAAATTAGGGTAAAAAAACTTAAGGGTTCAAACTTTTTTATTTTTTTTTCGACACCGTGAGGGGTATCATATGAAAGGGTACGTCGAGCTGATTACAAAAATATATAATTCTTTGGTAATAACTTTGATAGGGCGAGCGTAGGCAAGTTTGAAGTGGGTGTGAAACGTGTCCCCCCCTTCTTTTCGCTTATGTGAAGTGCAAAAAATCTGAAAAAATTCCTGAACATTCTTCGACCAAAAGTAAAGATACCACTTTTTGGAAATTTCGAAAAAAATATTATTTTATTTTTTATTGACAAAATACGTTATTTTATAATTATGGTCTTTTCGATGTATTTATATGGTTGTAGTCCAGTTCAGTGGCAAAAAATACTTTATCAGAGTGTGTTTTGAGAATATCAGACCCTTAGAATGGTTCAAAGTAAGCTTTTTAGCATTTTAAAAAAAACACTGTTTATACACTGTACAGTTAACCACTATATAGTGTGGCCTACGGACCCTCGCTGTGTGCTGACTAGCACACACTTGACCTGTTTATTATATTATATTGAGTCAAATAAGGAATAGCTTTCTTAAGATATAACTTACAGATACCTTAATAGGTAGAAGTTATACTTTAAGAAATTATATAAATATACAGAAAGTGTCCTTGCTACCTAGTTGTTGACGTATTGCGTTATTTATACACAGTTATTTAAAAGCGTAGTAAATACATCTAATTATTACGGTTTAACGAGAATTTTTTGGTCTAATTACAGGTGTAACCTTAATGGAGCGGCAGACGACTCGCCGCCAAAATACCCAGTCATAACTATCTGAGGGAATGATGGCCGAAACGTCGCGAAAGGAAGGCCACCATACATTCCCCGTAATCGCTTCTGGTTTCAAGGTACGTTTAAATTCAGCCATTCTCTCACCTTATCGTTGTAAATGTAGTCTGACTCACGGTGTATAGACGCCCACGTACCTTACTAGATTATTTATATAATGATTATTTTAATCCTGGCTAAATTCTTCAAGAATTTGTTTGTTTCTTTAAAAAAATCCTTGATATAGAGTCGCTTTAGTGTGATTGAGGTTGTCGTCCAAATCTTTGGAGGACTAATTAACCCTCTTCCAGTCAATCAAACTGACTCTTGGCACATAGTCTCTGTACCGATACAAAAAAATGTTTATTAAATTTTAGGGTAAACCACCATAACACACACTGATTAATGGAGTTGCTAGTAAAAACTCAACAGCCGTGATTGTTATGAACATTGTCAAAGTGTGTTTTCATGATTCACACTACCAAAATGCATATAATAAAGTATTTGGTTTATTTAGGGGCTAGTATTATTATATTAAAAAAAAAAGTTTGTCTTGGCGGATTCTCGAGCTGTTATATGAGGTTATTCACATAAACGGATTTCGAACCGGGACAACGTCCAACATTTTTTTTAACTCTTCCTTAATAAAGCTATATGACCCAAAAAACGACGCGACCGTCTCTTTCCCGGGGAAACTAGCTGTTGACATTGCCAATGAATGTCGCAGATTTCGGCCAATGTCAAGCGATGACCCTTTAGTCTTTTAACATAATATATATTTACGGTCGATTAAATGTCTTAAAATAAGTTGTATTAGCTCTTGCTAAAATACTGTAATCGATAACGAAGAACTAATAAACGTTTGCCATGGTTAAAATGATTTTAGATATATTGTATTTACTAAAATAAAATTATTTTATCGCATTGTTTCAACCAACTATAATGAGTAATCTATTGCTTATATTAAATTCATTGGCATCAATGTATCTTTTGTTCACTTTAATAAATATAAAGATCCAATAGCTTTACAATAGACTGGTTACAAAATTACATTTTAATAATACATTATCATGATCTCCGTAGGATTGTAAATAAATGAGAACTTGTGAATCAATACTAGTAAATTCGAGCGGTTTATTAGTGATGTATTAGATTTTTACAATAAAATGCAAGATTATGAACTGCTTAAATACAAATTATGTAGTACATTCACTATACTCTGTTAATTAAGTCAGAACAAGGCAGCTTCTTAAGGTTTATAAGAATGTATACAAAAAGATCATGAGATTTTTTATTAAAGTTTGAACTAGTCAAAAAGTAATCAATTTCTTAATTTCCCGGTAAAATCATAAAGGGTTTGAAATCCGATGTTTTGTGCCCATTACTGGAATCATCTTCAGGCATTGTAAAGAAACCGAGAATCTTGTCAGATTTGAAGGAATTCGTATACTCGTATCGATCAACAGGTATTACATCAAGAGAAACTTGCAGGAAGTGAATGGCGGCGCGATGCCACAACTTTTCCAGACATGACAGCACCGGCTCGACATTGGAACACCGATAAAGACAATACCTGTCAAATTGCATCATCTGGAAAAAGGATTACTCGGACTGAGGAAATCCAGGTGCTTTCTATATTCCAGAAAACCACTGTAATTTTTCTCTCCATTCGCATTCGTCCATTTACCAGTATTTACTTCGAGCTAACATCACTATGGACCACATCTCTGAAGATACTTCCACTAGTAGAAGCATAACGTCAGACTTCAACCCCATTTATTTCGAGACAACCTATATAACTTTTTGAAGTCTAAGAACTAATATAACATCAAATAAGTATTGTAACCTAACTCTTAGTAGTAGTAGTAGTTACCTAGTACTTCCTACTAGACGGGTAGGACGAACCACTTGTTCGAACCTCGCAATCAGGCCTACAGTGGACCCATTTTACTTCCCCGTGGTGGAGAGTTCCAGCTACTTCACACATCATACATTTGTACATTGTATACCGCCGAAGCGAGTATGGTGTGGTCATTAGTAAGCTATATGAGCGTGCTTCAAAGTGTGGGGGAAGAGGACCCCTCGGGGGGTCCCCTCGCCCTACTCCGACCTCGAACCATAGATACAGATTACATTTCATGACACCGATCGAACCCACTAGACAGCGTGGGGGAAGAGAACCCCTCAGGGGGTGTCCCTCGCCCTGCTCCGTCCGCGATTCATAGATGCATTCAGTGTATCATGGCCCGGGATCGAACCCACGACCTCGAGTTACCTCGACTCAGTGATAGCTGCCCGGTGTCTTTACCACCTCGGCCACCCTGGCTCCCTTAACCTAACTCTTAACAAATTAATAAAAGGTTCCAAATCAATAACTAAATGAGAACCATGTAAATTTGTCTAACGCAAAATTTAAAATATTATGTACAAAAAGTGTAAAAGTTTTATGTTCTTGTGTTTATAGTGACAAGTTCTTTATTTTATTCTACGCTAGTGTGGGATTATTATAGCATTAATAATCAAATTAATTACTTTAATTTTCAATTAATAGGAAATTGGCTACGAGGTAAATAATTCTCAATTTTTAAGGGTCATGGCAAACTGCAATTTTTTAGTGGCGTTTTGAAGTGACTACCTCTACCTAGCTAATCACTATAACTAGGTTTAATTTTTACCAAGATAATCCATAATGAGTAATACCTCGGAATGAACCATATGAGGCTTATAAAAAAATATTGATAACTTCATTTTAACAATAAGAAATATATTGTATTAGTAAAGGCTAATATATAGCATTATAATAAAATAATGCAACTCAAAATCATACTATTTATTGTTCATTTTTAGGTGAATTTGATTCTACTGTTGATCTATCTCCCGTTCATAGCTTCCAAACCTGCGCCAGCTTTCAATGACCAATCAGTCCGGGGTTACTTAACAGAGGTGAGCTTACTTCAATTTATTTTTAGTTATATCCAATCATATTCATTTTGCTATTGGTGTAATGTAAAATCACAAAATATTGGTTTTTGCTATTGATATTTAGTTACTTATTAGGTTTGTTCTAACCACACCTCAAACTAGTTTCAAACTGTACGACGCATGTGCATTAGCAAAAAACGTTCAAATGTGGTCCGATGCGCATGCGTCGGACAGTTCCAAACCAGTTTGAAGTGTGGTTGGAACAAACCTATTATATAAATTATAAGCTTGAGGTTTAAATTGGTCTTAGTGGGTTGTATCATACCAAAACAAAAATATGATCAATCTATCTATTTGTGTTAAAACTTAATAATTTCAAGATAAAAATAACTTTTTATTACTGGTCTTATATTACTTTGCTTTGTAAGTTTCATCGCACATTTCCGTTTCCCCAATTTTGAACCACTTACCGTGATTCAATCTTCCCCAAATTTTGCACATAGATACAACTAAGGTGAAGAATACAGAAACCAAAAAAAATAAAAACAAAAACAAAATGGCGTCAAAGTTATTTGCTTTTTAAGTTTCATCGCACACATATTACCCCAATTTTGAACCACTTACCGTCATTCAATCTTCCCCAAATTTTGCACATAGATACAACTAAGGTGAAGAATACAGAAACCAAAAAAAAAAAAAAAAAAAAAAAAGTTGAAAATAAGACCAGTTTTGAAAAATGGCATTTTTATATGAATTATTATATACTACGTTTTTAAATTTTCTGTTGAATCGTATGTAATGTTAATATAATTGTTATTGTTAATATAATTGTAATGTTAATATAATTGTTATTGTTATATAATATATAATGATAGTGAAAAAAAAATAGTTCCGAATTTATTTACTTCACATAAATGACAACCATCCAGAGAGCTGATCTTAAACCTATAAAAGGATAAATCGTTGTACGACGGATCTCCCCAACACCAAATCTAAAGCATGCCATCGATATATTTGAAATAATATAATCGATAAATAATATAATCGATATTTCCTGTTTTGCTGTCATTCAATGTTTATCTATCACAAATTTGAGACCCGTCAAAATGAAGATTGCGTAAATATTGGATATGGCAAAACAAATAAAATAACTTGCGGATTTTTTCCGAACTAACTTTCAGCACAGCAAAATTTGCTGAAAACTAATTAAATTCTGCTGAAAGATGGCTAAACGTTTTAAAATAATGCATTGTCATCGTGTTCTGAGCTATGCTAAAAGTTTCAAATGTCTAGCTATTCGGGAAGTTAGTTAGAAATCGATTGCCAGATTTGTACCGGACAAACAAACAAACAAACAAACAAACAAACAAAAAAACAAACAAATAAATAAACAAGAATGCAAGCTAATAAAAACGTAGTAAAAACTCTTTCCTGTCCTTGTAAGTGATAATAGAAGGAAGAAGCAAAGACGGAAGGTGGTATAAAAGTAAAACAAAGAAAAGATTAATCTATTTAGAGTCATCAAAACCAGGAAATTATTCTTGACCCAGTAAAATCTATAGAACCCCCTTCTTCTCCCCCAGAAAGCAGGATACGGAACAAATAAATATATTTATATTTAGTGATGCCATAAAGCGGAACAGCAGAAACAGTAAAAAATACAAATATTGTAGAATGTAGCATACCAAACATAAGAAAACATATTTGTATTCAGTGGAACTGTATTTTAGTTTGAAGATTAGACCAATCTCACCTTTTTATTATTATGAAGTATTTATAGCTAAATTTTGATGTTTTTAGACAAAATGGCATAACAAATTAATCACTTTCTACAAGTGTTATATATTTTTGTAATCTACTCTTCAATACCATACCCCACTCAAAATTTAAACAAAATATTTTTGTTTGGTTTTACCAACGAAACCCTAAAAATGGGTAATCCACCACAGCCGAGTTAATCCTGTACAGTTACTGATAAGGTGACAACGAGTTTCATTATTTTCCTTACACAGCCTAAACACTGGTCAACTATTGTTGCTATCAACGTCTAATTTACTTACACGTCCCACTTTATTTAATCCAATTTCCGAAAATTTAATCTTTAGATCATCATGATAACAAATTAAAAACCAGTAATGTAATAGTTATTTATGTAACTAGGCAGCAAAATGGAATTTTACTGACGGGTGATTAGATTAGCCTCCGAGCCGAAGGCGAGGACAGGCTATAAGCCGAGGCAGGTAATTTACCTATTTGGCTGCCGAGGCAGGCAATGAATAAACGAGGCAGAAATGTTTCCTTTGCTGCCTTGTTGCATACAATATTTTATCTACTTGCGGCAGAAAAATGAAACTGCTAAAATGTTATCTTTATTAATATAACATAGTTAATAACTATGTGTCATATTAATAAAGATAATAACATAAGTATTAACTAAAATTAATGTTATAATAAGAAACTTGGGAATAATAACAATAAGTGAAAAGCAAACTGAATCTATAACAGCAAAATACAAAACACGTTTATAACACACATAACTTCTGAATGAATAATGCACGCAATATAAAATATTTATTTATATTTTACTAACAAGTTACATTACGTATTAAAGATATCTTTTATCGCTTAAAAGAAAAAAATTACTAGGATAAATCAAGAAAAGTAGCTAGTCTAATCTAGTATGACTTCAATAATAATAATAATATGGATGTTCAGTTTACATAACGCTGCAGTATAGCCAGTGAACTCCACTATTATTTTAATTAAAGATCTACTAATCATTGAATATATTTAACAGAATTAACAAATATAAACCAATTATTTTATTATAAAAACGTTTATTTATTAAATATTCCTTATTAAACTATAATATATAATGTTATAAGATAGAGATAATAGTATAAACTGTCATTGCCAACATTATAAAAGTAAAATCACATTTCTCTGCCCGAAATCAGTTCAATAATGCCTCATTTTGCTGCCGCAAGTAGATAAAAGCTATTATAAATACTAATTTATGCATATTCATAATAAAATATTTTTTTTTTTTATGGATGATTTCAGAGGACATGCTGGTGGAACGAGGTGTGCAAAGAAGAGTTCCAAACGGAATTTAAATGCAAGTGTCCCCTTTGGTCATATTGCAGGAGTGAAGGACGCTATTACAGCGCTTACTGCTCCATCACTAGCACTGGATACATCTGGAAACAACCTGATTTAACTTATCCAATTCAACCCAGAGTTGTACCTTTCAACCGATCTTAATTTCACAATGAGAAAACCAAATCGTACTATATACATCATTTGTAACCAGATTTATATATTGATCAATATTGTGTCTTGATTCTGAATCTTTTCTATCACACGTACATTTTTTCTTTTTGCAATAAAAACCATTTCAAATCACGCTTAAGAAACTTTGCTGTCACAAATCTTTCTTATTTTTATCTTATCGTGAATTATATTTATACATTAAAATCTAATATACTTTGTTCAACGTTAAAGAACATTTTTAATTATTTAAACAATATTCAAAGGAAAATAGCTGCAGGCAAATAAATATTTACTCTAGAGTAATAAGAGATGTGGAGTATCTTCCTATTAAAGAATCTACAGTGTCTATCAGGAAGCAGAAGGTATGTAACAAGAAGAAAACCAATTTTCTCAAGTTAAATGAATATTCCAGGATTTTTTTCCTGGAATGCAATTATGTTTAAGTCCAAACTTTGGTTTGACTGTGGGGTCAAAAATACCCCTTAGCATTAACTCTACCAGATTCTTTCCATTATCTTAATGACCAAAGAAAAAAGAAATAGTGTTGGAAATTTTAGAGTAAATAAATATCCAACTCTATACTGATGATAGATGTGGGAAATGGCTCATCATTGTCCTATTAAATGCCGTACTGTATCGTAAAAGGCGCAAAGAAGAAGATAACATATTATATCTACAAGTAAAATTAATATTTTAGGACTAACAAATCAAGTGGGTTTAAGTCTCATCAGATTCGACTGAGGGCCTTATAAATACCTATATACATTTACTTTTTACATACTACATTTTACTACTAATAGTCAATGTAATGTATATCTGCCAGAATGTCTCCTTTATCAGAATGACTAAAAAAGAAAGAAATAGAGTTGACAATTTTAGGGTAAATAAATATCTCCTCTACATGGTATTTATTCTACAAATATTCCATCTGGTAATGATAGATGTGGGAAATGGCTCATTTTTTATAAATAAAAACTTTACAAGGGTCATTTAAAGACGTAAAGAAAAACTGTTCACAAGTATTATGAACTTTTAAAGCTAGATTTTCCAATACTATGGTAAACTTCTTACGAATGGAATTTATGATAAACCCTTGATAGCATTAACTGATTGCCTCTTTTACAGAGGAGTCACTAGTATATATATATATATATATATATATATATATATATATATATATATATATATATATATATATATATATATATATTTAACAAAAAGAATACCCGTTTCTTGGGTGTCACAGATAAATAAAAAAGTTCTACAAGAATGTGAGGATCCATTATGGCTTAACGAATACACTAGAAGTAAATGATTCAGGTTTAAATTTCGGCCAAAAGCCACTAATTATTTTAATTCACATTTTAATTATTATATCTGACGCACTATTTACATTGAATCCTAATCTTAATATTTACTTTAATTATTCATGTTTACAAGATACCAATGTATGATATTTATATAACAAAATGCCCATTAGTGTCAAATTATTCAAAACATACTAATATTGTATATTTGGTTATTACAATTATTCAACTGTAGAAAATGAAAAAATGAAAATATAACCCAATTTAACAGTATTTTATAGCGTATAGCAAAGCATAGCATGAAAACTGCCATGTTTTTCTTTTAGAAACAAATCTTATATTTATTATTTACTTATATAATACAAAACTGCCATAAAGAAATGTTCCGGAAAACCAAGCTGTTTATCATAAAGAAATGTGTTTATTTATTTTTAATCACACATTGTGTACCCCTCTCCTCCTAAATTTTTTATACTCCCGTTAAACGCACTACTTTAAATCTTGAAAATTTTGGCTTGAAATACTTTTCCCAAGAAATCTTAGTTTTCGACATCCTGCATAAATATACTGCTACGGTGTAATAATATGGAACTATGTCTCTTAACTTGGTTGGGCTACTAGAATAGCGCAGAATGGCTAAGGAACTAACTGTGATAGCAGTGATTGTAAAACAGTATCTGAACATGGCAAACCTAAACCAAACATGGTCCAGTAATAATCCGTAGGATAGTGAGGTACCTAGCATATAGATACCTTTAAAATTGGCATTAAATAAACAACCTTTGGAATATCATGATAACCTCAACCTAATGACACTTTTAGGATAAGAAATTCATACATATTTGTTACACATTTTCAAATTGTAATTCATATAGCTATTCCTGCTGTCTTGACACTACATTTGGTATCTAGTAAAATCGAATAATATAAATCCTGTCAACATTTGACAACATAATGTCTGTAATAATTATTATTACCTATGTACTTTTTTAATCAATTTGGATAAAAATGACTGTAATATTAAAAAAACCTACACTTCTAATAAATGTCGTTTTTGACATAAAACCAGTTATTGTAATAGATTTATACAGTTTTTATCAATAAATCCTTAAGAATTGCAAATCTGACTAATTTGTATTATTTATTATACATTATATATTATGTATACATTTATTTTGTATATATTTTAATTTCTTGCAGTTAATGATATTTTGTTTTCAGTATATATGTCCTATGTTTTGGTGTAAGCTGAACCTATGGACCTATGACCATGAAATTTTGTTGGTAGATTCCTCCCAACCCCTATAGTCCAGGAGATAGCGTGCAAAAAAGTGTCTGACTAACATCAAGCTAGAATTTTGTGTATAAGTAAATCTTTTGGTGCCTATTAAGAATATATGGTCGGCTAAGTTCGTCTGCGGGACATAGCTTGGCAATAGGCATTTGAAAAAAAAACCGGTGAAGAGTGGTCATGTCCCTTCCTTTATGGTGGACAATGTGATTTTCATGATCCTGAGTACAAACTTTGTTAGTAGACTAATAGTAGTAGTAGTAGTAGTAGTCTAGTACTTTCTACTAGGACGGGTAGGACGAACCACTTGTTCGAACCTTGCAATTAGGCCATCACTTAGGCCCTTTTTACGCCCCGCGGTAGAGAGTTCCAGCCACGTCACACATCATACCTCTGTACATAGTACCGCCAAAGCGAGTATGATGTGATCAATAGTGAGCCATATAAATCAGAGTGTCACGGCGAGGAATCGAACCCCGTCTCGTTCCACTCTAGATTCAGTGATGGCCGAGCAGACGTGGTTTAACCCACACGGCTATGCTAGCTCCCCCCGCTAGTAGACCTCCGTTAGTAGACTAATAATCAAGTCGATGGTTGTTTGACCCTTCACAGGGGAACACTTTGATTTCGAGTAATATTTGACTAACTAACATATTAAGTGACAAACAACCATCAACTTAAAAATTGGTCTCCTTACTAAGTTCGTACTCAGGATCATGAAAATCACATTGTCCACCATAAAGGAAGGGACATGGCCGCTCTCCACCGGTTTGTTTTTTTCAAATGCCTATTGCCGAGCTATGTCCCGCAGACGAACTTAGCCTACCACATTTCTTAATAGGCACCAAAACATTTACTTATACACAAAATTCTAGCTTGATGTTAGTCAGACACTTTTTTGCACGCTATCTCCTGGACTACTAGGTGCTCTCTAAAATGATCGTAAATCCTTTTACGATCCGCCTAGTTGATTCAAGATGGCGGCCATTTATATGCCGAATTTGACATGACGCTATTTCCGGAACCAATTGGGCTAAAATAGTGAATTTTGGAAGTTTCATGATATAAACAACTTTTGCGAAAGGATTTTCCAATCGGCCATTTTGATTCAAGTTGGTGGCCATATGCGTAATTGAAACTGAAGTTTACTCAAAAGTATACATGTCACTTTTACTCTTCGTCATAGCACTTGTCCTTCAGTCATTCTTAACCAAGTCCTCAATCCAACTCTGTCCGTCACCTTGGCATTACCCTTGATAGACGACTCACAACTTGTGATGTTGTGGCAACATCACAAGAAATCGTACGGACATTTCAAGACGATACTAGTTGCTGGTTCGTAGCTCTAATCTCACTTTGAATAATAAACTTCGTATTTATAATGTAATCTTAAAACCAGCTTGGATGACCTTCGGCCTAAAAGTGTAGGGTAGTACCAAGCCTTACAACATCCGTCGAATCCAAACTGTCCAATCTAAGATCCTCAGGAAAATTACAGATGCCCCATACGCTTCCAACCTCACACTCAACAATGATTTAAATGTTCCTTTTGTCCGAGACCTATCCGTATCCCGACATCACACATTCCATGAATCACTATCAAATCATCCCAAACCCTCTTGTAGAATTCCTAGCATCCCAAATCATTCCAGACAACCCACCTCATCGCCTGAAGAGGCAGTCACCTAGAGATCTACTTTTGACATAAATTTATTATTATATCTTTAATTAAATATCTTTATTTAATTTATTATTTTTATTTTTAATCGATTATTTAATTACTATTTCATTCATAAATCTATTAATATATTTATTTATATAGATTATTATAAAAATATTTAATCCTATATAATTAACCCAGCCGAAAGGAATAGTCACTGGACTATTTCGTTTCTCATGTAACTCAGAGCCAATAAAACAGGTCAGTAACACTTATCTATATATACAAAAATTCTCGTGTCACAGTGTTTGATTCCAAACTCCTCCGAAACGGCTTGACCGATTTTAATGAAATTTTTTGTGTATGTTCGGTGGGTCTGAGAATAGGTCGTAGACTATTTTTTATACCCCTAAGTGATAAGAGAGGCCCCCCAAAATTGTTTAATTTTTGTTTTATGATTTGGCATTATAAAATACTTATAACCCTAAATTTTTACCTTTTTACCACCGCTGAATGATAAGGCCACCCCCCCCCCCCCCCCCCCAAAAAAAAATAAATATAATATATATATTTTTTTTTTCGACAACATTTTTCAATATTTCTTTTTTTATGATTTGGCATTAAAAAATACTTGTAACCCTGAATTTTTACCCTTATACCACCAACCCCCATTTTTAATAGCGATATACTGTAATAATCTTCAACACTCAGTGGATTAAAAATACATATTATAACCCTTAATTTTCATCCTTCTACCACCAAACCAACCCCTATTTTTTAATAGCTATATAATTACTGTAATAAACTTCGACTCTCAGTGGTTGATAACTGATGAATTATCAATCGATCAGCTATCCCCGCCAGGCGTCTACCGGTGTCACTTCTCACTCAGCAAACAGCCGGAGTAGGGATGAGCATAAAGCCGGTCATTCTCACACAATAAGCCTTCTCACTATTTTGATAGGCCGTCATCGTCCACAGCGCTCCATTCCCCTTTCAGTCTTAGACCACATCCCCACACACTTACAATCAGTTAGTTATTTTTATTTAACTTCCAAAATATTCAATAGAAATAATTTATTAGGCAAAACAACGTGTGCCGGGTCAGCTAGAACATAAATGTTTTATGGATGTTCGGTAGGTCTGAGAATGGGTCGTAAACTATTTATTATACCACTAAGTGATAAGGGCCGACCCCAATTTTTTATTTTTTTATGATTTGGCATTAAAAATACTTATAACCCTAAATGTTTACCCTTTTACAATCAATCCACATTTTTTAATAGCGATATTAGTACTGTAATAATCTTTAACTCTCAGTGGTCGATAACTGATCAATTATCAATCGATCAGTTATCCCCGCCAGGCGTCCACCGGTGTCACTTCTCACCCAGCAATCAGCACGGAGTAGGGATTAAATTTTAAATTTATAAATTATTATTATTATTATTAAATTATTAAATATTAAATTTAATATTGTACAATCCAATGCACTAAGAGATTAATATTGATTTTTTTTAATTGGCATAAATAGTGATAGCAAATATAGTTAAAAAATTTAATGTATATATAACTTTTAATAGATATAATTTTAAATATATATTACTTAAGTTAATAAAATATAATTAATTAAATTGATAAATTGAATTAATAAATGCTCGGTGTATTATTATTCTGATAGGCTGTCATTTTCCACAGCACTCCATTCCTTTTTAAGTCATAGATCACGTCCCCACACACTTATAATAAGTCAGTTATTTTTTATTTAACTACCAAAATATTCACTAGAAATATTTTATATGGCAAAATTACGTTTGCCGGGTCAGCTAGTAACATATAAAATGATGTAGTTGTGTTATTAAATAAAGAAAAAAAATAAAGTTCGCTTAATATACAGAAGGAAAATACCTCTTTTTTCCCGAAAAGTTAACTTTACAACTGTTTCTTCAGTAGTCAGAATTGATTTTGACTGCTGGAGAAACAGTATGAATGTATAAAGATTGTTCCTAAAATATCATGTACATACAGAAGGAGGTAATTTTTTGGCTGTTCATGACTAAAAATTCATATTAAGATCCGCAATCGCTTCGTTACCGATCTACACATTGAAATTTCAAGATTTTTTCTTTATAGCTCCTGCAGTTTTTCAAATATTTAGTACGCTGTAGGGCTTACATCATTGGGCATGTCTGATGGTTGTGAGAAGCTAAAGGGAGATATTAGATCCTTTTTTCAGGGGTCCTCCCCTTATCTCCTCCTGGACTTTTTTGCGGTGCTCCAGTGGTAGGTTCTAAAATACAAAAGGCATTTTCTATTTTGTTTAGAAACTTTTTGGTCTCTTGTAGTTTTCGTATCTGAGACCGTTATCAAGAAAAAAATAAGAAGATTTTCGGTAATTCGATAAATTAAATTAAATATTTTAGTAGTTTTTAGTAGCAATTATTTATTACATTACAAGAAACCTAAATAATAAGCATAAAGAGGAAGCTACGTTACAACAAGTGTTGAAAGTGACCTCCTCCAACCCTTAGGGTAGGTGGGGGCAAAGGTCCGCATGGGGTAAATGTCCATGTTGCTTTAAAAAATGGGAAGGAAACTACTTTTTGAAGTGGGACTGGCAACACTCATTCCTTACGAGGAAAAAAGGTTATCTTGATTTCGTTTGGACTATACATATTGCCAAGGTAAGTTTATTTTTTAACGTTTCAATCTAATTTTTATAGAATTTTGGCAGTTTATTATTAATTATTATAAATCTATATTCGTATTTTCGATAAAGTTATACCAAAATGGTGCAAATGTAGGGTAAAAATAGACACTTGATTTACCTTCATATGTAATTACCTTCGATAGGTTACAATATTTTTATGATTTGATAAAATGGGGCAAAGATCCGAGCACTGAATGGGGCAAGGATTCGCGCACTAAATGGGGCAAACGTCCAAATGTGGACTCTTTTGGTAAAAGAACTAGTTTTTAATTTTCAGAGTGTACAAGAGAGTGAGAGATTGTTTGTGCCCTTTAACCCAGCAGATCCTGGATGAAGCGAATGATTAATAAATAGGTCAAGTGTGTGCTAGTCAGCACACAGCGAGGGTCCGTAGGCCACACTACATAGTGTTTAACTGTAAAGTGTATAAACAGTGTTTTTTAAAAATGCTAAAAAGCTTACTTTGAACCATTCTAAGGGTCTGATATTCTCAAAACACACTCTGATAAAGTATTTTTTTGCCACTGAACCGGTCTACAACCATATAAATACAC
The DNA here is from genome assembly GCA_951217055.1 of Gerris lacustris. NCBI lineage: Eukaryota > Metazoa > Arthropoda > Insecta > Hemiptera > Gerridae > Gerris > Gerris lacustris. The sequence goes on from OX578285.1 coordinate 56,965,358, forward strand.
GGAAAAGACCACAATTATAAAAAAACGTATTTTGTCAATAAAAAATAAAATAATATTTTTTTCGAAATTTCAAAAAAGTGGTATCATTACTTTTGGTCGAAGAATGTTTTTTTTTCACTTCACATAAGCGAGATAGAAGGGGGAGGGGGGGGACACGTTTCACACCCACTTCAAACTTGCCTACGCTCGCCCTGTCAAAGTTATATCCAAAGAATTATATATTTTTGTAATCAGCTCGACGTACCCTTTCATATGATACCCCTTACGGTGTCGAAAAAAATAAAAAAATGTCAACCCTTAAGTTTTTTTACCCTGATTTTGTTGAAAAATATTTTTTTGAGTCGCTATATATTTAAAATATGTGGGTAGGTACAAGACACATACATGCCAAATTTCAAAGTGATCGGACGAAAGGTGTAGCCGTGAGAGCACGCGAGAGGACGGACGGACAGACACACGCAGGAAAATATAAGGGTCCTTGATTTTGCCTACGGACCCTAAAAAAGGGGGTTCTTGATCAGAGGTTTTTTAATTCTATACTTTATATTGTATCTAATATGCTTTCTTTATCGTTCAATATACATGTTCTTTTATGAGTTATTTCACTTTCTTGAATTATTAATTAGTCGCTCGGGTGCAAACTCGACACTCGCATGCGAAATGCTACTTTCCGCACTAGACGCGTAATGTAATATTACCAAGTACTGAGTCTGACCTTTCCAAACTATATTGAGATCCACCTATAGGCCGAATTTCTTTCAAATCGATAAATTTTTACGCGTTATCGTTAGACAAACAAACACAAAAAACTTTTCAAGGCCCTGAAATGAAATGTCAATATGCCGGACAACTATTTCTTTCTACCAACCAATTTTACATTTTTTTCCAGCCTTAGCTAATATTATGTGAGGCAACCTAGAACTATCCACAGAGTTGTATACTTTATTTATTCGCCCCGCGCTTTGCGCGGGGTTCATGCTTGCAATCAGTGGATGTATTATTACTATTTTATAAATATTACTACCATATTAGTTAATTCAGTAGGCCATTTCATTAAATATAATACTACAAAGTACTAATGAGATCCACACAAACAAAAGATAATTTTTGACTCCGTGATTCATCGAGTAAGCTAATTTCAGGAGGAACTGTCTGTACGCATAATTTCCACACCTCTATTTCCAACTTCAAGTTTAAAAGTTATTCTTGGAATTATTATTGTTTCCTCCGAAGATGGTTTTTTAACTTAAATCAAATATTTAGATATCTTAAATATTATTAGTTCTGTTCTATCAACTAATAAATTGATTAGTGAAATTAAAATATTTTATTTGCTTGACAACTGCACCCTCTTTCAAAGTTAACCTATGATCTGGTACACCAACTGGCTTACAGAATTTAATATTGACACATCTATATAAGACACCCCCCCCCCCAGGGTCAATTTCGCCAAGTCACTTCCAACACGGATCAAACTCAAATATAAATCTCTAATTAATTAATTACAGATTAATGTTTACACCTAAAGGTAATGAAAATAATTTTCTGACCAAGACCGCATATCGAGTGAAACATCAAATTAGGGCTCTCAAATAGTACAATACAATTATATCATTTAAATAAATGTTAGATGATACTGCAGAAGCTTACAATCTAAAATAACCCTCCAATATATATATATATTTTTTTTTCGTATATAAAAAATATTTAAATTTTTACAAAAATTCTTCTTGATTTTTTTTCCTTATGTCAAATAAAAGGTAAATACCGATTTTTATTGAAATCGGTTATTTTGGGGGAGAACTGAATTTCAAAAGTATCAAATTTAGGCTGAAAAATATGTCGGGAGATTTCGGTCGACAACACCCAACATGATTTATATTGTTTGAATGAGGTAGTTTTTCTGAGCAATAAGCCGTTGAGACTGCGTTAATAGGACAAATACAACTCGAGATACGGGCGTTTGAAAACGGGTGATATTTCCTTTTTTGCCTGTTTTCTTTGGTTTTCTCCGAAACTTAAGGTGAAACTAAAGGTACAAAGTATTTTTTCTAATTATAAGTTTGACCACTGTGCGAAATTTCAAATCAATCGGAAAAGTTAATTTTTTGACTTTTCGTCCCAAGGATTTTGGCTATGACAATATGAGTTTTCCAAGACAAACAATTTGATACCCCGCTCGAAATGTTCTGATTAATATACACCCGTTCAGGCCGGTTCAAAGTTTTCGTTTTTTTGAACTTTTACGCGACGCGGATTCATTGACCAAAAAAAAAAAAAGAAAAAATATTTTTCATTAAGGGGACACTGGGGAAAAACTGTGAACAAAACTGTGAAATGTTGTAGCCTTGGTTTCATCGAAAAATATTGAATAGAACCAAAGTTATTTAAAATTAATAAAAAAATAATAATAATCTAAGGAATTAGGTTGACTAAATATATTTAGTTAAATAATCCACTGATTCGGTAATTTTTAACATAAAAAACTATATTATTATGATATCTAAAACTTACAATCTAATGTTTAACATTATCCTAATTAAACTAAACATTAACTTAAATAAACTGAAATATTTATTTAATATAGCTTTAAAGAAACTAATCAAAAACATTCCTATAATAATAATAATAAACATAATAATGAATAAATAGTTAGCATAAAAATAAAATTGTACCTTAAATGTCGATACTATAAGAAAAGATTAGGGGATATTTTGCCCGGGAGAGGGAATATTGGTTTAAATCTAGGATTCAAGGTGTGTTTATGTGGAAACTAATTTATTTATTTATTATCATTAACCTATAGAAAAAACTTTATTGTTCAATATTTTTTTTATACTTGTTTCTAACTATACAATATAACTCTATAATAATAATAAATATATTTATAATATATATATTTATAATATATAAGCTTATAAAAATAATTACGTAATAAATAAATTAATGTAATAAAATAAATATGTATTTAATTAATGTAAAACATTCATTTAAATAAACTAAAACATTCATTTAAATAAACTAAAACATTTACTTAGTATAGAATTAAACAACCTATTAAAAACAATTCTAATAACAATAATATGGTAATAAAAACAATTAAATAAATAGTTAACATAAGAATAAAATTGTACCTTAATAAATGCCGGTAGTATAAGAAAAGATGGCGAGGTGTGCCCCACGGAAGTAGACGTTACACTAAAGGCAAAGAGAGTAGAAGGTGAAAGAGTGGGGGCGGGCGTTTGTTTACATCTTGGATCCAAAGTGTGTTTACGTGGAAACTAATGTATTTATTATCTTTTACCTTTCGAACAACTAACTTTATTATTCAATATTTGTTTATATATTTTTGTATTCTTGTTTTTAACTATATAAAAAAATAAACATGAGCTTATAAAAAAGATTATTTGATAAAAACGTAAACATGACGTTATTTCCGTAATTATAAACTCGATTTTGCTTTATAAATACTCATTTTTCTCGGCAGAAAATACAAATAATTTAAATAATAAATACTCGTTTTAAAGAGCATTCGTGTGGGGTTTAAATACTCGAATCGAAAATTAAATCGGCCATTAATCGTTCACGCTATGAGAGCTCAAAGTACAAAATTTAACGAAAAATTATAAAATTTTCTCGATTTAAGGTAGAACCGTTGGTCGTAGGACAAAAAGTCATAGGACCAAAATTGTAGATCTTTTAAAATCAGTTACCGTTGGTGCTATCCGCTTTTCGATACGGCTTACCGTTTAGACGCTATAGCCCTTCGAAGAAACCCTTCAATTCGCGTCCACCGTTTTTATTTTTTTAAGGGGGGTAAAAATAATTTTTTTTGACTTTTCAGATTTTTCTAGTCGGTTTGGGCCGATTTGGGACCAAACGCAAAAAACCGCGAGTCTCTAGGTGGTCTGGAAGTGCCTAAACATTTTGATAACCCGATCAGCTGATTAGCCACTTTATATATATAAAATAATACCTACTTCATGAAAACGTCAAGTATAAAAGTCTATACTATATAAATTAGTTTCAACCAAGTTCACACACACACAAACATATATATATATATATATATATATATATATATATATATATATATATATATATATATATATATATATATATATATATATATAGATTACAATAGCTAATATATATTATAACTGGATTCAACCAGCTAACCAGTCAGCTAACTAATTACAGTTTCAAAATACGTATTATATATATATATATATATATATATGATGAATTCTAATCAATCAAATTATTATTATTATTTCTAATTTTTATTTGGTACCTACTGTTCTTTATGTTTTGATTAAATCTAATAGGAGTGAGATGTACGTGAGGGAATAATAGTTATCTATGCACCTAGGGAGTAAAGTAAGCCATTATTCCCTGAGCAAAAAAAGTTGGTTCTTGAGGCGAAGCCGAAGGAACCATGGTCCCTAAATCCCGAGGCGAAGCCGAGGGAGATAATTGTCGCGAGGGGAATAATGGCACTTTACTCACGAGGTACATACAATATTTTATCTCCAGTAGGAAGAAAATACACATGTTCGTCCATTGCACAGTTTTTATTTATTATTTTAATTAATAACAATAATTATTAGCACTTTTAATAGCAGATATAAGAGATTCAATATTAAAAACAAATAAGTATTGGAATTAAACTCAAATAGAAGGTTATTTAGATGCAGGTTATATTGTTGTAAACAAAGATAAACATGGTCAAAAAAGCGCAGTGCCGCCAACCTGATTTCAACAACTTCATTAGATTAGGCATACATTTTCTACTATTTATAAAATAATTAAGTTGCAATCTTTACTTTTTCGCCCTACTTTTACTTTTTCTCCCTACTTTTTGGGTTCAGGGATGAAAAGACCTGTTTTAGTCCCTCTAAACTAATTCAAAATCATAACTTTTTTCCCCTATTGGAGATAAAATTATATTTTGGCAACTTAAGTAATAAACCAGTAAAGAACCAATAAATATTCGTCATTTTGCAAAGAAATTTTTGATAATTCTATAATTGCACTTCATCATTAAAATTTTAATATGAACTGGGTTCTATAATTCTAGTCATTTCTTTGCTTGCTTAGAAGTAGAAACAAAAGTACGAGCAGAAGATTTATAATTTATGTGGCGGCCTCTTTGTAACTCGATTGGAATATTCAAGAACAGGATTTTCCAAACTATGTGCCGTGGTGACACACTTGTGTGCCGAGGGATACAGAATAAAAAATAAAAAAATCATATTTTACGATTTTGGTAGTATTCATACTACGGAAATATTCAATTTTAATTTAAATCAAACTATAATTATTATTAACTACGGGAAACAGACAGAGCAAAATACACTCCAGCGCTGGGATTTGAACCACAGGCCTCTATATTTCCAGAATACTTTGTGTATTCAGTATACTGGAAATATAGAGGCCTGTGGTTCAAATCCCAGCGCTGGAGTGTATTTTTCTCTGTCTGTTTCCCGTAGTTAATAATAATTATAGTTTGATTTAAAATAAAAAATAATTAAAACCCAACTATTCAGAAATATACAGGGTGGCCCAAAAGTCTCCCCCCCCCCCCTCCTCTTAACTTTTGAACAATTTGAGATAAATTAATGAAACTTGGGTGATCCGTACCATGTAAAGGGAAGTTTGTTTTCATGCAATAACGCACTAGGGCAACCACCCCAGGGCACCTAACTTCAAAATTTCAAATTGGAGTGTATATTTTTGATAGCGTATTTGGATTCTTCGGTGAAAAATAATAAAATGTCTATTTGTGTATTCTTCAATTTATCCCTTTGATTATAAATTCATCTCTATTTTTTTAGTGGTCTTTAGGGATTTAATAATTAAAAAAAACTATTTTTTATTATAATATTTATTCAAAGCTATATTTCGGCCAAACCTGGGCATCTTCAGGCCTTATCTGAATATTACATAATATGCTGTGACATTGATGAATAAAAAGAGATGTAACTATGAATGTGTAAGTTACTCAAGCTGTTTTTAAAATCTCTTTTCATTCATCAATGTCACAGCATATCGATGGTGTTGCACCAAAAGGGCCAATCTGCATTTTGTATTTGAATTCTAAAACTTGAAAAGCTATAATGAAAAATTGATATTTGAATGCCTTATTTATATTTTTATTCATTTAAAATATACTTGGATACCTAATTATTAAGTCAAAATAACCAAATTTATTTTATTAATTATAAGTAAAAAAAAAAACGTGATATTAGTTGCAGATTGGCCCTTCTGGATTTTTTCTGATTGGCCCTTTTGGCGCAACACCATTGATATTATGTAATATTCAGATAAGGCCTGAAGATGCCCAGGTTTGGGCGAACTATAGCTTTGAAAAAATATTATAATTAAAAAATAGTTTTTTTTTTTTTTAATTATTAAATCCCTAAAGACCACTAAAAAATAGAGAAGAATAAAATTTCACTCGACACTTTTTTTCTATCTCCAATATTTTGCCCCCTATTGGGGGGCAAAGATAGTAAAATAACCCTTCGAAAATAGTAAAAAAAATAACACTTATATATCGTTATAAAAACTAAGGGGTTTGAAATAAAGTGATGGAACTTGGGGGATCTGTACCATGTAAAGACATGCGTGTATTTATCCACTCGTGTACTAGGGACAACCACCATTTTGCCCCCATGCGCTGTAATCTACCATTTGTATACTTTGGCCCCATATAGGGGCAAAATATTGGAGATAAAAAAAAAAGTTTGAAGTAAAATATTTTTATTTTTGACCATAGAATCCAAATCTGCTATCAAAAATATACACTCCAGTTTGAAATTCTGAAGTTAGGTGGCCTGGGGGCAAAATAGGTGGTTGCCCCTAGTTCGCGATTGTATGAAAACAAACTTTCCTTTATATGGTACGGATCCAAGTTTCATTAATTTATCTCAAACCGTTCAAAAGTTAAGAGGAGGGGGGGACTTTTGGACTACCCTGTATATTATGAAACGTATTTGTCTTTTGGAATTCCTTCAACGTCGAATGAAGAGATACCTATACCTCAGAGTATCATCTGCGGAGAACGGGTATCGAATGAAGTGGTTCCAAGTAAGCTAAAACGTCATCTCACTACTAAACAAAAATTTGCAGTTGATAAGTCCCTGGAATATTTTAAAAGAATTTTATCTGGGGAGACAAGCCAGGCTAAAAATAACTAAATGGATAAGTAACAAAAATTGTGAATTGAAAAGGTACAGAAGAAGTATTGAAATAAACAGTGTCTAAGTTAAATAATAAGTACTTTACTATCAAGTATTTATTAACCATTTAATTTTTTTTTTTTCGTAAAAATCATGGTAACTGCATATGATGTATGGGTAAAAGTGATTTCCAGACACATAATTTTCAGAAATGTTGATCTAGGTTAGTAGGAGCCCTGTAGACCTATACATATGGGCCCAGGATAGCCTTCGGCGGCCCTGCATATAATATAATACGTGTACCGCGGCTATTGGCTATTTTTTACAGTGTGCCGCGGCATAAAAATAAGTTTTGGAAACACTGCTCAAGAAGATATTATTCCAGTAACTTTTTTTGTATAATTTAATAATATTTTATAACATTTCTGTAAAATATTATTATTTTAACATTATAAAATAATAATAACATTTATTTTTTATATTTTCCTTCTTGTCACTCCTCTTTAACATAACAATATGTTTATGCTCTTATGGTACTAATTAAAATCTACATATTTTCGCTTAAACATTGTTTTAAAAGTTAATAATAGTTAAATGAAATGGAAAAAATAAAATAATTTCCAGGTTTTCTCTATGCTTAAATCAAAAAGGATTTTTTTTAACAAGGTATATTAAAGATGGCTGCCCCCTTCCGTATACGGAAATATTATGCAAGGAGCCAATGTTTAAAGGGAGAATATTTATATATTTTTATTTGTATTTATTTAATTATTTATCTATTTTTTTAGAGGGGGGGGGTTATTTTTTACTTTAACTGAATAACATAATCTTTGAAATTAATTGAGGATGCTCGGGATCTCAAAATAATCTAAATTGCCGCACCCATATTATATTCATGTAACCATTGAAGTACTGAGTTGATTGCAATCGATAACGTCTGGAGTGATTGTATTAGTATGATTTATACACGGTCTAACACAGGGATGTTACACGGGTTGAGGGCCCAGGTTGCTTCTACCGCGCACCTGCCTCCCTATATCGATCGTATTATCTTGTGCGCACTAAACTCCTGCTCTGCAAGTCCTTTCCTACCATTCTAGAATGAGGTCCGGACGGGTATGGACCGTCCTCTTCTCATTCGTATTCCTCCAGAATGCCTTTTGCCAGGACCTTCAGGAGTCCTTTTACAATGAAGTTCGAAAACTGATTCTCAACCTTCCACGAATTCAAGTAAGTCGTAAAAACATTCTTAATATAATTTTAAAAATGATTTCATTTGCTCTTTTTATTTAACTGATGTAAAAGACATAAATAAATAAGATATTGTATATTTGTTTTATCACATTTTAAATTGAACTCATTATTAATCCATCACATTTTTTCACTATTTCATCTGCATTCATTTGTCATTGGCAATGTTGAAAAAAAGTCACTTCTTAATTCCTAACATATTGTAGTCAAATAGTCATCCTACGATGTATGTATTGTGCAACAGATTCCTACTACATGTGAACTTTTTACAACAATTGTCATATTTAAGTATTAAAACTGAAAATAAAGTTAATATAGTAATGTACATTTTAGTATTTTAGGAATAATCCAGATGTTTTAAATAATTGCGAATATTGTTTCAATAAATTTACCATCTGTTGAATTATATAAACAAACAGATTTTGAAGTAGAAACAATAATAACCGCATTATCTCTTAAACAAAAATTTACTTGTATTATTTTCACTCTAAATATATGTATTATAATTACCTATCATATAAATAATTATTTATAATAAAATTTGTTTTTTAAAATAAATCGTATTTGGTGACAATCTGTTGTCTAAGACAAACATCGTAGATATTTATTTAAATATAATATTTTTGGTAATTCATGTGACAATTTAAAATTTGTGAATAATAAACTTATGAAGATATGTAATTAATAATTATGTTCTGTGATATTTTTCTTTAAAAATAATATAAAATATTGCACGAAAGATCATTTTCATTTTTATGCAAATGAGTTTTTTTTTAATGTATAATTATCAAAATGAATATTAAAATTTGTATTGCGTTTTAAATATTATGTAGATTGCATAAAATCGATAACATCTTGAATTGGATTCTGCGTCGAATCAAATTGTCAGATTTACGACTCCATTTTGTTTTTTAAAGGCTAATATTTTCGCAATATATCGACTTATTTATATCGTATATTTTATATTATTACCATTTTTTTCGAAACATCATACAATTTAAATATATTTATATATTCATTTTTATGATTGTTACAAAGCATTTAAACAGATATGTCGTTTTGCATATTTTCTATAATGACCGACACTAAAATTATGGTAATAAAAGATATTTTCATGACCGTAACATAAAGCGTCTGTTGCGCATCCATATTGAATAATGATAGGGAGGGGGTATCGAAGGACGGGTTTAAGCTGCGCAACACCTCATAGAGGCTGCCACCTTCATCTTGAAATCTATTAATCAAATTACAATTCAGTTTTCCATTTATCTCTTTATTATCAAATTTATCTCTACATATAATTTCAATTATAATAGTTTTGTGCTAATATTTTTTTAACTACAGCAAAATAGATATTTAAATGGCCTCTTCATCCTCCAGACATGCGCAGTACCTCAAATTCATTTCATTATGGCGTTTTAAGCAATATTATGCAATATGTTAACTGAGTTATGATTCTTAACTTTTATTATTAAAAATCTTAAATAATTTGATTCATTTTAATTTTTTTTAATAAATATTTTATATTATACCTATATAAATATATAAGCTATTACGCATTATTTATTATTGTTAGATAATAATAAAATACATTTAATAGATTTATTTTTATCATAACCTATCTTTTTTTTACATACGTCGTTCTAATTAACTTATAATTAATACAATTTTAAAGGTTTTAATAATTAATTAAAGTGTAAATAATTAATATTTGGGAATACCATGATAAAGAGATGGGCACTTATTTAGATTGTTACTCCCTTTATAAAAAAACAGAGGGGGAGTAACAATCAAAAGAAGGTGTACGGACTGTTCTTCTTTAGACTGTTACTCCCCTTATAAAAACAGAAGTGTGATGTTCCTTTGTTCCAAAGTACATTGGACTAAACATCCCTTTGTCTTAATAGTTATTTAGACAAAGTCATTTATATCCTAAAATATACAGGGGAGTAACAATCAAAAGAAGGTGTACGGAATGTTCTTCTTTAGACTGTTACTCCCCTTATAAAAACAGAAGTGTGATATTCCTTTGTTCCAAAGTACATTGGACTAAACATCCCTTTGTCTTAATAGTTATTTAGTCAAAGTCATTTATATCCTAAAATAAACAGGGGAGTAACAATCAAAAGAAGGTGTACGGAATGTTCTTCTTTAGACTGTTACTCCCCTTATAAAAACAGAAGTGTGATATTCCTTTGTTCCAAAGTACATTGGACTAAACATCCCTTTGTCTTAATAGTTATTTAGTCAAAGTCATTTATATCCTAAAAAAAACAGGGGAGTAACAATCAAAAGAAGGTGTACTGAATGTTCTTCTTAGACTGTTACTCCCCTTATAAAAACAGAAGTGTGATATTCCTTTGTTCCAAAGTACATAAGACTAAACATCCCTTTGTCTTAATAGTTATTTAGTCAAAGTCATTTATATCCTAAAATAAACAGGGGAGTAACAATCAAAAGATGGTGTACAGAATGTTCTTCTTTAGACTGTTACTCCCCTTATAAAAACAGAAGTGTGATATTCCTTTGTTCCAAAGTACATTGGATTAAACATCCCTTTGCCTTAATAGTTATTTAGTCAAAGTCATTTATATTCTAAAACAACTTAGGGGAGTAACAATCTAAAGAAGTACCAATACCAAGAGATGTGTAGTTTGATGTCTTAAATTTATTTTAAAATACATTAATATTATTATCTCTTTACGTATTTAAACATAATATATATTTCTTGTCTTTTTAAATTGTAGACAAATAACACTAGATAATCTCCATACTAGAACTTCATATATGAACATATAAATATTATTTGTATTATTAAATATATGTATACAGTTTAATTTTATGTGTCAATATTAATTATGCTTGAATGATGATTCTATTTATTCATTTAAATTGTTAGTAAATTTGATAAAAACAAGCTGATGATTAATTTTACTTTTAAAACCACATCGCAGCGGTACGCACCTTTGTATATAATTCATGGATAGGTTTATCATGAATAAGTATCAAATTAATATTAACTAGAGGTCGACCAAGAAGTCGTGGAAATGAGAGGAGTGCGCTAGTGTCGTCATGTACAGTCAGTTTTTGATATAATAGACCACGGTCAAAACACACAGTGTTATTCTTCTGTTATTAATAATTTTATTTTTGATAACTTCTATATTTTTTGGAACAGGCAACACTGTACCTGATAAGAAATCACTAATAATATACGATAATATCTTTATATTATTATTTATTGATTATTCATAATAATATTCTTTAAATCTAAATCGATATTCTTTTTCCTTAATCTATTTTTTTTTCTTCCTCTTTATTTCTGAGTTTGATTTGGATTTAGAACAGTTGTGACTATAGTTCGTGCTGTATAAAAACAAACAAAACAGGAAACCTAACAGATTGGAAACCTTCCTGTTGTTATTCGTGAGATTTGACATAACTGGGCATGTCATACAAACTAGGAATGGTTATTGTCTTAGCACCCGACTGTACTGACTTCGGCACTACTCGGAAGTTCCGATTTTAAACGAAGTTAAGCTTTCCGTTTCTCCCGTGTTCATGACTTCTTGGTCGACCTCTAGTAGAAATAATAAAATAACTTTTTTTAGATCAGTCAAAGTTCCGTCATAGCAAATCCTTTGTGTAAAATCTAGTGCTATCATATTACCGTAAATTGCTAATCCAGTTTATAATTTACATCTATATGTTTGCTCATAATAATTTCACAATTTCTCTCATTTAATATCTTGTCCTTTTGAATCGCTTAGCATTATGTATGTTTTATCCTAACAGAAAGAAAATAATCATCCTTTTGATGGAACCTCCAATGAAACATTACACGATCAAGACAAACTTTTAAGCCCTTCAAGTTTGTACCGAATGTTTGTTAGTGCGTTGACAGCAAGGGAAAGTAAAAAAATTGGGTGGGGAGCCAATGAGAGTTCAGTATTTTAAAATTCCTACGATCTCATTGGCTCCCCACTAATTTGTTTTTACTTTCCCGCTCTGTCAACACACTAACAAACATCGTGGAGATCTTTATTGCTATTGTAATAAGACTTGTCTCATTTTATTGTATCATCTACTCTCTCTGTATGTACCTATTTTTTTCACTATATTTTATAGCACATACCATTCTTTATTTATACCTTGAAGAAGGAAATATATTTTTCGAAACGTTGGTAAAACAAAAATTTCATTTTTAAATTTTTACTGATCTTCGCTATCCTCAATATTGTAATAGATTAAATTAATGTTTATTTATTTCTTTCGAAAAATAATAATAATTTAAAATAATTTTATTATTAATAGTTTATAATAAACACATTAGCTTTTACTATTAATTATTTATATTTAAAAATAATAATAAATTAATTGAAATCCAAAAGAAAAATAAAAAATAAAAAATAAATAAACGGCAGTCAAAGAGATAAGGATATATAAGAAACATAGCATCCGAATCTTTGACGTGCCTATAGTAAATGATATTTAAAAAAAAAAAAAAAATTGTCTTTACTTATTCTTGTTTAAAATTTTTCATTTATCAAGATATCAAATTTAAAATTTTGTAAATAAAAAATAGTTAAATATGCCTACAATAAATTAAAAGAAGAAAACTTTTTCTTTTTAAAAAAAAAACAGGCTTAAGTAACAAATGTAAAGCTAACGTTAATTTTATGTTGTTTTTTTACATTATAAATAAATAAATACCAAATAACATCTGTGAATCATAATATGGTAATGTCGATGAATAAATTAACCAAAATAATAGCTGAACAACGTCAACAAGACGTAACGTATACAGATTTGACTATTGACTTTAATAGTAACTGAGAACTTTGCCTAACGTAAAAACATTAACTCGACAGTGAGATGATATCTTTTGAGCTTTTGCGTGACAAATTGAAAATAAACAAGAGGAATTTTAAGATAGAAGTAATAATATTCCAAAGAAAAACATAAATTTTAGGTGAAAGGACTAGAAATTATTAAGATAAAATAATAAAAACAAAGTGAGACCTAACTAAAGAAAAAACAAACAAATAATAAAATTAAAATGATGAACTAAGATCTTTTATGATTTTACGCTATAAAAAAAAAAAAAAAAAAAAAAAAAAAAATTAACATGGATCCGAAAGAACTTAGTTTTTTCGGTCATCCTTAAAATATTAAATATTACAGAGGATCGAATTTTGCGTTGAATATGGCCAATATCAGCTCTGTACAATAAAATCATTTGAAAATGAAAACAAATAAATTCAATGTAAATTTAAAATTCTATAATAAGATAAAGACCATCTTATTGGATTAACTAAATAAAGTAAAAGGGACTAGGAACTTTGCAATGTTGAAAATCAGGGTTTTTTTTGTCAAGAGCGATTGGTCTCATTTGACATAGACCTCCATGCTTTACATAACAAGGTTTGTTTCAAAGAATTTTATTGATAATTTTATGTTAAACAACGAGGATTTTAATGTTTATTGCGAATATTTCGATAACGAAGCTATTTTTTTGTTTAGTTTCAAATGTCCATATACCGAAGTGGTGCGGTTTCGTTTGGGCACAGCCTAATATAATACTGCTTATTTGCTCGTTTGAAAACTTGTTTTATTGTCCGCCTATGTAGAGATAATAGATAAAATATAAAATCAATTATGTTTTTATTTATTTGCTTGTTTAGTACATCAAGGAACCACCACCTACTCCTGTCGAGGAGGTCGGCTGGGGTGATGGATTGGAGGATTATTTAGGCCAGATAAGCGGAGTCTCGGTTAATCAACATGGTCAACCTGTCGTCTTTCATCGCGGTCATCGCACCTGGGACACACAGTGAGTTAAATCTTAAAGAGTCTCTAATTTTTAATTCCAAGGTTCTATAATATTATTATCTTAGCTTGTTAAGTCTTTCTAATACCGTCCACCGTCCTTTAATGGAATTTAAAGAAAATGGAATATTTGATGTGATATAAATTCTCACAAGATGGCTTCCTCACTTCCTCAAGGGAAAACAAGTCAATTTTTAACTACGAAAAGAATCACTTTCTACGCATCAGAACAGAGATAAAATGTTTATACTTCGTATCAATCGTAGATAAAATTATTTTTATCCAATTTTTTTTTTCAGTGCTTTTGACGAAGGATTCAACTACCAGTATAAGAATCCCCTTGCTGAGGACCCTGTTGTCCTACTGGATCCTACCACAGGAAAGATTATTTCGTCTTGGGGAGCAGGAATATTCTACCTGCCTCATGGAATAACTGTCGACAGAAACGATAATGTGTGGCTCACTGATGTAGCAATGCATCAAGTGTTAAAGGTAGACTAAAAATTACTAAAAATCTATATTAATATTACTTGGAATTGTATTAGCTTCTGTACCGAGATGATTAATAGGTTTAGTGATAATTAAAGAAATAAATTAGTATTAAATAGTTGTATTTCTGTCATCCTTAAAATAATCTATCAGGCTTACGTATTTTTAATAATTTCTTCTTAAAATTTATAACAATTTCAGCAGTCATTCCATTGTTCTAATATTTTTATTTTTAAAACATATTGTATTTAATTTGGCAATTAAAAAAAAAATTATATTTATTTAATAATTTATAAATTAAGCTTGTTAAATTATTCTTTTACAGTGGCCAGCCAATTCGTCTTACCCTACACTGAGACTTGGCGAATTTTTTAATCCAGGAAGAGGAAAAACGCAGTTTTGTCAGCCAACTTCAGTTGCAGTTGCATACACAAAGGACTTCTTTGTTGCAGACGGCTATTGCAACAGCCGTATACTGAAGTTTAACCACAAGGGAAATCTGATGCGAATCTTCCCCCAAAATGATGGTAGGGGTTTAACTTTTATTTCATATAACATGTTTCCCTTACTTCCTTGCTTAGTCGAGCCCTTTTCTACCTGCTGGTGGAAGAGGCCTGCCAGGTGTCAGAGACGCTTCGAGACAAGTATATCATGGTATGGACGATTAATTTGGTCCTCAGGGATTTGTCACCCTCCGAATACACTTAACTTTTTTAATCCACGTGAGGCGTTTTCTTGCTCGAGCGAGGTCGTCTTCTTTCACATCTTACCTATTAGACTGTCTTTGAAATTCTTCTGACTTCCATTAGCATCACACGACGCGACGGTACCGTCTGAGCTGGCCATCTTTAATTATTTTTTTCCAACGGTCTTACTCCTATTTCTAGTCTGTTCATTACTGTTTCTCTTTATATCTTTAGCTACTTTCCTAAAATTCAAATTTAGTGACGAAGGCGGTGTCCATGACTCGCAGCTATGCTTTACTGTTGGGACACATTCCTGTTTCTCTTTTGTTGGTATAATTATTAAAGCAGAAATAAGAATGTCAGATAGCAAACGGATTTCAAAGTTTACGCCGGAGTGTCTAACAGCTGAATAACTGAGGAAGGATGATTTTTATCCGTTCTAATACCAGAAGATTACGATTGCCATCCATTTAAATTTATATAATTTAAACTGATATTACTCATTAATTTATGAATTGTATTTTTTTTTTTTTAATTTAATACAATGTGTGTTATTTTCAGAATTTCTCTCATTGCTGATACCGCATAGTTTGAGCCTGATAGAACAAAAGGATACTCTATGCGTTGCCGATCGTGAAAATATGAGAGTTGCTTGCTTCAAGGCGGAGTTGGGCCGATACGCTCACAATAACTCGACGAAGCTCAACCCATTTACTATCCATCAGCCCGATTTTGGAAGGATTTTCGCAATTGACACACTGGGTGTGTTTTTTTTTACATATATAAACTTGCATACTCTGTTCTGTATATACGTATCAGTAAAATCAAACTGTTACGATTGTTAAATTTAGCTGATACCCAAATATAAATTTAATTACTTAAATTACTAAATTCTGTTTGAATTTTCAAAAGTTATTTCCTTATTACGAAGTTAGAACTAAGTGCTAGCATGGATGATGACTATTAAATATAACTAATAATATTTAATCTCTCTTTTTATATTTATATTATATCTTATACATAACTTTTTATATATTATTACAGGTAATTATGTCTACGCCGTAAATGGTCCTACATCACCCCTCCCGGTACAAGGATTCATCATCGACCCGTTTTCAGAGATAGTTGTTGATCATTGGTCTCCAATGTCACAGGTATGTTAACGATATTAACAAACAAGATTAAATTAATAATAAAATAAAATATTATTAATCTGTGTGGTACACCCTTCTAAATTTACTGAGAGAGAGAGTAAAGATGGTTGATGAGGTGTAAGAAATGAAAACTCCTATTTCATAGTGTGAGACGTTTCGACCCTTAAAATAAGGTCATCTTCAGTCGTTTTTATTTATACCTTCTAAAATTAAAACAATAATTATAATTAAAACAACCTTCCTTTCAAATTTTTAAACATAATTAAGAAATCCTTACTACATTTAATATTTATCTCTTAAATTATATAACAGAATACACATTGTTCATAAAATATGTGAAACATACTTACAATAATCATGGAATGTTGGTAATGGTTGTTGTAAAACATATCTATCTCCATAGCAGAGGGTCAAAATTAAAAATATTTAAATTAGTCAGTTAACATTACTAATTACTACCATACCAACTTCATCAATTACCACGGTTTTATATTTTATAATAAATATATATATATAAAAAATTTAATAACAGGGTACATTAAAAATTAACAAAATAAAATAAGATACATTACACAAGTAAAAACATTATAAAAACAGACACAAATGCAAAAATGTTAAAGTTCTGAGAGGTATATATTAACTTTTGCTAACTTTTGGAAGGTTGTTTTAATTATAATTATTGTTTTAATTTTAGAAGGTATAAATAAAAACGACTGAAGATGGCCTTATTTTAAGGGTCGAAACGTCTCACACTATGAAATAGGAGTTTTCATTTCTTATACCTCATCAACCATCTTTACTCTCTCTCTCAGGATATTAACAAAGTAAAAATTATAATGTAACAATGTAATATATAACTAGATTGTGAAGAGAACTAAATAATTTCTTAGAATGTTCATACAATTTTGGAAAAAGTTTTTCCAAACTAACTCGGAAAAAATCCCGACCATTAGGTTAATCCCTCGACTATGTCAATCCACCATAATATACTAATGCTTGATGCTTATAAGTAACTAATATTGACCTAATATTGAATTTCAGCCGTTTACAAATCCTCATGATATTGCCATTTCACCTGTCGATGGAAGTCTCTACGTCGCTGAACTATCGCCCAACAAGCTGTGGAAGTTCAAGCTGAACCCAGTGGATACTCTGAATGTGTAAAATTTAATTCATGTAATAATATTCAATATTTTATTATCGATGTCGTGTGTTTTTGATGTTTTGAAGGTTAACTTTTTAAAACTTTATCTACTTTTTATTTGATACATTATTAATGGTTTTACTGGATAATTTAAGTACGTTACAATTTTTTTTTTTTTTTTTTTTTTTTTTTTTTTTTTTTTTTTTTTGTACAATTTAATTTCACAAATCTATACATACAAAAATAACATTATTAACCCGTAAAAAATATTTACAAATCATTCTGCTTATCCGTTATTTTTCAGTGGAAAACAGATTATGTTTGTTAACCAACAGTTACGGTCACCGTAGTTTTTAAAATATAAGATCCCTTAATGTGACAAGTTACCAAAAAGAAAGAGAATTTATTAATTACTCCCATAAAATGGGGGTGCCTATTTAAATTTGTGTTTAATAACCAGTGAAATTAATATCTAAGGGTACTGCGATGATCATTATAAGTTTCAATAGAAAGTTAAACGGAGTTAGTTTATTTTAATTATTATTATTATTATCATTATTATTGTTATTATTTTATGTAGTTTAGTTCTAACTAGTGCGCTATTAAATTAAATTTTACAAATAAGCACCTCGTTGATCCGTCAAAATAAAAAAAATAATTTTAAGGATAAACATTCGTGTTGTACTCTTGTTAACTCAGCAGTGAGTACGCTAAAACGCCGTTCAATTTACTATATTAACAAACAATAAAAGAGTCTGATAAATATAGATCTGCTGGAGGAATTAACGTCAGAGATTTTTGAATCCCGATATTTCACACCCATTACAGGGACTATTTTCAAGGGAAACGACTCCCTTGAAAATGATTCCTGCAATCGGTTCGAAACGACGGGATTCAGGAAATCTCCGACAAGGTTGACTGCAGAAGATCTAGATTTATCAGACTCTGACCGCGGAAACTTACGCTATAGAGTCATAGAGTCTATTTAATTTGTAATTACTCAACAAAATCCTATTATATAATCTATAAATTTGTAATCTTAAAAAAATAAACTATTAATTTGAATGATAACTTAGAAATTAAAAAAAAAAAACTACCAATATTTTAATTAAAATTAGTCCATGTCTGATTCAGTTTACGACTTAAAAGTGATATGAGTAAATCAGCTGTGAAATAAGTCTAAGTAGAATTCAGTTCGTAATCGGTTAAGTACGTCGAGAAACTGAATCAATGCCAGACATAATTATAGATTTATTTTTAGTCTTTAGTTTTTGATTGGAAAACATATTTAAGAGGTGATAAAATAATTGTCTTTTGACTCTAGAACAAATCTAGTGCCACGGGCAGTGCTCATTTTAAACGAATTTCGAAACATAGCGTTCTAAGATTACACCGTACTAATTTATAACGGGAATTACAAAAAGATTATTATTTATATTTATTTATTTGTATATTTTTTTTATTCGTTTTGTGTTATTGTTATTATTATTATTTATAATACAGTATTGTAAATTAATTTTTTTTTTTTTTAAACTGTGTTTTGGCGAAATATCACCTGCTGTCAACGAGGTCTGGAAATCAATAACAAAAATTTAAAGACTAAAATTAACAGATTGATAATCACAAACAATCTAAATCCGAAAATAATATATAAATCCAAAATCTGAAAGAAAATATATATATATATATATATATATATATATTTTTTTTTTTTTTTTTTTTTTTTTTTTTAAAAACCAAAACAATTAATACATAATTATCTATTCTTTAATTAGATTGTGTGTTAAGCCATCATAAAATTCAATAATGTTATTTAACTTAATAACTAAGCAACCCTTATCAAATTATTTAAATAAAATATAATTTCCAATATAACACCGTTTTGCGAGAAGAGAGATCAAAGATGTAATAACATTAGCTTTTATGTCCATATCATACATTTATTTCTTTTTACCATCAATGCACATTTTTACAATATAGTCTCTAGAGACATATTTAATTAAGTTTCCATTGAAGTTAATCTCCCTATTTATTTAATATCACTTACCTATGCATAATAAAACATTTATCGCATAACATTTATGTCCCCCATGACTCGTAACATTCCGTATTAGATCTAGTATTCCTATTAATTAAATTAATTAATTAAATTAATTAAATTAATTAAATTAATCAAATTAATTAAATTAATCAAATTAATTAAATTAATCAAATTAATTAAATTAATCAAATTAATCAAATTAATCAAATTAATCAAATTAATCAAATTAATTAAATTAATTAAATTAATTAAATTAATTAAATTAATTAAATTAATTAAATTAAAAGTATATAATAGAGTTTATTGTAGCAAACAAATCTAAATGTGTTAATTAATTAATTAACTTAATTTAATTAATTAACTCTGCATAATAACACATTTAGATTTGTTTGCTACAATAAACTCTATTATATACTTTAAATTTTAATGTAAACCATTACACCGAAAATAATTGAGTTTCAGTACCTCTAAGAGCGTGGCAGGGGTGCTCTAGGCACTCGCCTAGAGAGAAGTGGCTGAAACTCTCCACCACGGGGTTAGAAAAATGGGCCCAAAAATGTGGCCTGATTGCTAGGTTCGAACTAGTGGTTCGTCCTTCCCGTCTAAGGACTACTACTGTTACTTCAGTACCCCTGCTCTAATACTATTTTATTCTCGGATTTTACCACAGGATCCAACAGTTTTGTCATTATTTCAGCATATTATCATTTGTAGAAACAAGTTTGTTTCACATACATATTTCTATTTACGTGTAGATGTTTATTTGTAGAGTATACTCATAGTAATTTATTGTTAAGATACAACAGCGTTGTATATTACTTTTAATTTCTCTGATTTTCATTTTTCGTATGGTTTCCATGTTTTTGGGAATCTATGGTCTAAATCACCAAATTGCCTTAGCCCTCCCTGATTCCCTTTCATTCAGTGACACAATTTTATACATGCCCCATTTCTCCTTTTCTATATAGGAACATGAAATTGGATAATCTCTATATTTATAACTGAAATGATATTAATTCATTTTACAGCAATATTAACCAAAAGCATAAAGAACTTTGTACTTAATCTATAATTAATAACACAACTGTTAAATTAAGCTTCCTTTTATTAGGAAGTTCCATAACAAAAAGTGGTCTTTGTGTTTATTAATAGAATATAAAATTTAAAGGTTTTGTTTATAAAACGTTGTAAAGTGGATTTTTCTTTTAAGTTGAAGTTAGAGACGCCTTACTTTCATGATTGGAATGTAGATTTAGGAGTGGCATGAAAAATATTGTGGAAGATAAGGGTCCTGGATATTACACGAATTGCCCAGAATTTTTAAGAAATTATTTATCTATAAAATATTTTTTTAACTGTAGATACTTTATATTTTGCTTTATGTATCCCTGCAACTCCTATAATAACCATACACTCCTTCCTTTATTTAACCTAATCATACAATAATCTATCCAACCCTTAGCATATGCAAACCATACCACATCCTTATATTCCTTACTTCACACACCCTAAATACAGTGATCCTTCCTATTAAACTAACTCTACTCCTCCCACTTCCTTATATTCCTTTCTTCACACACCCTAGATACAATGATCCTTCCTATTAAACTAACTCTACTCCTCCCACATCCTTATATTCCTTTCTTGATACAGTGATCCTTCCTATTAAACTAACTCTACTCCTCCCAAATCCTTATATTCCTTTCTTCACACACCCTAGATACAGTGATCCTTCCTATTAAACTAACTCTACTCCTCCCACTTCCTTATATTCCTTACTTCACTCACCCTAAAGATACACTGATCCTTCCTATTTAACTAACTCCACTCTTACCAAATCCTTATACCCTATACACCACTAAACCAAAAGATTCAGCGATCCTTCCTATTTAACTAACTCCACTCTTACCAAATCCTTATACCCCATACACCACTCAACCAAAAGATTCAGCGATCCTTCCTATTTAACTAACTCCACTCTTACCAAATCCTTATACCCCATACACCACTCAACCAAAAGATTCAGCGATCCTTCCTATTTAACTAACTCTACTCCTACCAAATCCTTACAATCCTTGGCTAACACAGTATTAAGATTCAGTGGTCCTTTTTTAAAGGGGGTTTCATATTTTCTCAATTCTGAATGCACCTGCCTAGTAAAAGAATTGATAAACAGCTTCTGTGTTAAGATTTTCAATAAGTTTATTTGATTTGGGTGGTTTTACTTATTTACTTGATTTGGACTCTATTATTGTTAAGAAACAAACATTTAAAGCACTAAACATCGTAGTGAAAACTGGTTAAACTGGTTTTTTTTTTAGATGTTTAATAGAATGAAAGTAAAAAACAAAACCCTGATCCATTCTTGATGTAGTCTAAATAAAGGCTACATTTCTGGAAATTTTCGCTCTTGAACGCTTATATAATTTTTAAAAAAATCAAAGATAAGCATCTAACATCAATATTTGTCTCTTTGGGATTTTAGGCTACCTCTAAAACTTGCTAATTAGCTTAAAAAATTGTACAAAAATACTCAGTACAAACCCTTGATCTACTCAACATAATTTATCAACGGTTAAACTCAAGAAGATGAAACATTCTCAAAATAATATCAAGATGGTTGTAGTATATGACGAGGATAATAAACATCTTTTCACATTGAAGTACTTATAAATTATCAATAAGATAGTGATTAAAGCCGTCTTCTATCAATACTGGCAAAATGTCACGCCCCTAAACAACCCTAGTAATACTTGTCCTAAAACCAATCTGATTAGATATATCTCCTTCCTTATTCTGTATCTTTACAGCTTTTTTTAATTTAGTAAAATTATTATTATTATGTTTGTTTTATTTTAGGGTTAATTTTGTAATTGTTATGTTTAAAAGATACAACAAATAGTTGTTTTATACGTTTCAGAGATTTATTAATCTAAATCACCAAGCTGCCTTATCCCTTTCCAGCTTTCCAATATTTATTTATTTATTTATTTATTATTTTTTGTTCTGCTATTTTTATATTTTGCAATAAAGTGTATATGATGTACAACACTTTCAATAAATCTAGATATTCCGGAGGTGATCTGAGTCTGTCATTTGTAGGGAATTTTTAACAGGGTTAATCTCGATGAGGGTCATTTGCAAATGGTAGACGGAAAACATGCCCACGGAAGAAAAGTCCAAAATAATTAAACTTTAATCGTTAATGGTGTTTTTAAAGATAATTAGTTAATTTTTAACGCTAACAAATTTTAACCTGTTTTTAAATAGAATAGCCATTAGGGGTATTGTATTTTTGCAGTTATATTGTATCGGAAAATTATTTTATTAATTTATTTTTTTGTTAAAAAATAGTTTTTGCCCGCCTTACATTTATTATTTACAATTAAAGAATTATTTACAATAATAAAATTACAAGTACAAAAAATAAGTATTTTGCCCTCCTCCTTCTCAAGTTGCTTGCTATACGCCGTAGAAGCTCCTCTCTGTTCTCCCTAGAATGGCTATTCTATTTAAAAATAGGTTAACATTTGTTAGCGTTAAAAGTTAACTAATTATATTTAAAAACTACCATTAACGATTAAAGTTTAATTATTTTGGACTTTTCTTCCGAGGGCATTTATTCCGTGGTTCTTTGCAAATACCGTCTCATTTAAATGGATCAATGTTGCTTTTGGCTCGCAAAATGACAAACTCTGTTGAGAATGAACCCCGCACGCAATCTCAGATATAAAATGGCTGAGCTAGAGAGTACGACACAGTTGTACGTCAATTTTATTTCAATTTTTAGGATCTATTAGTCTAAATCACCGAGCTGCCTTAGTCCTTTTTGTTTCGTATTTTATATTCCATATTATTTTGTACATAAAAAAAATCCTATATATAACATATACTCACGTCAAAAAAAGTTTATTGCAACACAAACTCATTTTGTAGAAATGGATACGTGTTGCAATACTCAGGACGGAGAGTATATAAAATATACGAAGACAAACTGTTGGATTCTTATTTTGATCCTTATCTTATTACTGAACACTATACCTATAATTTACCCGTACCTTCTCTCATTTGTTTATATATTTAAAAAAAAAAAAAAAAAAAAAAAAAAAAACAGGGACTTCAGTAATGTGATGTATGGAAGGGGTATGATTATAATGGCCAGCAAGCGTGTGCCTTGGCTAGTGGAGATAGGCGGAGTGTGTATTAAGCCGCGTCCACACTAGCCGTTGGCAATGCCGCCGGCAAAGCCGCATAGGCAAAGCCGCATAGGCAAAGCCGCATAGGCAAAGCCGCATAGGCAAAGCCGCTGGTTGTACCTCTGTCCACATTAGTGTTGGCATTGGCTTTTGGCTTTCAGTCAGTTCGGAAATGTTCACCGAGGAGGACTTTGAAGTTTCTCTTTCTTTTTTTAATTCACGTAAAAAATAGCTTACTAAGTTTTTGATATTTCGATCGACTTACTCTTTTTCTACACCGAAACTAATCGCAATTTCCATCAGCGCGTCCGTTCTTTTGTTTCTGTCTTTAAATTTCTTTAAACGACAGTCCCACAATACCGGTCGATCCCGGTATAAATCGATTAGATTTACAACTTTTTCTTTCGTCCACTCCATCGACATTTTTAATATTTAAATAATAATAATATTTAATAATATTATTTAATAATATATATTTAATATTTAATAATAGTATATAATAATATTTAATAATAATATTTAATATTTTAAGAGCTAAAATATAAAAAAGAGTTAAAAAAGTTAGCTAGGGTTAAAAAAAAGTGAAAAATGATAAGCGAAGCGACTTACAGGCAGTCTAAATGACAACTGAAGCCGCGCGAGATGCCGCCGGCACGTCCACACTAGTTTTGTCTATTGGCTTTCTTTGATGGAGACCGACACTCGAGCGATTCCTGTTGGCATGCCGCGCGGCATAATTTTGCCGTTGGCTCGTGCCAATGATCACGTCTACATCAGTCCGGCTTTGCCGCCGGCATAGTGTGGACGCGGCTTTAGAGTTGCACGATCTTAACCCTACAGTTTGTGCCAGATGAGTCTTAGTACTTTGATAGCGCGGGAAAGTAAAAAGAATGGGTCAGAGCCAATGAAAGCTCAGGATTAAAAAATCCTGTGCTCTCATTGGCTCCCTACCTGATTTTCTTTACTTTTCTGCGCTGTCTCATTCACTATACTATGAAACTACGACTCATTTGGCACAAACTGTAATGCACATCCCGTTTATATCCAGTAGCCAAGGCACTCCTTTGCTGAACATTATAGTCATACCCCTTAATATATCCTCCTTTTCATAATAATATAAACTACGAAATTGTCTTAGGCCTTATACCCTACATATTTTAATAGTAAATCATACTTGGATTTTTATGTTTTTCCCCGTTTCAGATTCTCTCATAGCTATTCTCGCACCTTATAATATTACATACACCCTATTATAACATCTTTGTAATATATTGTGTTATCACAGAAATCTTGGTTTATATATTTTTTTTTTTTTTTATAATATGAAATTGTAGCTAACACACTTGATCATTTTCGCCGATAATGTTACAGTTATATTCACACCATCAAATATATTCTTTAAATTGACCTTATTTATGCATTGGAAAATTACATATACACAGTATTTGACATAAAACTTTTATTTTAAATCCTATTTATTGTACATTGAACTCAGTCGGATTTCTTGTAACCCATAGGGTTATTGAGATTATGTTATTTTTTCTTACAGGTTCTTAAGATTCGTGTTATTTATACATTTTTAAAAAAAACAACAAAAAAATGTATACATTGTATTAATGATTTATCTTCTATATTTTAATATAAGAAAAGTAATTGAGTGAAAAAAAAATAAAGGAAAGAAAAACCCTTAATTTTAAATGTAATCTCTAAAAGAAGTTGATATATTCCAATAAATGTTCACTCTTAAACCTAAATAAAAACTAAATCACAGATAATCACCTAAATAATAATGTCAGTTTCCTGGGTTTTTGGGCTCGCTCTAAAATCTAGAAAGTACTGGTTAGCTTACCAAAATATAGAACAAATCCTCAATGTTATAAACTCTAGACCACAAATTATACCAAACATAGCTAATATAAAAAAGTAAAAAAGTTTTGTATTATTCTACCATAATAATAGCCATTTTAGCATAGAAATCTGTTAAAAGTATCAATAAAATATTGATTAAAGCCGTTTTATTAATACCACCAAAATGTCATTTTCCTGAGCAATTAAGATAACCATTAAAACAGTAGAGTACTTCACAAAGATTATATATATTATCTCATCTACTCAAACCAAAAGTGTTGTATTATTCTACCATAATAATAGGCGTTTTAGCATAGAAGTCTATAAAAAGTATCAATAAAATATTGATTAAAGCCGTTTTATTAATACCATAACAATGCCATGCTCCTGAGCAGTTAAGATAAACTTTAAAAAAGTAGAGTACTTCACAAAGATTATATACCTATATTATCTTATCTACTCAAAACAAACCCTGAATGCTATAAACTCTAGAAGATCACAAATAATACCAAACAAAGCTATAATATATAAAAGTGTTGTAGTAGGCCACCAAAATAATAGGCATTTTAGCATAGAAGTTTATTAAATGTATCAATAACATTTTGATTAAAGCCGTTTTATTAATACCACCAAAATATCATTCTCCTGAGCAATTAAGATAACCTTTAAAAAATTTGAGTACTTTACAAAGATTATTTTCCTCATCTACTCAAAACTAATCCTCAATGTTATAACTCTAGAACAGTGGTTCCCAAAGTATTTTTTACCACGCCCCCCTGCAGTCAAGAATAAAACTTCCCACGCCCCCCCCCCCCCCCCTTACACAATTTTATGTGGTAATGAAAAATATTAAATAAACAAATATTACTATGAA
Source organism: Gerris lacustris (assembly GCA_951217055.1). Lineage (NCBI taxonomy): Eukaryota > Metazoa > Arthropoda > Insecta > Hemiptera > Gerridae > Gerris > Gerris lacustris. The sequence goes on from OX578285.1 coordinate 56,992,054, forward strand.
TAACCATACATTTATTTTTATTAAATTTTTTTATAACATTACAAGTTGCAATTTAAACTGAACAAGTATAAGAGACAAAATGTATCCGTGAGATGGATGAGCTGCATTTTTTTTTACCAGATTCCCTATTCTTGGATGAGCATTAGAAAGTGCACAACAAAAATCATTAGCAACATCAAGTTTGCCCCGATACTTTGTTTTTATTGCAACAAGTGCTGAAAAAGATATTTCACATTAGACGTTCGGACGGCAAAGCTATCTCAATCTCGAGGTCCCACGCCCCCCTTGACTTGTCTTTACGCCTCCCTTGGGGAGCGCGCCCCCCACTTTGGGAACCACTGCTCTAGAAGATCACAAATAATACCAAACATAGCTAATATATAAAAGTGTTGTAGTAGGCCACCAAAATAATAGGCGTTTTAGCATAGAAGTTTATTAAAAGTATCATAACATTTTGATTAAAGCCGTTTTATTAATACCACCAAAACGTCATTTTCCTGAGCAATTAAGATAACCATTAAAACAGTAGAGTACTTCACAAAGATTATATATATTATCTCATCTACTCAAACCAAAAGTGTTGTATTATTCTACCATAATAATACGCGTTTTAGCATGGAAGTTTATAAAAAGTATCAATAAAATATTGATTAAAGCCGATTTATTAATACCATCACAATGCCATGCTCCTGAGCAGTTAAGATAAACTTTAAAAAAGTAGAGAACTTCACAAAGATTATATACCTATATTATCTTATCTACTCAAAACAAACCCTGAATGCTATAAACTCTAGAAGATCACAAATAATACCAAACAAAGCTAATATATAAAAGTGTTGTAGTAGGCCACCAAAATAATAGGCATTTTAGCATAGAAGTTTATTAAAAGTATCAATAACATTTTGATTAAAGCCGTTTTATTAATACCACCAAAATATCATTCTCCTGAGCAATTAAGATAACCTTTAAAACAGTTGAGTTCTTCACAAAGATTATATATATATTATCTCATCTACTCAAAACAAATCCTCAATTTTATAAACTTTAGAAGATCACAAATTATACCAAACATAGCTAATATAAAAAAGTTGTATTATTCTACCATAATAATAGGCGTTTTAGCATGGAAGTTTATAAAAAGTATCATTAAAATATTGATTAAAGCCGTTTTATTAATACCACCAAAATATCATTCTCCTGAGCAATCAAGATAACTAATAAAAAAGTCGAGACTTCACAAAGATTATATATATTATCTCATCTACTCAAAACCAATCCTCAATTTTATAAACTCTAGAAGATCACAAATTATACCAAACATAGCTAATATAAAAAAAATGTATTATTCTACCATAATAATAGGCATTTTAGCATAGAAGTTTATTAAAAGTAAGTATCAATAACATTTTGATTAAAGCCGTTTTATTAATACCACCAAAATATCATTCTCCTGAGCAATCAAGATAACTATTAAAACAGTTGAGTTCTTCACAAAGATTATATATATATTATCTCATCTACTCAAAACAAATCCTCAATTTTATAAACTTTAGAAGATCACAAATTATACCAAACATAGCTAATATAAAAAAGTTGTATTATTCTACCATAATAATAGGCGTTTTAGCATGGAAGTTTATAAAAAGTATCATTAAAATATTGATTAAAGCCGTTTTATTAATACCACCAAAATATCATTCTCCTGAGCAATCATGATAACTAATAAAAAAGTCGAGACTTCACAAAGATTATATATATTATCTCATCTACTCAAAACAAATCCTCAATTTTATAAACTCTAGAAGATCACAAATTATACCAAACATAGCTAATATAAAAAAAATGTATTATTCTACCATAATAATAGGCATTTTAGCATAGAAGTTTATTAAAAGTAAGTATCAATAACATTTTGATTAAAGCCGTTTTATTAATACCACCAAAATATCATTCTCCTGAGCAATCAAGATAACTATTAAAACAGTTGAGTTCTTCACAAAGATTATATATATATTATCTCATCTACTCAAAACAAATCCTCAATTTTATAAACTTTAGAAGATCACAAATTATACCAAACATAGCTAATATAAAAAAGTTGTATTATTCTACCATAATAATAGGCGTTTTAGCATGGAAGTTTATAAAAAGTATCATTAAAATATTGATTAAAGCCAATTTATTAATACCACCAAAATATCATTCTCCTGAGCAATCAAGATAACTAATAAAAAAGTCGAGACTTCACAAAGATTATATATATATTATCTCATCTACTCAAAACAAATCCTCAATTTTATAAACTCTAGAAGATCACAAATTATACCAAACATAGCTAATATAAAAAAAAAGTATTATTCTACCATAATAATAGGCATTTTAGCATAGAAGTTTATTAAAAGTAAGTATCAATAACATTTTGATTAAAGCCGTTTTATTAATACCACCAAAATATCATTCTCCTAAGCAATCAAGATAACTATTAAAACAGTTGAGTTCTTCACAAAGATTATATATATATTATCTCATCTACTCAAAACAAATCCTCAATTTTATAAACTTTAGAAGATCATAAATTATACCAAACATAGCTAATATAAAAAAGTTGTATTATTCTACCATAATAATAGGCGTTTTAGCATGGAAGTTTATAAAAAGTATCATTAAAATATTGATTAAAGCCGTTTTATTAATACCACCAAAATATCATTCTCCTGAGCAATCAAGATAACTAATAAAAAAGTCGAGACTTCACAAAGATTATATATATTATCTCATCTACTCAAAACAAATCCTCAATTTTATAAACTCTAGAAGATCACAAATTATACCAAACATAGCTAATATAAAAAAAATGTATTATTCTACCATAATAATAGGCATTTTAGCATAGAAGTTTATTAAAAGTAAGTATCAATAACATTTTGATTAAAGCCGTTTTATTAATACCACCAAAATATCATTCTCCTGAGCAATCAAGATAACTATTAAAACAGTTGAGTTCTTCACAAAGATTATATATATATTATCTCATCTACTCAAAACAAATCCTCAATTTTATAAACTTTAGAAGATCACAAATTATACCAAACATAGCTAATATAAAAAAGTTGTATTATTCTACCATAATAATAGGCGTTTTAGCATGGAAGTTTATAAAAAGTATCATTAAAATATTGATTAAAGCCGTTTTATTAATACCACCAAAATATCATTCTCCTGAGCAATCATGATAACTAATAAAAAAGTCGAGACTTCACAAAGATTATATATATTATCTCATCTACTCAAAACAAATCCTCAATTTTATAAACTCTAGAAGATCACAAATTATACCAAACATAGCTAATATAAAAAAAATGTATTATTCTACCATAATAATAGGCATTTTAGCATAGAAGTTTATTAAAAGTAAGTATCAATAACATTTTGATTAAAGCCGTTTTATTAATACCACCAAAATATCATTCTCCTGAGCAATCAAGATAACTATTAAAACAGTTGAGTTCTTCACAAAGATTATATATATATTATCTCATCTACTCAAAACAAATCCTCAATTTTATAAACTTTAGAAGATCACAAATTATACCAAACATAGCTAATATAAAAAAGTTGTATTATTCTACCATAATAATAGGCGTTTTAGCATGGAAGTTTATAAAAAGTATCATTAAAATATTGATTAAAGCCGTTTTATTAATACCACCAAAATATCATTCTCCTGAGCAATCATGATAACTAATAAAAAAGTCGAGACTTTACAAAGATTATATATATTATCTCATCTACTCAAAACAAATCCTCAATTTTATAAACTCTAGAAGATCACAAATTATACCAAACATAGCTAATATAAAAAAAATGTATTATTCTACCATAATAATAGGCATTTTAGCATAGAAGTTTATTAAAAGTAAGTATCAATAACATTTTGATTAAAGCCGTTTTATTAATACCACCAAAATATCATTCTCCTGAGCAATCAAGATAACTATTAAAACAGTCGAGACTTCACAAAGATATATATATTATCTCATCTACTCAAAACAAATCCTCGTATTATAAACTTTAGAACATCACAAATTATACCAAACATAGCTAATATAAAGAAGTGTTGTATTATTCTACCATAATAATAGGCGTTTTAGCATGGAAGTCTATAAAAAGTATCAATAAAATATTGATTAAAGCCAATTTATTAATACCATCACAATGCCATGCTCCTGAGCAGTTGAGATAGAGTACTTCACAAAGATTATATACCTATATTATCTTATCTACTCAAAACAAATCCTGAATGTTATTAGCTCTAGAAGATCACAAATATTACCAAACATAGCTAATATAAAATAGTGTTGTAGAGTGCCACCAAAATAATGGGCATTTTAGCATAGATGTAAATATTAAAAGTATCAATAAAATATTGATTAAAACCGTTTTATTAATACCACCACAATGTCACGCTCCTGAGCAACTCAGATAAATCTTTAAAAAAGTTGAGTAAATTTTAAAAAGTTTCAGTTAAAAAAAAGTGAACTCTTATTCTTTACTATAATTTTTTATTATATTTTACTACAATTTTATGTTATATAAAGCAGATAGCAGTTTATATGGAAGTGATAAGGAATTATTCGGTAGAGGAAGACGGGAACCCAAAAGTATTTGTTATATTCTGTTTTATCATCGCTACCTTCTTACTGTACTATGCAAAATCTTGTACAGAAGACAATAACATGAAAAAAAAAATGTAATTAAAATTTCGGGTCAAAGTAGGCAATAATTATCTCAATTAGATCTTCTTGAGCTTTAAGAGCTATAACGCTAAGTTGTAATTAGTGAAAGTGGAAGTCGTACTTAGTGAGTGTTAAAGCGTAAATGAAAAAAATTATAATTGGTTGTTTGTTTGATAATTGGCAATCGGGTTCTTATCTCTTGGCATATGCATTGCCTAGTGTATTTCAAGGCTTTTTAGCATGTCTAATAAAATGTTTTATATTAGGCAAATGTGTTTATACTTTAGCGTGGAGTAAACTTATGTTATGATTGAGACAATTTGCAAAACTTGTTGTTCTAGTTTAATATGTCGATGATTTATGTAGTTCTTTTACTCTAACATTATTATATTTTGTATTTTACCATTTTGTCTTATTATATGTGCCTAATGCCAAATATATATTTCGTTCGTCTGGTCTATTTTCAACATTAAGTCCCAGGGATATATCAAAGGTGTCATTTTATTCGTTTAAATGATACCTAAACTTCATTCTTATTTCTGGCTTTTGGTTCTGCACTGGAAATAAATCTGGAGACCTTTCAACCGACATCTCTAGGACTCATTCTTGAATATAGATCACCGTTTTCAATCATAAGCGAAAATATATAAAATAATTATCACATATGAAGAACAAAACGGTATACAATTTCAAAGTTAGACTACTAGAACATCATACACAAATCAAGATAAACATATACATCAAGTTTCATAAATTATCTATTAAATGAATCACATAGGTTTACTCTAGGTTACTTACAAATTTACATATCTGTTTATAACGGCAATTGTTTTACATGCTAGAAAATCACCACACAAAATGCAATTATATCTAAACATTCCTGTTTTAATGAGAAAAATATGCTGTCACATTTTCGGGTTCTATTAGCCATTTAAAAAAATAAAAACCATAAATCATTACTTTTGTTTATGTTTAAACATTTAAGCATTAATAGTTTACTTTATAGCTTCGCTAGTTAACCTTTACAGCTGTTATAGCCTTTATTTTCAATAAGATGTAGATAATATATGCCGTTCTCTTCGATAGAGTTTTATTTTATTTTTCAAATGAGTTGCGGTAGATAACATTACTAACAAAGGTACCAGGTAATTGATAAGGATAGATCTTGTAGTGTTAATCCTTATGTGTACCAATCTACCTCATTCATTTAATTACTTCTTTCGCCCATAAAACTGTATAATACAACTTTTCTAGACCGTTTTAGCGTAGAAGTAAATATTAAAAGTATCAACAAAATACTGATTAAAACCGTTTTATTAATACCACCACAATGTCACGCTCCTGAGCAACTCAGATAAATCTTTAAAAAAGTTGAGTACCTCAAAAAGATTATATATATATATATATATATATATATATATATATATATATATATATATATATATATATATATATATATACACAAATATATATATATATATATATTCATCTTTATTAGTCTTATTGTTTAATATACATATTTTTATACTTTAATTTTCTTCTTTTAATTTCTTATACTCTTATTTTATCCACGCATAAGAACACAACTTACTAATCGATATCTATATATATATATATATATATATATATATATATATATATATATATATATATATATATATATATATATATATAATTTTAAAATAATCTAAAGGATCGTATGTAGCGTAAATACTACATTTGTTATAGTTCGTTAGTTCATTTAATCTAAATTAAATATCGACAATCATTGAACTTAGATGAGCTTAATTATACGAGTCTCTGGGCAAAGAATGCCCTAATAAAATTTCTTGTTTTAACCGAGATTTTGAGAAAAAAAAAATGTTATATTTGATCAAAAGATTTGTCTTATGATAGAGATATTTCAAAATAGATCGTATTTGAGAAGAATAATGGAAGGGTTGGGAATTCATGAGGATTAACCAAGTTCAATTGATACATACCAACGTAAGTAATAAAAAAAAAAAAAAATATCATGAGATAATAAAGATGTTTTGCAGAGTTCCGTGCTGAATGTTCAAAAATACCATTGAGTTAAATGGAATTTCAATTTAAAGCGGGTTTGCAGAGTAAAGGTAGTGTTCAGGTTGATACCTTTATTGTAATCTCCTACTTTTCGTCAATCATCACATTAATTGCAACCGATGAACGATTTAATAGAGTCTCGAACTTTATTTCTATCCTAACATCAGGTCTTTTTTGCGCAGCTGAAAATAACAGGTCTTTATCGATTTTGTTATTGTATACTATAATCTTATCAATCATCTATTGGGTTATTATTTAGTGAAATACGAAATTTTCTGTTGCTAATTTGATTGGTATTAAGTTATTTAATTTGGGGTTATGTTAATATACTGTTATTTAATTTTTCTCCCAGATGTTATTTGTTTGTTTTTAGGTCTGATTCTCATATTAGTGTATTTACTTAAAACCAATTAACGATTCCTTGGTTTAATAGCAGATTGTAAGCCTGATTTCAATTTTTTTGTTTTAATTGATTTCACTCGAGTTGTTGTATAATTAATTAAATTATAAATACATAATTACAAATGTTAGCGCATCGATGTAATTTGATATTGTTTCATGTGTTCTCTATACTTTATATGCAATAGTCTTCTGAAATATAAAGGTAATTTGCTTATTTATTTTTAACTACAGTAGAAATAGTATTGATTTAAAACTACGTGTTTTTCACATTACGGTTTTTTAAATAATTTAATAATTCACTTAGAGCACATTGGTTTATGTTTGCCTTGTTGATATTGGTAATTTTGATATCAAAAATCTTTTTAATATGTTAAAATAAAATTAGTTTTTAAATTTTTTATTAGTTTGATGTCAATTCGATGCTTTTGGAACGTAGTTTAGGTTAATTAAATTAGTATTAAGATGTAATATATTTACATAATTATTAATTAGAATAAGAAACGAAAAGCACCTGTAAATAAATGCACCATTAAATCGAATTTTTGTAAAAAACACGCTATATAAAAAAAAAAAAAAAAAAAAAATCGGATTAGAATTAGCCATTATTTGTTTTGAAATTTGACATTTGACACAAACTATTAGGTAAGTTTAAAAATGGTTCTTCTTTTCTTTTTACATATTAAAAAGTAAATGTACAAATATTAAGAAAGCAAACCTATTCTTTGTACTCTAAAAAGAGTAATTATATTTAAATGCCAATAAGTGATTATGATACATTTTAAATCACTACTCCTTTCACTGCTGTGATTACAAAAAAGTTTGCCTCGTAATTTAGAAGATATCACAATGAAGTATTGCTGATTCAAGATATTTAAGTACAGAAATAAAGCTTCCTAGTAATTTTTTATTTAACAACTTTAATTAATTTTATAATCACACTATAAGAATATAATTAAAAAAAGGACATTTTAAACAGGTTTATATTAAAGGATAAAAACATTTATAATTTGAGAATCATATAAGGCAATAAACAAATGAGGGGTTGGCAAAGATTTAAGTATATATCATCATAAGTCTAAATTATAGCTAATATCAATTAATGTAGTATAGCGTATGATAAAATAATATCATAAGTAGTAAATTGATAATTAGTTGGACTATAATAACATTATTAATATAAATATCATGGTATAGTATTAAATTATATGTGTATGATTAAATAGGCGGGAAATACAATAAGTTGAACTTATATTGTCACCAACAAACCCGAGGTATAAATATCTTCCAACAATTTAATATCTAAATCAAACAAGCACGTGGTTCTACACAAAATCTCTGAATCTCACAATATTTTTTTTCTTTTATTAGCCACATATTGCCATCAAACACAAATCCTCATGAACGTAAGCCCCCTTTTATTGTTATCTTAAAAGGGGAGAAAGAAATATTAAGAACAATGCAAACCACGAGAGAAAAACCAACTTTTTCGTGGAATTATCAGTCAATATTTATCTTAGTCTAGAAATAATGTCAAAACATCTTGACATGAGAGATTCTAAACATCAAATAATAAACAAGTTTCTCGTGTAATTATCGATTCCCAATCATCGTCATCTCAAAATGAGTAAAATGTCAAAACATCTCGACATAAAAGAATCTAAACATCAAATAATAAACAAAATTCTCGTTCAATTATCGATTCCCATTCATCATCATCTCAAAATGAGAAAAACGTCAATACATCACGACATGAGAGAATCTAAACATCAAATAATAAACACGTTCCTCGTGTAATTATCGATTCCCATTCATCATCATCTCAAAATGAGAAAAATGTCAATACATCACGACATGAGAGAATCTAAACATCAAATAATAAACACGTTCCTCGTGTAATTATCGATTCCCATTCATCATCATCTCAAAATGAGAAAAATGTCAATACATCACGACATGAGAGAATCTAAACATCAAATAATAAACACGTTCCTCGTGTAATTATCGATTCCCATTCATTATCATCTCAAAATGAGAAAAATGTCAATACATCACGACATGAGAGAATCTAAACATCAAATAATAAACACGTTCCTCGTGTAATTATCGATTCCCATTCATCATCATCTCAAAATGAGTAAAATGTCAAAACATCTTGACATGAAAGAATCTAAACATCAAATAATAAACAAGTTTCTCGTGTAATTATCGATTCCCATTCATCATCATCTCAAAATATATATATAATATATATACATATATATTATATATATATATATATATATATATATATATATATATATATATATATATATATATATATATATATATATATATATATATATATATTTATATAATATAGATGGAGGAGGGATAATAGATATAAGGTCATAAGTAAATATTATGTAAAGCAGATAGCAGTTTATATGGAAGTGACGGGAACCCAAAAGGATTTGTTATATCATCGCTACCTTCTTACTGTACTATGCAAAATCTTGTACAGAAGACAATAACATGAAAAAAAAAATGTAATTAAAATTTCGGGTCAAAGTAGGCAATAATTATCTCAATTAGATCTTCTTGAGCTTTAAGAGCTATAACGCTAAGTTGTAATTAGTGAAAGTGGAAGTCGTACTTAGTGAGTGTTAAAGCGTAAATGAAAAAAATTATAATTGGTTGTTTTTTTGATAATTGGCAATCGGGTTCTTATCTCTTGGCATATGCATTGCCTAGTGTATTTCAAGGCTTTTTAGCATGTCTAATAAAATGTTTTATATTAGGCAAATGTGTTTATACTTTAGCGTGGAGTAAACTTATGTTATGATTGAGACAATTTGCAAAACTTGTTGTTCTAGTTTAATATGTCGATGATTTATGTAGTTCTTTTACTCTAACATTATTATATTTTGTATTTTACCATTTTGTCTTATTATATGTGCCTAATGCCAAATATATATTTCGTTCGTCTGGTCTATTTTCAACATTAAGTCCCAGGGATATAACAAAGGTGTCATTTTATTCGTTTAAATGATACCTAAACTTCATTCTTATTTCTGGCTTTTGGTTCTGCACTGGAAATAAATCTGGAGACCTTTCAACCGACATCTCTAGGACTCATTCTTGAATATAGATCACCGTTTTCAATCATAAGCGAAAATATATAAAATAATTATCACATATGAAGAACAAAACGGTATACAATTTCAAAGTTAGACTACTAGAACATCATACACAAATCAAGATAAAAATATACATCAAGTTTCATAAATTCTCTATTGAATGAATCACATAGGTTTACTCTAGGTTACTTACAAATTCACATATCTGTTTATAACGGCAATTGTTTTACACGCTAGAAAATCACCACACAAAAAGCAATTAGATCTAACCATTCCTGTTTTAATGAGAAAAATATGCTGTCACATTTTAAGGTTCTATTAGCCATTTAAAAAAATAAAAACCACAAAATCATTACTTTTGTTTATGTTTAAACATTTAAGCATTAATAGTTTACTTTATAGCTTCGCTAGTTAACCTTTACAGCTGTTATAGCCTTTATTTTCAATAAGATGTAGATAATATATGCCGTTCTCTTCGATAGAGTTTTATTTTATTTTTTTATTTTTCTAATAAGTTTCGGTAGATAGAATTAGTAACAAATGTACCAGGTAATTGATAAAGATATATCTTGTAATTGTAATCCTTATGTGTACCAATCTACCACATCCATTTAATTACCTCTTCCGCCCATAAAACTGTATAATACTATACTTTTCTAGACCGTTTTAGCGTAGAAGTAAATATTAAAAGTATCAATAAAATATTCATTAAAATCGTTTTTTTTAATTTCCACCACAATGTCACCCTCCTGAGCAACTCAGATAAATATTTGAAAAAGTTGAGTAAATTTTAAAAAGTTTCAGTTTAAAAAAGTGAACTCTTATTCTTCACAATAATTTTTTATTATATTTAATATTATATAAAGCAGATAGCAGTTTATATGGAAGTGATAAGGAATTATTCGGTAGAGGAAGACGGGAACCCAAAAGGATTTGTTATATTCTGTTTTATCATCGCTACCTTATTCTTTACAAAAAATTGTACAGAAGTCAATAACATGAAATAAAAAAAATAAATTAAAATTTCGAGTCAAAGTAGGCAATTATTATCTAAATTAGATCTTCTTAAGCTTTAAGAGCTATAACGCTAAGTTGTAATTAGTGAAATTAGAAGTCGTACTTAGTGAGTGTTAAAGCGTAAATGAAAAAAATTATAATTGGTTGTTTTTTTGATAATTGGCAATCGGGTTCTTATCTCTTGGCATATGCATTGCCTAGTGTATTTCAAGGCTTTTTAGCATGTCTAATAAAATGTTTTATATTAGGCAAATGTGTTTATACTTTAGCGTGGAGTAAACTTATGTTATGATTGAGACAATTTGCAAAACTTGTTGTTCTAGTTTAATATGTCGATGATTTATGTAGTTCTTTTACTCTAACATTATTATATTTTGTATTTTACCATTTTGTCTTTTTAAATGTGCCTAATGCCAAATATATATTTCGTTCGTCTGGTCTATTTTCAACATTAAGTCCCAGGGATATAACAAAGGTGTCATTTTATTCGTTTAAATGATACCTAAACTTCATTCTTATTTCTGGCTTTTGGTTCTGCACTGGAAATAAATCTGGAGACCTTTCAACCGACATCTCTAGGACTCATTCTTGAATATAAATCACCGTTTTCAATCATAAGCGAAAATATATATAAAATAATTTTCACATATGTAAAACAAAACGGTATACAATTTCAAAGTTAGACTACTAGAATATCATAACCAAATCAAGATAAACATATACATCAAGTTTCATAAATTCTCTATTAAATGAATCACATAGGTTTACTCTAGGTTACTTACAAATTCACATATCTGTTTATAACGGCAATTGTTTTACACGCTAGAAAATCACCACACAAAAAGCAATTAGATCTAACCATTCCTGTTTTAATGAGAAAAATATGCTGTCACAATTTTGGGTTCTATTAGCCATTTAAAAAAATGAAAACCATAAATCATTACTTTTGTTTATGTTTAAACATTTAAGCATTAATAGTTTACTTTATAGCTTCGCTAGTTAACCTTTACAGCTGTTATAGCCTTTATTTTCAATAAGATGTAGATAATATATGCCGTTCTCTTCGATAGAGTTTTATTTTATTTTTTTATTTTTTAAATGAGTTTCGGTAGATAAAATTACTAACAAGGATAGATCTTGTAGTATTAATCCTTATGTGTACCAATCTACCTCATCCATTTAATTACCTCTCTCGCCCATAAAACTGTATAACACAATTTTTCTAGACCGTTTTAGCATAGAAGTACATATTAAAAGTATCAACAAAATATTGATTAAAACCGTTCTATTAATACCACCAAAATGTCACGCTCCTGAGCAACTCAGATAAATCTTTGAAAAAGTTGAGTTATTCTTGACTATAATTTTATTTATTTTTTTGTCAAGTATTCATCTTTATTGGTCTTATTGTTTAATATACATATTTTTATTTTATAATTTTAATTATTATGACTTTTAATTTCTTATACTCTTATTTCATCCACATAAGAACTCAACTTACTAATCGATATACATACATACATACACATATAGATATATATATATATATATGTGTATATATATATATATATATATATATATATATATATATATATATATATATATATATATATATATATATATATATATATATATATCGTAAATACTACATTTGTTATAGTTGGTTAGTTTATTTAATCTAAAATAAATATTGACAATCATTGAACTAATCAAATTTATTAAAATCAGAGGAAAAGGAAATTTTGCTTACATAAAGTAAAGCTAGAGATAATTTGAACATTTATTTCCGTAAATAGATTACACATGAGCTTAATTATACGAGTCTCTGGGCAAGGAATGCCCTAATAAAATTTCTTGTTTTAACTGAGATTTTGAGAAAAAAAAAAATGTCCTATTTGATCAAAAGTTTTGTCTTATGATAGAGATATTTCAAGATAGGTCGTATTTGAGAAGAATAATTGAAGGGTTGGGAATTCATGAGGATTAACAATATTCAATTGATACATATCTACGGATGTAATAAAAAAAAAAAAAAATCGTGAGATAATAAAGATGTTTTGCAGAGTTCCGTGCCATTGAGTTAAATGGAAAATCAATTTAAAGTGGGTTTGCAGAGTAAAGGTAGTTTTCAGGTTGTTGAGAAGGACTCTAATTACCTTTATTGTAATCTCCTACTTTACGTCAATCATCACATTAAATGCATCCGATGAACAATGGTCAGTAACGCATCAAGGATAAATGTCGGTAAAATAATAATATTAGTTGTGCTTGCTACAGTTTGTTGTTATTTTGCTGATGATGGAGTTCCATTAAAGTTTAATAAAGTCTCGAACTTTATTTCTATCCTAACATCAGGTCTTTTTTGCGCAGCTGAAAATAACAGGTCTTTATCGATTTTGTTATTGTATACTATAATCTTATCAATCTTCTATTGGGTTATTATTTAGTGGAATACGAAATTTTCTGTTGCTAATTTGATTGGTATTAAGTTATTTAATTTGGGGGTATGTTAATATACTGTTATTTTCTTTTTCTCCCCGATGTTATTTGTTTGTTTTTAGGTCTGATTCTCATATTAGTGTATTTACTTAAAACCAATTAACGATTCCTTGGTTTAATAGCAGATTGTAAGCCTGATTTCAATTTTTTTGTTTTAATTGATTTCACTCGAGTTGTTGTATAATTAATTAAATTATAAATAAATAATTACAAATGCTAGCGCATCGATGTACTTTGATATTGTTTCATGTGTTCTCTATACTTTATATGTAATAGTCTTCTGAAATGTAAAGGTAATTTGCTTATTTATTTTAACTACAGTAGAAATAGTATTGATTTAAAAATACGTGTTTTTCACATTACGGTTTTTTAAATAATTTAATAATTCACTTAGAGCACATTGGTTTATGTTTGCCTTGTTGATATTGGTGATTTTGATATCAAAAATCTTTTTAATATGTTAAAATAAAATTAGTTTTTAAATTTTTTATTAGTTTGATGTCAATTCGATGCTTTTGGAACGTAGTTTAGGTTAATTAAATTAGTATTAAGATGTAATATATTTATATAATTATTAATTAGAATAGAAGCGAAATGCACCTGTAAATAAATGCACCATTAAATCGAATTTTTGTAAAAAACACGCGATAAAAAAAAAAAAAAAAAAAAAAATCGGATTAGAATTAGCTATTATTCGTTTTGAAATTTGACATTTGACACAAACTATTACGTAAGTTTAAAAATGGTTCTTCTTTTCTTTTTACATATTAAAAAGTAAATGTACAAATATTAAGAAAGCAAACCTATTCTTTGTACTCTTAAAAAGTAATTATATGTAATTGCCAATAAGTGATTATGATACATTTTAAATCACTACTTCTTGCACTGCAGTGATTACTAAAAAGTTTGCCTCGTAATTTAGAAGATATCACAATGAAGTATTACTGATTCAAGATATTTAAGTACAGATATAAAGCATCCTAGTAATTTTTTATTTAACAACTTTAATTAATTTTATAATCACACTATAAGAATAATTAAAAAAAGGACATTTTAAACAGGTTTATATTAAAGGATAAAAACATTTATAATTTGAGAATCATATAAGGCAATAAACAAATGAGGGGTTGGCAAAGATTTAGGTATATCATCATAAGTCTAAATTATAGCTAATATCAATTAATTTAGTACAGCGTAAGAAAAAAAAATAACATAAGTAGTAAATTGATAATTAGTTGGACTATAATAACATTATTAATATAAATATCATGGTATAGTTTTAAATTATATGTGTATGATTAAATAGGCGGGAAATACAATAAGTTGAGCTTATATTGTCACCAACAAACCCGACGTATAAATATCTTCCAACAATCTAATATCTAAATCAAACAAGCACGTGGTTCTACACAAAATCTCTGAATCTCACAATATTTTTTTTTTCTTTTATTAGCCACATATTGCCATCAAACACAAATCCTCATGAACGTAAGCCCCCTTTTATTGTTATCTCAAAGGGGGAGAAAGAAATATTAAGAACAATGCAAACCACTAGAGAAAAACCAACTTTTTCGTGGAATTATCAGTGAACATTTATCTTAGTCTAGAAATAATGTCAAAACATCTTGACATGAGAGATTCTAAACATCAAATAATAAACAAGTTTCTCGTTTAATTATCAATTCCCAATCATCATCATCTCAAAATGAGTAAAATGTCAAAACATCTCGACATAAAAGAATCTAAACATCAAATAATAAACACGTTCCTCGTGTAATTATCGATTCCCATTCATCATCATCTCAAAATGAGTAAAATGTCAAAACATCTCGACATAAAAGAATCTAAACATCAAATAATAAACAAGTTTCTCATGTAATTATTGATTCCTATTCATCATCATCTCAAAATGAGTAAAATGTCAAAATATCTTGACATGAAAGAATCTAAACATCAAATAATAAACAAGTTTCTCGTGTAATTATCGATTCCCATTCTTCATCATCTCAAAATGAGAAAAATGTCAATACATCCCGACATGAAAGAATCTAAACATCAAATAATAAACAAGTTTCTCTTGTAATTATCGATTCCCGTTCATCATCATCTCAAAATGAGAAAAATGTCAATACATCTCGACATGAAAGAATCTAAACATCAAATAATAAACAAGTTTCTCGTGTAATTATCGATTCCCATTCTTCATCATCTCAAAATGAGAAAAATGTCAATACATCCCGACATGAAA
This sequence comes from Gerris lacustris, assembly GCA_951217055.1. NCBI lineage: Eukaryota > Metazoa > Arthropoda > Insecta > Hemiptera > Gerridae > Gerris > Gerris lacustris. The sequence goes on from OX578285.1 coordinate 57,008,136, forward strand.
GAATCTAAACATCAAATAATAAACAAGTTTCTCGTGTAATTATCGATTCCCATTCTTCATCATCTCAAAATGAGAAAAATGTCAATACATCCCGACATGAAAGAATCTAAACATCAAATAATAAACAAGTTTCTCTTGTAATTATCGATTCCCGTTCATCATCATCTCAAAATGAGAAAAATGTCAATACATCACGACATAAAAGAATCTAAACATCAAATAATAAACAAGTTTCTCGTGTAATTATCGATTCCCATTCTTCATCATCTCAAAATGAGAAAAATGTCAATACATCTCGACATGAAAGAATCTAAACATCAAATAATAAACAAGTTTCTCTTGTAATTATCGATTCCCATTCATCATCATCTCAAAATGAGAAAAATGTCAATACATCTCGACATGAGAGAATCTAAACATCAAATAATAAACAAGTTTCTCGTTCAATTGTTAGATTCCACTCATCGTCATTTTTAAATGGCAATGTCAAAACATTTCGACATGAAAGAATCTAAACATTAAATAATAATGAAGTTTTCTCGTGTAATTATCGATTCCTATCGTTCATTTTCAAATGAACGATCGTTCATTTTGAAATGGTAATGTCAAAATATATCGACATAAATAATCTTAACATCGTATAATAAAGAAGTTTCTTATTCAATAGTTGGATTACATTCAATCTCATTTCGAAATGGTAATATGTCTGAACATCTCCATACATAGTAAAACTTAACTTTATTAATGAAATGGTGTCTCGAGAAATCATCAATTTTTATTATCATCTCGAAATAGGAATAATATGACTAAACATCTCGACATTTCGAAATTTAACATCAAATAATGATGAAGTTTCTATTTCAGTGATTAGTCCCTATTAAACGTCACATCGAAATTGTTTTCTAGTGATTGTCATACATTATTTTGATTAAATAAATATGTATCTTAGATCCTAGATTTAAAAAAAAAATAACACAACAAATCAAAAAAAAAATAACTGTCAATATATTAAAGATTATAATATAGTGCAATCATATTTAAGACAGGATATTTCCTACAATCTATATGAAAGCGATGTAATTGCTTAGTGTCTTTACGTATATTTAATGCAAAAGATAGACTGTCTCTTTCTTCGTAAAGTAGAAAATGAGAAACAGAGAAGCATATCCTATAGGTTTGTTGATTGCGGGAGAAGCTTTATATTTTAAAGCAATTGAGTCCATTCAAAAGCTAAAGTGGCCCAAGTGTAATTAATTAATCCAACTAAAGATATCAATTACATTTGGACCACCATGGTTTTAAATACTAGGCTCTAATGTATATCTAGCACTTAACAGAAAAGCTTATTTAGTAATTAACAAAAAAATAGGATAGGCCTTCCTGGCTCTCATCTCTTCAAACATAATTATTTTATTATAATAACGTTGTTACTTCGCTAAATCAAATCAGTCTCAAAGTCAAATGGCAAATAACTTGCAAGTGATCTTAACCGATGTATCTTTTTAAGAGTTAGATTTGACCCTGCACTTTTGTTTGTTAACGGCAGTGTGATTAATGTTCCTGTTATCTATAAACAGGGGTATTAATTACACTTAGGGATTAATAAAAGGTTCCGCCATATATGAAACCAAGTTAATCGTCAACTCAAACTCTCGATGACTAAAATACATCGGTTGAGGAATCACATGAAAGTGATAAAATTCCATTCGATTTTATGACCAGGAAAGTCACAACGAAAGTTACAAATTGGTTAGTTTAGAAACCTTTTCTTTGATCCAAATTTTTGTAGGGCGACCTACAAAGATTAATTTAACCCATGTTTTTATTATCCTCGTGATATCTATACTTATCATTATAGTCCTAAAACTCTTAATTACCCTCTAGATTCCATCATAGTATATTCTTAGTTTCTTAATACTATATGTTTTTAATCTTGTAAAGCAAATCACGTCTAATTATAAGTTACCTTTTTTTTTAATTGTCACCATTATATAAATTTACATCATTAGAGATGGTTTCACTTGTTTCAATCATTACACATGACTTACATTATTTAATAATGATATACCAACCGTACAGTGAATAAGTGTATAATTACAAGATTACAATAGCTAATATTTAATACAACTGGATTCAACTAATTATTTACAGTTTCAAAATACGTATTATTTATATAAATATATATATATATATATATATATATATATATATATATATATATATATATATATATATATATATATATATATAAGATGGAGAAGGGATAATGGATATAAGGTCATAAGTAAATATTATGTAAAGTAGATAGCAGTTTATATGGAAGTGATAAGGAATTATTCGGTAGAGGAAGACGGGAACCCAAAAGGATTTGTTATATTCTGTTTTATCATCGCTACCATCTTACTGTACTATACAAAATCTTGTACAGAAGTCAATAACATGAAATAAAAAAATAAATTAAAATTTCGGGTCAAAGTAGGCAATAATTATCTCAATTAGACCTTCTTGAGCTTTAAGAGCTATAACGCTAAGTTGTAATTAGTGAAAGTGGAAGTCGTACTTAGTGAGTGTTAAAGCGTAAATGAAAAAAATTATAATTGGTTGTTTTTTTGATAATTGGCAATCGGGTTCTTATCTCTTGGCATATGCATTGCCTAGTGTATTTCAAGGCTTTTTAGCATGTCTAATAAAATGTTTTATATTAGGCAAATGTGTTTATACTTTAGCGTGGAGTAAACTTATGTTATGATTGAGACAATTTGCAAAACTTGTTGTTCTAGTTTAATATGTCGATGATTTATGTAGTTCTTTTACTCTAACATTATTATATTTTGTATTTTACCATTTTGTCTTATTATATGTGCCTAATGCCAAATATATATTTCGTTCGTCTGGTCTATTTTCAACATTAAGTCCCAGGGATATAACAAAGGTGTCATTTTATTCGTTTAAATGATACCTAAACTTCATTCTTATTTCTGGCTTTTGGTTCTGCACTGGAAATAAATCTGGAGACCTTTCAACTGACATCTCTAGGACTCATTCTTGAATATAGATCACCGTTTTCAATCATAAGCGAAAATATATAAAATAATTTTCACATATGAATAACAAAACGGTATACAATTTTAAAGTTAGACTACTAGAACATCATACACAAATCAAGATAAACATATACATCAAGTTTCACAAATTCTCTATTGAATGAATCACATAGGTTTACACTAGGTTACTTACAAATTCACATATCTGTTTATAACGGCAATTGTTTTACATGCTAGAAAATCACCACACAAAAAGCAATTAGATCTAACCATTCCTGTTTTAATGAGAAAAATATGCTGTCACATTTTAAGGTTCAATTAGCCATTTAAAAAAATAAAAACCACAAAATCATTACTTTTGTTTATGTTTAAACATTTAAGCATTAATAGTTTACTTTATAGCTTCGCTAGTTAACCTTTACAGCTGTTATAGCCTTTATTTTCAATAAGATGTAGATAATATATGCCGTTCTCTTCGATAGAGTTTTATTTTATTTTTTTATTTTTCAAATAATTTTCGGTAGATAAAATTACTATCAAAGGTAATTGATAAAGATATATCTTGTAATTGTAATCCATATGTGTACCAATCTACCTCATCCATTTAATTACCTCTTCGCCCATAAAACTGTATATTACAACTTTTCTAGACCGGATATCCTTTATCTCATTATTATGTCTTTTTATGCTATATATATATTTTAAAAATGTAAATAATTAGTTTACCAATTTTCATGATCTAAATTGGTCGAAACAGAGCTCAATTATACATTAGTTTTAATTAATTCTTTAAGTGAAATTTAATATTGGTATGTCCACGAAATCTGGGTAAAAAAATACTAAATTGAATTACAATACTTTATGTTTTAGCGATTTAGTAACCTATTGTTTCTACTTTTTATTAGTAGCAGTATATTCACATTCGTGTTTATTTTTTCTGGGTAATTTAGTTGGGACCTATACGAACAAAAACTTCTACGTATACCGGTAGAACTAAAGACTGGGGCTTTTGAATCGAAGATCAGTAGGCGGTGCTTCTAATCAAAAGCTCCAGTACTTCAATGTTCAAGTCCGGACTATTTTTGTTTACCGTTTTACATAATTACAATTGGAATACTTGTGAGGTTTTAGTTGGGACCGATAATCTGAATAGCTTCCAACAGAAACTTCCACGTATGCCGATTGTTAATTTCTCATAACTGTATATAATTCTGCCAATTTACATTCTCTTTGCTTTGCACGCGTTTTACATAATTACAGTTGGTAAACTTGTGAGGTTTTAGTCGGGACCGTTAAATCTGAATAGCTTCCAACTAAAACTTCCACGTATACTGATTGTTAATTATGTACAAATATTCCGTGTATGTTAGATGTGATATTTTTGTTCTCCTATTTCTGTCCATTTATAGCTGGATATAAATATTGTCATCTAAATATAAGGATATCCGTATATGAACAACGAATGTGTGGAGCAGAGCCTATGAGAATACTACAAGACTAGTTTTAATTGTACAAAAAAAAAAATGCATATCATTTATAAAAATATAATAGAATCATTGAAATTTAAAAGATTATGACGGAAAACATTTCAAATATATTGACTTAGAGTATGGCAACTAACTTGAATTTACCAATAACAGGATCAGTATGTAAATGACATGTAAAACATCAACAAACAACAACAACATGATCAAGGGTGTTAACGTACTCTTAGTCACATGTTTGTTGTTTTGGCCCGCTGTCTTTTTCATTTCACTGGTCCAATTAATTTTTTTTTTCAGTGTATTTTTTTTTTGTTTATAATTATATAACTCTTTTTGTTCACCTTTATTGTTTGTTGGTGGAATCTTAATCCTCCTTCATTGCTTCAAATCATTGAGAGTATTCAATTGTAGAGAAGTTTGTTTTAAATGTACAAGAGCAGATCCCGTCTGCTTTAATATTGTCATATTTATATAAAGGTCTAATTTAACAAATTTCGCCATTTATAATTTGAAATCTTTACAATCGGCAGCTCATTTGTAAACGATTTACTAATAGGCTGCAGAAGTATTTAATCCAGAAATATACTGTGTTACCGCTTTTGATTTCCCTTGTATCATAATATGATGGTACATGACTTGGTCAAGTTTGAAAAAAATTCCGCGTTGAAGTGCCGAATTTGATGTAAATATAGTATAGATTAAATAGATTTAATAAATTACTCTTAGGATTTAAGGTTGTATATATATTCGCAAGTATAAGTTTAGCTTTAGTTTCAAATGTAAATAGCTCGAATAAATTAATTATGTATTAATTAGATAAATGAAATCAAAGTAGGTCACATGGTAGATTTCTACAGGTATTGCTTTTGCAACTAATCCTTCTAGTATATGGTTGGCATCAGAGACAAAGCTATTGTATTGTTTCAAAGTCTATATGTCCGAGATTAATTAAATTAATTTCCAACTAATATGGCACACAGTTAAGAAGTCGAGGCTGTAAAAAAATATTTCAAACAGAGCTTTTCCTCTAGTTTACCTAACCTTAAAGATTTGATACGATGAATGAGGAAAATTTTTGTCACTTTCTTGGATTTAAATGGCTCTTCTTGTTATTTATCTTGTTGAAGAAAGTAGGTCGCATGCATTTCAAATGTTTATTTAATTCCATGACCAAAAAAAAAAAAAAATAAATAAATAAACCAGGAGATGTCAAATCAATTTAAATGTTTATTCGACAATAAATGGTTGAGATAATATACTTGGAAACATGAGACCACTTGATTTCTATCAATTGGATCGTAAAAGAAGCCGCCTAAATCAGAAAGTGGTTAGAATCTTAAAACAAAATGAAGGTTTGTACTATTCTCGATAGCTATTGAGAGATGTATTGGTATTTTTTCAATTGAAGTATACCCATAGTATTGCTTAGTTTGTTAATACCATCATTATATTCACCATTTTCACTACTTTAGAAAACCTTTCTCTGGCCAATAGCGCTTCAAAGATTATAACACTGGAAGATAATAATATTAATGGGAATACCCCATTAGTGAAGTTATTTTTCTGATAACCGAGGAAGAGAAGATCCATCAACCGTTAATTTTAAAATCATTTGAGTCCTTCCTTCTATTTCTCTTCAGTCTTAGTTGCGCTATTGAAAGTAACTGGTTTGTATCTATTTTTAGTAATTTATACCGTGATTTGTGGAACATACTCATAGTAAATTAAGCTTAAAGCGAAAAATGGATTGAATAAACTGGTCGATTTTGCTGTTCACTTCGCATCTACAGTCTTCGCCAAATGAGTTTTTTGTGCGTTGGAGAAGTCGAACAAATGGGGTGGGGAGCTGATAAGAGCACAGACATTTAAAATCCTGAACTCTAATTTCCTCCCCACCTCATTTGTTCGACTTCCCCGCGCTGTTGCACTAAAACTCATTTTACGACGACTGTACACTGTAATTGTGTAAAACTTGAACAAGCTTAACTAATCAAGTTTTATTTGGTGCAATGTACAATTTTGTCATTGTTATATAGATTTAAAATGTGTTTTAATTATAATCTAAGTTTCCGTAGTGCTCTCTCATTTTCCACCGTTTATCACTGTTCGATTTTTTTTTTTTGAAAAATTTAGACCACATTAATTCGTTTCAAGAAGTCTACTAGTATTTAAACATTTTAATTTTTACACATTTTGCTTAAGGGTTGGTAGTTGAAGGTCTTACACAATGCCATTGTGTACACTAGGGTGGGTCTTAATAATGAACATTTTTTAATTTTAGTAAAAAGTATTGATATTTGTGCTCCCAACCCCGCACTTTGTGCGAATACATGAAAAAATGATTTTTGAAAAGTTTCAGGGCAATCGGAAAAATTTTAAATGGTGCCACTTTTTATTTGAAAATTGGTATATAAAAAAAAATCAATAAAATAGCGATTTTTTGTTGAAAATTTCAAAATATCACGTTTATAATGCAATATTATCTGTGTTTTGTTTTATTATGTACATAAATGATATACTTTTATTAACTAATATAACTTAAAAGTAAGTCAATAAGTAAAGAGATAAAATATTTAGAGACATACATATATAGCAAAATAGTGAAAATTATAGAAAAGAAGTTGTTTTTCGTAAGAATTTCGTAATTATTTTAATCATATAAACAATATTTAATGTTTTAACATACATTAAAAGGTACTACAGGTTATGTGCTTCATATTAATAAGTATTAACAATGCATACCTATCATAGTTTTTTTTCAAACTAGTAACATACATACTAGTGTAGTAGAGTCAATGAAGTTTAGCCGCAGGTCATAACCGCATTTTCAACGAAAAAGACCGTCTTTCGAGTTTGAATATCTTTATGCATTATTTTTTATTTTGAATTACACACAAGGGTTTTTTGGGTCGCTGATTACGAATTTGAAGTAAAAAAAAAAAAAATGGCGGCCCTAGGAAGGTGGGAAAAAACTTCCGTTTTATACAAAATTCGTGATAATTATACATAAATTAAGAACTAAACATCTAACCCAAGTTTTTTGGGGGGTCGCTGATTATGAATTTAAGGTAACAGTACAAAATAGTAGTAAAAAGTTTCATTTTATTAAAATATTCATAAAGCAATAACGTGCATTGTATAACACACATAATAAAATAGCAAAAATAGTGGAAATAAAAAAATAGAAGTAATTATTCCGTTTAAATTTGGATGTTATACATTCAAATATTTTAAAAAAATGTTTTTAGTTTACGATGTTGGTTATAGTTTGTTTCAGTATATTCTTTATTATTTTTTTTTTATTTATTTTTTTATTTTTTTTGGACATAGTTTTATATAGATTTTAGATTATAAAATTAAAGTTTAAAATATAATTTGATCATATATATATAATTTTCTTTCACTGCTTTTGCTTGCTATTTTTGCATTATGTTATTGCTTTATGAATATTTTAATAAAATAAAAGATATTTTCCATTATTTTGTATTTTTATTGTAAAGGATTACTAGGATTAGTGTCCATTCCTGAGCCTCAGGGCCGAGGGCTCAGGCTCAGGAATGCAGATTAGGGGTCAGGTAGATGAGAGTAACTAAAAGAAGGGTTTAAAGTAGTCAATAAAGAATTAACTGAAACAAACTAACATCATATAACTAACAGTAAACTAGTACAATTAAAATATTTGAATGTATAACATCCAAATTTAAACGGAATAATTACTTTTTTTTTTATTTCCACTATTTTTGCTATTTTATTATGTATGTTATACAATGCACGTTATTGCTCTATGAATATTTTAATAAAATGAAACTTTTTTCTACTATTTTGTACTGTTACCTTAAATTCATAATCAGCGACCCCCCAAAAAACTTGTGTTAGATGTTTAGTTCTTAATTTATGTATAATTATCACGAATTTCGTATAAAACGGAAGTTTTTTCCGGCCATCCTAGGGCAACCATTTTTTTTTTTTTTTTTTTTTTTTAAATTCGTTATCAGCGACCCCAAAAACCCTTGTGTGTAATCCAAAATAAAAAATAATGCATAAAGATATTCAAACTCAAAAGACGGTCTTTTTCGTTAAAAATGCGGCTTATGATATAGCTTCATTGACTCCACTAGTATGTATGTTACTAGTTTAAATAAAAACTATGATAGGAATGCATTGTTAATACTTATTAATATGAAGCACATAACCTGTAGTACCTTTTAATGTATGTTAAGACATTAAATATTGTTTATATGATTAAAATAATTACGAAATTCTTAAGAAAAACAACTTTTTTTTCTATAATTTTCACTATTTTGCTATATATGTATGTCTCTTAATATTTTATCTCTTTAGTTATTGACTTACTTTTGAGTCATATTAGTTAATAAAAGTATATAATTTATGTAAATAATAAAAAAAAAAACACACAGATAATATTGCATTATAAACGTGATATTTTGAAATTTTCTAGAAAAAATCGCTATTTTATTGTTTTTTTTTTTATATACCAATTTTCAAATAAAAAGCGGCACCGTTTAAAATTTTTCCGATTGACCTGAAACTTTTCAAAAATCATTTTTTCATGTATTCGCACAAAGTTAGGGGTTGGGAGCACAAATATCAATACTTTTTTTTCACCCCTAGGATGAAGTGGGGTGAAAAAAAAAAAACCCCACCCTAGTGTACACTTTCATTATTGTTTCCATCTTTAAAAGTTTGGAAACCATATTATGATCTTGTTGTTCTACAAGGATTATATTTTGAAACATAAATAAAATAATAATATTTATTGTTAGCTAACACTAACAAGGAAAGTGAGTGTCAGGAACATTGTAATGTTACTGTCATCTACTGATCTAACATCCCATGATCCCTTTCCTTCTAACCAGGTTGCGCTACTGAAAATAATTCCTTTGTGTCTATTTCGGTTTTGTAAAAACTAATCAGGAATAATTAATTTACATATATTATATATACTCTTTCCCTTTGGATGATTGGGTTTAGAGGATATTTTATTTAAAGTTAATTAATTAATAATGTTAGACAATAATTTAAAAAAGATATGGACAGTCTAACTTGACGCAGTGATGACGTAAGGCCAATGCAATTCTATCGCAGTCATATACAATTACTACTTTCATTCACTTAATATTTAAATATTAAATATATAAAGTGACATAAACCTAAATATCAGTTTAATATTACCAAATGTGATTGAGTTGCATTCTTCCTTTAACTATTTTTTTTTTTTGTTAGTAAATTTCTTAAGTATTAAGTTTTAACATTAAATTATTTTTCTTATCACTTAATTTATTTAAATAAGCTATTTTACCTTATTTATTTATTTAAGTTTAGTGTTATAAATTAGTTAAATTCTTTCAGTATTACAAATAAATAACTTAACTTTATTGATTTTTTTAAAATAAATTAACTTAAACACAATACATAAATATATTTCATTTTTATTTCTTAATTTATTTTAATATTATAACTAAGTTACTTTAATTTTTTTGTTTTATTAATATATTTTTGCACTCTTTAATTATTATTTTAAATTCACAATTTAACTAATTCGTACATAAGCCATAGTCTTGAATTGGATCACTAGTATTAGCTATAATTTATTTTATCAAAATCACAGTTGATACTTCTTATAGTTTAAAATGCTCAGATAGATTTCGGCGATATTACACAGTATTATTATTAAGCAAATATGTACTTCGGTAAAACATTTTATTATGTTAAAAGGCATAAAAATGTACGCTTCCATCAATAGGATTTTATAACATTACATAGAATGCTCGAAGAAAATGTGTTATACAGAAACTTCATATCAGCTCAAAATATGTTGTCAAAAAAAATCACTAATTTGTAAGATTTTATAATCGCAAACAGATTTTGAGTATCTTGGGGACGAAAGCTAATTCTTCGAAGTCTTCAACGTAATATCACATTTACTATCTCAGAATCACCATACTCAGTAACTCTATATCACTATAAGATAATTAGACGTTTTATCACGCTAAATTAAATCAAAGTACCTTTCATCTTCCATCAATAAGAATAGTCAGAAAAGCCATTTAAATAGGATAAAGGATCTTAAACTTCAATAAAGAATACGAGTGTGATCTTTTCCTAGCTGTATATTTAGGAGCGTGTATATCTTCTACATGTTAGATATTAAATATTATACTTCTTGCTTTCTGAAATCAACTTGGTAAAAAGTCGTTTAAACCAAAAAATTGAAGAAACGATCAGAAGAGATTATACCATTTTTAATGAACAAATATCATAAAAATATTAAGACGAAATGACATTAGAAACATACTGACACAGAGTAAGGCGAATAACTTGAATTCACCAATACCATCGGATCAGTAGGTAAATAAAATCTGAAACTTGCAGTTTGCTTACTCTGATCAAAATGCTTCTTGCTTTGTCCCATGGTCTTTTTAGTGTCTCTAGTGGTTTATTTATTTAGTTGGGACCTAGTCCAACTAAAACTTCTACATATATATATACCGGGTTTGAATCGACGTTATGCAGATGGAGTTTATATCAAAAGCTCTAGTACTTCGGCGTTCAAGTCTAGTCAAAACAATTATAGTATCGTTTTAAATCACTGCAATTGGTACACTTGTGAGGTCTTAGTTGGGACCGGTAATCTGAATAGCTTCCAACTAAAACTTCCACGTATACTGGTTGTAAAATTTTATAACTGTATACCTCTCTCAAAATAATTTAATCCTATTAGAAATATATTGACTCAAGGCTGGACAACAAAAAGAAAATTATCGTTTTAAATCATTAGGTACAATTGGTATACTTCTGAGGTTTAAGTTGGGACCGATAATCTGAATAGCTTCCAACTGAAACTTCCAAGTATACTGATTGTTAATTTCTTTATGCTTTGCACGCGTTTTACATAATTACAGTTGGTAAAACTTGTGAAGTTTTAGTTGGGACCGATAATCTGAATAGCTTCCAACTAAAACTTCCACTTATACTGATTGTTAATTATGTACAAATATTCCGTGTATGTTAGATGTGATATTTTTGTTCGCCTATTTCTGTCCTTTTATAGCTGGATATAAATATTGTCATCTAAATATAAGGATATCCGTATATGAACAACGAATGTGTGGAGCAGAGCCTATGAGAATACTACAAGACTAGTTTTAATTGTACAAAAAAAAAATGCATATCATTTATAAAAATATAATAGAATCATTGAAATTTAAAAGATTATGGCGGAAAACATTTCAAATATATTGACTTAGAGTATGGCAACTAACTTGAATTTACCAATAACAGGATCAGTATGTAAATGACATGTAAAACATCAACAAACAACATGATCAAGGGTGTTGACGTACTCTTATTCACATGTTTGTTGTTTTGGCCCGCTGTCTTTTTCATTTCAGTGGTCCAATTAATTTTTTTTTCAGTGTATTTTTTTTTTTTTTTTTTTTTATAATTATATAACTCTTTTTGTTCAACTTTATTGTTCGTTGGTGGAATCTTAATCCTCCTTCATTGCTTCAAATCATTGAGAGTATTCAATTGTAGAGAAGTTTGTTTTAAATGTACAAGAGCAGATCCCGTCTGCTTTAATATTGTCATATTTATATAAGAGTCTAATTTAACAAATTTCGCCATTTATAATTTGAAATCTTTACAATCGGCAGCTCATTTGTAAATGATTTACTAATAGACTGCAGAAGTATTTAATCCAGAAATATACTGTGTTACCGCTTTTGATTTCCCTTGTATCATAATATGATGGTACATGACTTGGTCAATAGGACCGAATTCGGGTCCTTTTTGCCAACCCCTGAATACACACCTATCGAACCACCACAGAATTACCCTCATATTTCCTTGTTTGGGTCATATAGGAGAGAATATCTTGCCACTTTAGTGTGACAAGCTCCTCTTTCTTGATTTCCCCTGCTCCTAATGAATGAAAACGTAGTCTGTTATATCCTTCACATACTTCTCTTCTCTGGTAGGCTGTCTCGCTTAAGTCCACACACTGGACATGTGGGGTCGTCTTCAATCTTTAATAGTGTCCGATGTCTTCTGAGCTGGCAGTGCCTTGTTAAGACTCCACCCATATTTCTAAGGTTGGGTCTACTTAGTCCCATAGTACATCAGGTTTTCCTTTTATCTAGGTCTGGCAGTAGCGTTTTTGTCTGCCTACAGCTTCCGTTCCTCTCCATGCCCTCCTTGCTTCTTCTCAGATCCACGCCTTGATGACTGACCTCGCCTGCCCTCTTGACCAATCAATGGCAGGTTCCGGTCCGCAGAATGGCATGGAAGCTCCTATCTTAGCCACTTCATCTGCTATTTCATTCCCAGGAATCCCCGTATGCCCTGGGACCAAAGCAGTGTGACCTCCTTTCTCTCTTCCAGTAGCTTTAATGCCTCTTGGCACTCTTTCACCAGTGCAGACTCTGCACTTGCGGCTCAAAGTGCATGAAGTGCTGCCTGACTGTCCGAGGATATGGCTACCTTTTTAGGTGTTGCATCCATCACCTCTGGTTTTCTCAATACCTCAAGGATGGCGTGGATTTCTTCTTGAAACACTGTGGTGAGTGTACCTAGTGGGAAGCTCTCTTGGGTGCCGGACCTTTCTAAGTACAGTCCTGCCCCGACATACCTCTATCATTCTTAGAGCCATCAGTGTATGCCACTAGTCTCCCTATCAAAATTAGTTTCCCCTAATTCCCGTCTGGCCCGTGATGGGATTTCTACCTTGTATTTCCTCTTCAGCGTTAGCTGATATTCTATTCCTTTCATCACGACGTGCCAGTTTCCCGGCCCACCAGAAATGTGGTCCAATCTGCACTCCAAGGCTCCCGGCAGCCTGTTCCGCAGGTGCATTTCTAACCTGATCTCCTCCGGGTCGGTTTTCTCCTCTTCATGTCAGCATCCACATATTGAAGAGATTATGTGTTACTATGTGTGCGATATATTGTTACTTTTACCTGTTTTGTCCTATGCATGTGTCTATATATTTTTACAAATTATTTATATATTTCACTCATTCCTAAAATGGTTCTCCTGAATATATAAATTTAATCTTACTATGTTTAAGACTGGTCTATCAGTTATAAAAGGTAGGTTTTATTTTATTTGTTATTTATGTCATGGTTATATACAGAGCTTCATCATGAGGGATGTAGCTCTGAAATAAATTTAACAGGCTTTTAAATTCAAGTGTCTAGTGGTAGTATTGTTATCGGTGTCAACGTCAATATGCATTTCAACTTATAAGTACAAGGTTGTCTAAAAGTTGATTACAGTTTCAATTATTTTTTTCTTTTCTTTTTTACATTAACTTCTCTTTTGGCATGGCTTTTTCTTCATCGATATACTAGGTGGTCTTTGTATAAAACATCTCAATGGTACCATTTTTTTATGTATATTTGTTAGACTAGTTATGTCTGTTGACAAGTCTTTTATAAGTGGACTTCCTAGGTTGTAGTTACGTCTAACGATTTTTTTTTTTAAACAATATAAATAAGACTGAAAGAAAAAAAAGACTGAAACATGAAACAATTAGTAATAAGTATAAAAAAAAAATCTTGCACATAACTATTACTAAAGAGGCACTCATATAAAGTTATATAACAGATATAATTATCATACAAAAATCTATAAAATATAAAATTAGAGCTTTAAGTAGTTTTATACATAGATTATTTATCTATTGCTGATGTTTTATAGGTGATGGTTATTCTAAATTACCCTCTAGTTATAATTCACATATAAAACAAGAAAGAGGATTCCAGAAGAACAAAATTATTGTAATATAAACAATAGAAACAAATAATGACTACATAGTAATAATGATAACCTTATAGTTAGAACGCATGTTGATTACTCTACCACACAAGCGCTATCAACACACCAACTATACACTAACATTTATAAAGTAACTCATGGGTAGGAATTTCGTATCACCATGGCCTCATTAATAAAAAATGAAACCCCGTTATAGAACCTCTAAAAATCATTTTTTAATATAGAAGACTATGAAGGAGAATCAATTTTATCAATAGTGAAATATATATAAAATACATATGTATAGGAGAAAATGGAATTCAACTATTAAATCAGACTAAGAGAATATCATGACTCGCAAATCATCTCTTACGAGAATGAATTTGTTTCACTCTACGTATAACTTAGAGGTTTTACTCATAATATCAGTAATGCTATCAAGAGCTTTAAAAAACAAAAAAATATTAGCACAACAACCAGATTTTCAATTAGTCAACTAATCTGATTAACTCCGTATATATCCTATTATTTATAATCCTTCTTTCCCGTTTTAAAATTTACTAGTTCATATTATTAGATTTGAGAGGTTTCTTTGAAGCTTTGGTTTATGGCTGATGAGCATCAAATTCTTAAAGTTCTAACATAAATCGCATTTCTAAGCTAGATTTCAAATATTTGATTTTTCGATTTCTTAACAATTAGTGAGTTTTAGTCAAATATGTTTAATTTAATAGATTAGGGTGTGGATATTAAGGTACTTATATTATGATCCTTTAACATTTTTACCATAATCCTGTAATTAAAATCATTATGTTTATCATTTCACTTAATAAAAAAAATGTACGTAACATCTATGTACAAACATCTCACTATAACATCTCTATAACAGACTTCTCATCTCAGATTGTCGTAAAATGTTTTTTTCTTTTTGGTCAAACCCGGTCTGTAGTACAACAACCGGCGTGTACATAAGACAATGCAACAAACTCCCAAAATGCCCATTTCTATCCTTAGAATTTGATTATGTATAAAAAATTACTTATTGGTCTATGAAAAAAAAAAATATATATATCAGCTATCCTTGTAATAAAAATCTATAATCTTTGCTGATCATTTCTTTAAACTTCTGATTTATCTGATTTGTATAACAAAAAAAAGCAAAAAAAATAAGGTAAAAAAAAGGATAAAATAAGATTTAAAAGAGGATAAAATAAGATTAAAAAAAAAAAAAAAATACAAAAAAAAAAATACAAAAAAAAAATACAAAAAAAAATACAAAAAGAAGTTGAATTCAGAGGCCAACAAGTAGAATATAATAATATCTAGATGCAATGAGGAGGTAAGCATATTTATACATTTTAAGCTTGGAAAATGTTACACAATCATTATTGATGACGTTATCCGATGAATATAGCTTGTCTAACCATTCTTATTGATGGAGAACAAAAGGTACTTCAATGTTATTCAGCAAATTGAAATATCCAATTATCTTAGTGTTACTAAAGGATAGTTATTTTAACATTAATTACTACAAGAATTAATTTTAGAAAATTAATGACTATAAATAATTTCCTTCAATCAATTGGATAGTCATAATTTGTATGCGTGTAAAAAACTTATATAAGAAATATAGTTTAACACCCATTAAATCTTAAAGAACATCTGCAAATACAAAAAAAAAAAAAAAAGACCGGCAGCTTTGAAGGTAAAAAATATGGAATTTAAAACAACATCGATAAGTCGATGCTTTACAAAGCTTTCTAGGATTGTAATAGAGTAGAACTTAAAAGAAACCTTAATCCATTCTGTCAATATTGGCACATCGGAAATAAGATCATATAGTTTAAATATATGGAATTTTGAACAATATCGATAAGCTGGTGCTTTACAAAGCTATCTAGGATTGTAGTAGAGTAGAAGTTAAAAAAAAAAACCCTTTAAACTATTCTGTCTTTATAAGATGCTCGGAGACACTGACACATACGCAATATAAGATCATATAGTTCACATATATAGAATTTAAAACAATATCGATAAGCTGATGCTTTAAAAACTTTCTAGGATGGTAATATAGTGAAAATTAAAAGAAACCTTTATCTATTCTTTTTAAATAAGATACTCGGAGACACTTGCACATACGCAATATAAGATCATACAGTTCACTTATATGAAATTTTGAACAATATCGATAAGCCGATGCTTTACTAAGCTTTCTAGGTTTGTAATAGAGTAGAAGTTAAAATAAACCTTTAATCTATTCTATCTTTATAAGATGCTCGGAGACACTGGCAAATACGCAATATAAGATCATATAGTTCACATATATAGAATTTTAAACAATATTGATAAGCTAATGCTTTATAAAGCTTTCTAGGTTTGTAATAGAGTGGAAGTTAAAAAAAACCTTTATCTATTCTGTCTTTATAAGATACTCAGAGACACTGGCACATCTGCAATATACGATCAAATAAATGCAATGTATACTACTTCAAACGAACAAGTGCTTCTTCCTAAAAAAGCTTAAAACCTCAGTAATTAATATGAAATTTAGAACAACATCGATAAGCCGATGCTTTACAAATCTTTCTAGGATTCTAGTAGAGTAGAAGTTAAAAAAAAACCCTTTAAACTATTTTGTCTTTGTAAGATGCTCGGAGACAAAGGCACATACGCAATATAACATCATATAGTGCACATATATAGAATTTAGAACAATATCGATAAGCTGATGCTTTATAAAGCTTTCTAGGATTGTAATAGAGTAGAAGTTAAAAGAAACCTTTAGTCTATTCTGTCTTTATAAGATGCTCGGAGACACTGGCACATACGCAATATAAGATCATAAAGTTCACATATATGGAAGTTTGAAAAATATCGATAAGCTGATACTTTACAAAGCTTTCTAGGTTTGTAGTAGAGTAGAAGTAAAAAGATACCTTTATCTATTCTGTCTTTATGAAATGCTCGGAGACACTGGCACATACGCAATATAAGATCATATAGTTCACATATATATGGAATTTTGAATAATATCGATAAGCTGATGCTTTAGATAGCTTTTTTGGTTTGTAATATAGTGGAAATTAAAGGAAACCCTTATCTATTCTGTCTTTATAAGATACTCAGAGACACTGGAACATCTGCAATATACGATCAAATAAATGCAATGTATACTACTTCAAACGAACAAGTGCTTCTTTCTAAAAAAAGCTTAAAAACTCAGTAATGAATATGAAATTTAGAACAACATCGATAAGCCGATACTTTACAAAGCTTTCTAGGATTGTAATAGAGTATAACTTAAAAGAAACCTTTATCTATTCTGTTTATATAAGATGCTCGGAGTCATAGGCACATACGCAATATAACATCATATAGTTCACATATATAGAATTTGGAACAATATCGATAAGCTGATACTTTACAAAGCTTTCTAGGTTTGTAGTAGAGTAGAAGTAAAAAGATACCTTTATCTATTCTGTCTTTATGAAATGCTCGGAGACACTGGCACATACGCAATATAAGATCATATAGTTCACATATATAGAATTTTGAACAATATCGATAAGCTGATACTTTACAAAGCTTTCTTGGTTTGTAATATAGTGGAAATTAAAAGAAACCTTTATTTATTCTGTCTATATAAGATGCTCGGAGGCACTGGTGCATACACAATATAATATAAAATTAATACAATATATACTATTTCAAACTAATAAATGCTTCTTCCTAAAAGAGCTTAAAACCGCAATAAAAAATATAAAATTTAGAACAACATCGATAAGCTGAAGCTTTACAAAGCTTTCTAGGTATGCAATAGAGTGGAATTAAAAGAAACCTTGATCTATTCAAAGTGTTTATAAGAATCACGATGATTCTGACATACGCAATATTCGATCATATAGACGCAACATATACTATTTCAAACTAATAAGTGCTTTCTAAAAGAGCTTAAAAACTCAATAAAATATGTACTAATTTTTTTTTTTTATATTATCTAAAAAGAGAAATGTTTTTTAAAAAGAACATTTTACTATTTTAAAATTAATTATTCACTAATAATTTGTTTCATCCGCGCTCGACGCGTAATTTACAATTACAAGAACATGTTATAGCCACTAATTTTTATTATTTCTTTTATTTTATATTACCCATATAAAAGAATCTCAATAATTATTCTTTGCACCAATCTCATATATAAATAAAAGTGTACCTTTACAAGTACATTTTACTATTCTAAATACAATTCGTTGCCAATTCTTTATAATTTTCTTATTTATTTGATCTATATACGAGTATGTATAATCTCTATTTTTCTTCTTCATTATTACTATTACTATTTTTATTTTTTTTTATTATTTTTTATTTTTAAATTTAAATATCTTAATTGATTTGAAAAAAAACACACATTAAATATCCGAGGAAGCTAGAGAAATCCGACAAAAAAAAATTAATGTTTGATAATTGCAATTACCTATTTTTATCCCTTAATAATTATTTTGTTATCTAAGTATCTTTTTATTTATAGATTACATAAAAAAACGTAAAAGATGGCTTAGTTTAAATTTACGTTGTTGTTTTCAGACCTTCACGAGAAATTGGGGTAATTGAGGAAATATCCACACATCAAACCCTATATAAGCCAAGGTTGCAATTTACGTAGAAATTAATTAAAGTTTAGCGTTTTACCTCAAATTTCCGAATTGTTTGTGTATTTATTTATTATTAATACAAAGGAGAATTTCTTTAGTTATATGTATCCGCCACTTATCGTGATTCCCGTTTCTTCTCTCAAAAAGTACATTAAACAAACCTTAGAAGCAGAGTAATTATCAATTTACCCTGTGATTTAAAAATATATTTGTATAAATCTGATCTAATGACTGGGGTCCCAAAGACACCATTCTTGAAATCCATTATATAAAATTTAAACTTTATAATAAACAATACTGTAATTATTTAAAAAAAAAAAAAAGGTTTAGTTGAAATCCACGCGTAAGTATCAGACCTATGTAAAGGCGCAGGGTTAATATTTAAAATTAAAATAAAAAATACATTATATGATAGATATATTTTTTCAATATCTGAATAATGCTGACTCCAATAATTTTCTAGAAATAATGTGATCCCAGCACAATATTATTTGTCCTTTTTTTAAAAAAAAAAATCTTACCTAAAAAAAATAAATAAAAAATAGATAGTATATTTTCACTAATTTTATTTTTCTATCTTCAAAAAAAAAAAAAAATAATAATAATAATAATAATTAATATAATATTAAGAAATATCTTTTTTAAGTATTGTACCTAAAATTTAAAAAAAAAAAATGTATAATGATTAAATGTTTAATTTAATTTAATTTATTCTTCTTATTATATTTTTATTTAATATTAATAGAAGAGAATGTCTTCCATATGCACTAACTGATGTATATATAGACATTAAAACAAATCAACATCTTCTTCTTTTCAATAAATATTTGTGATAAAATAGGGTTTTAATTTAATGTTATTAAGGTCAACCCTTAATAACAACTATATTATAATTATATTACATGTATGAAGCATTAGACGGGTGAGATAAATGTCTGTTTTTATTATATAAAATATCATATTAAAATATCAATATAGATAACTAAAACTGACTTGATTTATTTTAAGTTAAACCATAATCTAAATTAGAAGACGAAATAGTTTGTAATGTACAAAAAAAATATATATATATAATATCAACATGTATAATCAATGGATTTGAACTGAAGAGATAAAATATGCATTATTTTAGATCAAAGGTTGTACAGGAAAGTTCCGGTGTGGCCCACATCTTGAACTTTTCCTGAAGTGTTCCGGTCCGGGACGAGTGTACCTGTATCATTACAGAATTAGAAGCGAGTCAAAGGTTTTTTTTTTAACCTTTATTGAAATTTTAATGGCTTATCTAATTAATCTGCCATTGAATCTGCTGTTACGTTATGTTCAGTGTGCTTTACAACTTTTTATTCCTTATGTGATAAAGAAAGCCGGCTAGTATAATTTTTTTCACAAACTTTTGCCACAATTACATGGGATCGTTAGCACATCAATGGTGGACGGTCCCTGGCTGTTCTTGGCAGACTTCTGGTAGCCTTTACTCCCAATGGTGTGTTACGCTGGGTCGCTGACGTATTCTTCTGATCATTTCTGACGTCCCATTAACCTATGGGTTATTGGACAAACATCCATTTTCGTACAAGAAGTTGAATTCCGATTACTTCGGTCGTCGATCGTTAGCGGTGTTTGACTTTTTATATGCCAATATCTTGGAGTCATGTACCTGGCTGCTGTTCTGGACTGTTCCAAGGTGACTGACAGTGGTGAATGATATAATAATACTAATGAGGAGATCGTATTCTACTATCATATTTGTTCAATTAAAGGTATTTTTAGAGTGGTATGCCTCTTATCATATAGTTTATCCTTTCTGATTTATTTATAATGGTATTTCGTACTGAAGTTAACAGGGGATGGAATCGTTAACCATTAAACAATCAGGATTATTGTTATCAGTGAGGTTGTTAATAGCTTTGTAATTATATATAAAGTCAATAGAACATATTTGTATTTCTAAAAAAGTAGTTTTTTGATGTAATGTTTTATATTTGCTGCACTATATTATAACCAAATATGATAAATAATTACAAAAAAAGTCATCTTATAGGATTGTGTAGGTCACAGTATGGCTTTTCACTTTAAATTACCACAAAATAAATAAATAATAGATAAATTCAATAGATCAACCCTCTTTAGTAGACAAGCCGTGCTGAACAACAGATGCTAGCCAAATACAAATTCTTCATGGAGTTTGATGCATAGGCCACAGTCTTATAGCAAGTTTGTTTCTGTTCTACAAATCAAATTCTATTCTATTTACCTTGGGCCAGGGGTGAGCAAAAGTTAGGGCCTTCATTCAGGCGTAGACTAAATACTTTATAACTTGTTAACTATTCAGACAGGTAGTTTGGGCACCAAAACTTAAACCGCCTCTCATTGGGTTAGGTAGTGAGTATGAGTATGTTTTACACGTTAGGTTTTCTTTTTCACTATTACGAAAGATAGTTTATACACATACACCTTAATTAAATTCTAATTTTTATAATCTTATTGTTATACATCTTAGTGCAAGATTCCTAAGACCTGGGGCTTGTAGAAAGTTAGAACTAATAGCGAATTTTCGAAGAAAATTAAGCTATTACAATGGCTTCACAATTTTTTTTAATGCGAATTTTTATAAAAATTTCTCCATGAAAATCCGTTTTAGGGTCAAAAGTAGCATAAAAACGAGTTTGTACCATTTTACCCCCCTCATATATGAAAATATGACAAAAGAGTACACAACAACAATTACTGTACTCTTAAAGAGCTTTCTAACGACATTCATCTGGAAGGGTAAATACTATTTTGACTTTCGTACCCCTGTGTACTAATATTTTCTTTCATCCATCCAAATCCTAAACCAAAATTTTCCTATATTATCATAAGCCAATAATACGCAGATTTCTCCTATCAACCTTTCTAACAATTATTAACCCCATTGCAATACTTAATAACTTATTAGCGTTTACTACCCAGACCTAGTTCATAAAAAAAATAGCCTGTAATTTCCGGGTTAGGAAGACCTACTTTGATGTTTCATTAAATTACTCTAACAGGAAGCAAATACAGCTAGAGATACCCAAGCAATCAATGGACAACCAACACTATTGTAGAGTTTTGTTCCATTTATATCAAGTCTCTTAGGGTAATGAGCCTTACTGACTATTATAAACCCCACTGAAAAAGATAAGATCATATTAGCGAATTTATGGAGAAAACTAGCGTCTGCTTTTAGGTTAGGGATTACATCTTTTTGATTCTATTACATAACTCAGACTGATTGCCACCAAATCTAGGGTTACACAAGCAATCAAAGAGCCAACAACATTAAAGAGTTTTTTCTATTCATATCATCCCTCTTTATTGGATAAGCCTATCTGACTATTACAATTCCCACTGAAACAGTTAAGATCTCATTAGCGATCAATAGCTAGGCCATATTTATAGAAAAAACTACCGTCTGCTTTTAGGTTAGGGATATCATCTTATTAATTCTATTATATAACTCTGACAGGTTGCCACCAAATCTAAAGTTACTCAAGACTAAAGAGGGACAACGCCATTATGGAGTTTGTTCTTTTCATATAAACTCTCCCTAGTGGATGAGCCTTTCTGACTATTATACACCACACAGGAATAGTTAAGATCTCATTAGCAATCAATAGCTGGGCCATATTTATGAAGAAAACTAGCGTCTGCTTTAAGGTTAGGGATATCATCTTTTTGATTCTATTACATAACTCTGACAGATATCTAGCACATCTAAAGTTACACAAGCAAACAAAGGGCCAACGCCATTGTGGAGTTTGTTCTTTTCATATCAACTCTCTTTGGTGGATGAGCCTTTCTGACTATTATACACCACACAGGAATAGTTAAGATCTCATTACCAATCAATAGCTGGGCCAAATTTATGAAGAAAACTACCGTCTGCTTTAAGGTTAGGGATATCATCTTTTTGGTTCTATTACATAACTCACAGTGGATGCCACAAAATCTAGGGTTACACAAGCAATCAAAGTGCCAACGCCATTGTGGGGTTTGTTGTTTTCATATCAACTCTCTTTGGTGGATGAGCCTTTCTGACTATTACACTTCCCACTGGAATAGTTAAAATCTCATTAGCAATCAATAGCTGGGCCATATTTATGAAGAAAACTAGCGTCTGCTTTAAGGTTAGGGATATCATCTTTTTGATTCTATTACATAACTCTGACAGATATCTAGCACATCTAGGGTTACACAAGCAAACAAAGGGCCAACGCCATTGTGGAGTTTGTTCTTTTCATATCAATTCTCTTTGGTGGATGAGCCTTTCTGACTATTATGCACCACACAGGAATAGTTAAGATCTCATTACCAATCAATAGCTGGGCCAAATTTATGAAGAAAACTACCGTCTGCTTTAAGGTTAGGGATATCATCTTTTTGGTTCTATTACATAACTCACACTGGATGCCACAAAATCTAGGGTTACACAAGCAATCAAAGTGCCAACGCCATTGTGGAGTTTGTTCTTTTCATATCAACTCTCTTTGGTGAATGAGCCTTTCTGACTATTATACACCACACAGGAATAGTTAAGATCTCATTAGCAATCAATAGCTGGGCCATATTTTTGAAGAAAACTAGCGTCTGCTTTAAGGTTAGGGATCTCATCTTTTTGATTCTATTACATAACTCTGACAGATATCTAGCACATCTAAAGTTACACAAGCAAGCAAAGGGCCAACGCCATTGTAGAGTTTGTTCTTTTCATATCAACTCTCTTTGGTGGATGAGCCTTTCTGACTATTATACACCACACAGGAATAGTTAAGATCTCATTACCAATCAATAGCTGGGCCAAATTTATGAAGAAAACTACCGTCTGCTTTAAGGTTAGGGATATCATCTTTTTGGTTCTATTACATAACTCACAGTGGATGCCACAAAATCTAGGGTTACACAAGCAATCAAAGTGCCAACGCCATTGTGGGGTTTGTTGTTTTCATATCAACTCTCTTTGGTGGATGAGCCTTTCTGACTATTACACTTCCCACTGGAATAGTTAAGATCTCATTAGCAATCAATAGCTGGGCCATATTTATGAAGAAAACTAGCGTCTGCTTTAAGGTTAGGGATATCATCTTTTTGATTCTATTACATAACTCTGACAGATATCTAGCACATCTAGGGTTACACAAGCAAACAAAGGGCCAACGCCATTGTGGAGTTTGTTCTTTTCATATCAATTCTCTTTGGTGGATGAGCCTTTCTGACTATTATACACCACACAGGAATAGTTAAGATCTCATTACCAATCAATAGCTGGGCCAAATTTATGAAGAAAACTACCGTCTGCTTTAAGGTTAGGGATATCATCTTTTTGGTTCTATTACATAACTCACACTGGATGCCACAAAATCTAGGGTTACACAAGCAATCAAAGTGCCAACGCCATTGTGGGGTTTGTTCTTTTCATATCAACTCTCTTTGGTGAATGAGCCTTTCTGACTATTATACACCACACAGGAATAGTTAAGATCTCATTAGCAATCAATAGCTGGGCCATATTTTTGAAGAAAACTAGCGTCTGCTTTAAGGTTAGGGATATCATCTTTTTGATTCTATTACATAACTCTGACAGATATCTAGCACATCTAAAGTTACACAAGCAAGCAAAGGGCCAACGCCATTGTGGAGTTTGTTCTTTTCATATCAACTCTCTTTGGTGGATGAGCCTTTCTGACTATTATACACCACACAGGAATAGTTAAGATCTCATTACCAATCAATAGCTGGGCCAAATTTATGAAGAAAACTACCGTCTGCTTTAAGGTTAGGGATATCATCTTTTTGGTTCTATTACATAACTCAAACTGGATGCCACAAAATCTAGGGTTACACAAGCAATCAAAGTGCCAACGCCATTGTGGGGTTTGCTGTTTTCATATCAACTCTCTTTGGTGGATGAGCCTTTCTGACTATTACACTTCCCACTGGAATAGTTAAGATCTCATTAGCAATCAATAGCTGGGCCATATTTTTGAAGAAAACTAGCGTCTGCTTTAACGGTTAGGGATATCATCTGTTTGATTCTGTTACATAACTCAGACTGGATGCAACAAAATCTAGGGTTACACAAGCAATCAAAGAGCCAACGCCATTGTGGGGTTTGTTCTATTAATATCAACTCTCTTTGGTGAATGAGCCTTTCTGACTATTATACACCACACAGGAATAGTTAAGATCTCATTACCAATCAATAGCTGGGCCAAATTTATGAAGAAAACTAGCGTCTGCTTTAAGGTTAGGGATATCATCTTTTTGATTCTATTACATAACTCTGACAGATATCTAGCACATCTAAAGTTACACAAGCAAACAAAGGGCCAACGCCATTGTGGAGTTTGTTCTTTTCATATCAACTCTCATTGGTGAATGAGCCTTTCTGACTATTATACACCACACAGGAATAGTTAAGATCTCATTAGCAATCAATAGCTAAGCCAAATTTATGAAGAAAACTACCGTCTGCTTTAAGGTTAGGGATATCATCTTTTTGGTTCAATTACATAACTCACACTGGATGCCACAAAATCTAGGGTTACAAAAGCAATCAAAGTGCCAACGCCATTGTGGGGTTTGTTGTTTTCATATCAACTCTCTTTGGTGGATAAGCCTTTCTGACTATTACACTTCCCACTGGAATAGTTAAGATCTCATTAGCAATCAATAGCTAGGCCATATTTTTGAAGAAAACTAGCGTCTGCTTTAAGGTTAGGGATATCATCTTTTTGATTCTATTACATAACTCTGACAGATATCTAGCACATCTAAAGTTACACAAGCAAACAAAGGGCCAACGCCATTGTGGGGTTTGTTGTTTTCATATCAACTCTCTTTGGTGGATGAGCCTTTCTGACTATTACACTTCCCACTGGAATAGTTAAGATCTCATTAGCAATCAATAGCTGGGCCATATTTTTGAAGAAAACTAGCGTCTGCTTTAACGGTTAGGGATATCATCTGTTTGATTCTGTTACATAACTCAGACTGGATGCAACAAAATCTAGGGTTACACAAGCAATCAAAGAGCCAACGCCATTGTGGGGTTTGTTCTATTCATATCAACTCTCTTTGGTGGATGAGCCTTTCTGACTATTATACACCACACAGGAATAGTTAAGATCTCATTACCAATCAATAGCTGGGCCAAATTTATGAAGAAAACTAGCGTCTGCTTTAAGGTTAGGGATATCATCTTTTTGATTCTATTACATAACTCTGACAGATATCTAGCACATCTAAAGTTACACAAGCAAACAAAGGGCCAACGCCATTGTGGAGTTTGTTCTTTTCATATCAACTCTCATTGGTGAATGAGCCTTTCTGACTATTATACACCACACAGGAATAGTTAAGATCTCATTAGCAATCAATAGCTAAGCCAAATTTATAAAGAAAACTACCGTCTGCTTTAAGGTTAGGGATATCATCTTTTTGGTTCAATTACATAACTCACACTGGATGCCACAAAATCTAGGGTTACAAAAGCAATCAATGTGCCAACGCCATTGTGGGGTTTGTTGTTTTCATATCAACTCTCTTTGGTGGATAAGCCTTTCTGACTATTACACTTCCCACTGGAATAGTTAAGATCTCATTAGCAATCAATAGCTGGGCCATATTTTTGAAGAAAACTAGCGTCTGCTTTAAGGTTAGGGATATCATCTCTTTGATTCTATTACATAACTCTGACAGATATCTAGGACATCTAAAGTTACACAAGCAAACAAAGGGCCAACGCCATTGTGGAGTTTGTTCTTTTCATATCAACTCTCTTTGGTGGATGAGCCTTTCTGACTATTATACACCACACAGGAATAGTTAAGATCTCATTACCAATCAATAGCTGGGCCACATTTATGAAGAAAACTACCGTCTGCTTTAAGGTTAGGGATATCATCTTTTTGGTTCTATTACATAACTCACACTGGATGCCACAAAATCTAGGGTTACACAAGCAATCAAAGTGCCAACGCCATTGTGGGGTTTATTGTTTTCATATCAACTCTCTTTGGTGGATGAGCCTTTCTGACTATTACACTTCCCACTGGAATAGTTAAGATCTCATTAGCAATCAATAGCTGGGCCATATTTTTGAAGAAAACTAGCGTCTGCTTTAACGGTTAGGGATATCATCTGTTTGATTCTGTTACATAACTTAGACTGGATAAACCAAAATCTAGGGTTACACAAGCAATCAAAGAGCAAACGCCATTGTGGGGTTTGTTGTTTACATATTAACTCTCTTTGGTGGATGAGCCTTTCTGACTATTATACACCATACTGGAAAAGTTAAGGTCTTATTAGCCATCAATAGCTGGGCCAAATTTATGGAGAGAACTAGCGTCTCTTTTTAGGTTAAGGGTTCCATCTTTTTTTTCTATTACATAACTCAGACATGTTGCCACTATATCTAGGGTTACTCAAGACTAAAAAGGGCCAACGCCATTGTGGAGTTTGTTGTTTTCATATCAACTCTCTTTGGTGGATGATCCTTTCAATAATACTTCCCATTGAAATAATTAAGATCTTATTAGCGATCAAAGCTGGGCCAAATTTATGGACAAAACTGCAGTCTGGTGGAACTACAGTTAGGTTAGGAATTGCATCTTTTTGATTCTAATTCATAACTCTGACAGATCTAGCACATCTAGGGTTACACAAGCAATCAAAGGGCCAACGCCATTGTGGAGTTTGTTCTTTTCATATCAACTCTCTTTGGTGGGTGAGCCTTTCTGACTATTATACACCACACAGGAATAGTTAAGATCTCATTAGCAATCAATAGCTGGGCCATATTTATGAAGAAAACTAGCGTCTGCTTTTAGGTTAGGGATATCATCTTTTTGATTCTATTACATAACTCTGACAGATATCTAGCACATCTAAAGTTACACAAGCAAACAAAGGGCCAACGCCATTGTGGAGTTTTTTCTTTTCATATCAACTCTCTTTGGTAAATGAGCCTTTCTGACTATTCTACACCAGACTGGAATAGTTAAGATCTCATTAGCAATCAATAGCTGGGCCATATTTATGAAGAAAACTAGCGTCTGCTTTAAGGTTAGGGATATCATCTGTTTGATTCCTTTACATAATACAGGCTGAATGCCACAAAATCGAGGGTTACTCAAGCAATCAAAGAGACAACGACATTGTGGGGTTTGTTGTTTTCATATCAACTCTCTTTGGTGGATGAGCCTTTCTGACTATTCATATTATATGATTATCACTTCCCAATGGAAAAGTTAAGATCTTATAAGCGATCAATAGCTGGGCTAAATTTATGGAAAGGACTAGCGTCTGCTTTTAGGTTAAGGATTCCATCTATTTTTTTTATTACATAACTCTGACAGGTTGCTACCAATTCTAGGGTTACTCAAGCCTTAAAAAGGGCCAACGCCATTGTGGGGTTTGTTGTTTTCATATCAACTCTCTTTAGTGGATGAGCCTTTCTGACTATTACACTTCCCACTGGAAAAGTTAAGATCTCATTTGCGATCAATAGCTGGGCCAAATTTATGGACAAAACTACAGTCTCCATTAAGGTTAGGGATTGGATCTTTTTGATTTTATTAAATAACTCTGACAGATATCTAGCACATCTAGGGTTACACAAGCAATCAAAGGGCCGACGCCAATGTGGAGTTTGTTCATTTTATATCAACTCTCTTTGGTGGATGAGCCTTTCTGACTATTGCACTTCCCACTGGAAAAGTTAGGATCTCATTAGCGATCAATAGCTGGGCCAAATTTATGGAGAAAACTACCGCCTCCATTTAGGTTATGGATTGGATCATTTTAATATTATTACATAACACTGACAGATATCTAGCACATCTAGGGTTACACAAGCAATCAAAGGGCCAACGCCATTGTGGAGTTTGTTCTTTTCATATCAACTCTCTTTGGTGGATGAGCCTTTCTGACTATTATACACCACACTGGAATAGTTAAGATCTCATTAGCAATCAATAGCTGGGCCATATTTATGAAGAAAACTAGCGTCTTTTTTAAGGTTAGGGATATCATCTTTTTGATTCTATTCCATAACTCAGACTGGATGCCACAAAATCTAGGGTTACACAAGCAATCAAAGGGCCGACGCCAATGTGGAGTTTGTTCATTTTATATCAACTCTCTTTGGTGGATGAGCCTTTCTGACTATTGCACTTCCCACTGGAAAAGTTAAGATCTCATTAGCGATCAATAGCTGGGCCAAATTTATGGAGAAAACTACCGCCTCCATTTAGGTTATGGATTGGATCATTTTAATATTATTACATAACACTGACAGATATCTAGCACATCTAGGGTTACACAAGCAATCAAAGGGCCAACGCCATTGTGGAGTTTGTTCTTTTCATATCAACTCTCTTTGGTGGATGAGCCTTTCTGACTATTATACACCACACTGGAATAGTTAAGATCTCATTAGCAATCAATAGCTGGGCCATATTTATGAAGAAAACTAGCGTCTTTTTTAAGGTTAGGGATATCATCTTTTTGATTCTATTCCATAACTCAGACTGGATGCCACAAAATCTAGGGTTACACAAGCAATCAAAGGGCCGACGCCAATGTGGAGTTTGTTCATTTTATATACACTCTCTTTGGTGGATGAGCCTTTCTGACTATTACACTTCCCACTGGAAAAGTTAAGATCTCATTAGCGATCAATAGCTGGGCCAAATTAACGGAGAAAACTACCGCCTCCATTTAGGTTAGGGATTGGATCATTTTAATATTATTACATAACACTGACAGATATCTAGCACATCTAGGGTTACACAAGCAATCAAAGGGCCAACGCCATTGTGGAGTTTGTTCTTTTCATATCAACTCTCTTTGGTGGATGAGCCTTTCTGACTATTATACACCACACTGGAATATTTAAGATCTCATTAGCAATCAATTGCTAGCCCAAATTTATGAAGAAAACTACCTTCTGCTTTAAGGTTAGGAAAATCATCTTTTTGGTTCTATTACATAACTCACACTGGATGCCACAAAATCTAGGGTTACACAAGCAATCAAAGTGCCAACGCCATTGTGGGGTTTGTTGTTTTCATATCAACTCTCTTTGGTGGATGAGCCTTTCTGACTATTACACTTCCCACTGGAATAGTTAAGATCTCATTAGCAATCAATAGCTGGGCCATATTTTTGAAGAAAACTAGCGTCTGCTTTAAGGTTAGGGATATCATCTTTTTGATTCTATTACATAACTCTGACAGATATCTAGCACATCTAAAGTTACACAAGCAAACAAAGGGCCAACGCCATTGTGGAGTTTGTTCTTTTCATATCAACTCTCTTTGGTGGATGAGCCTTTCTGACTTTTATACACCACACTGGGAAAGTTAAGGTCTCATTAGCCATTAATAGCTGGGCTAAATTTATGGACAAAACTACTATCTCCATTTAGGTTAGGGATTGGATCTTTTTCATTTTATTACATAACTCTGACAGATATCTCGTACATCTAGGGTTACACAAGCAATCAAAGGGCCAACGCTATTGTGGAGTTTGTTCTTTTTATATCAACTCTCTTTGGTGGATGAGCCTTTCTGACTATTATACACAACACAGAAATTTTATGCTCTCATTAGCGATCAATAGCTGGGCCTAATTTATGGAGAGAACTAGCGTCTGCTGTTAGGTTAAGGATTCCATCTTTTTTTTCTATTACATAACTCAGACATGTTGCCGCCATATCTAGGGTAACTCAAGACTAAAAAGGGCCAACGCCATTGTGGAGTTTGTTCTTTTCATATCAACTCTCTTTGGTGGATGAGCCTTTCTGACTTTTATACACCACACTGGGAAAGTTAAGGTCTCATTAGCCATTAATAGCTGGGCTAAATTTATGGACAAAACTACTATCTCCATTTAGGTTAGGGATTGGATCTTTTTCATTTTATTACATAACTCTGACAGATATCTCGTACATCTAGGGTTACACAAGCAATCAAAGGGCCAACGCTATTGTGGAGTTTGTTCTTTTTATATCAACTCTCTTTGGTGGATGAGCCTTTCTGACTATTATACACAACACAGAAATTTTATGCTCTCATTAGCGATCAATAGCTGGGCCTAATTTATGGAGAGAACTAGCGTCTGCTGTTAGGTTAAGGATTCCATCTTTTTTTTCTATTACATAACTCAGACATGTTGCCGCCATATCTAGGGTAACTCAAGACTAAAAAGGGCCAACGCCATTGTGGAGTTTGTTCTTTTCATATCAACTCTCTTTGGTGGATGAGCCTTTCTGACTATTATACTTCTCTTTGAAATGTTAAGATCTCATTAGCAATCAATAGCTGGGCCATACTTATGAAGAAAACTAGCGTCTGCTTTAGGTTAGGGATATCATCTATTTGATTCTATTACATAACTCACTTCCCAATGGAAAAGTTGAGATCTTATAAGCGATCATTAGCTGGGCTAAATTTATGGAGAAAACTGGCGTCTGCTTTTAGGTTAGGGATTTCATCTTTTTGATTCTAATACATAACTCGTACAGATCTAGCACATCTAGGGTTACACAAGCAATTAAAGAGCCAACGCCATTGTGGGGTTTGTTGTTTTCATATCAACTTTCTTTGGTGGATGAGCCTTTTTTGACTATTACACTTCCCACTGGAAAAGTTAAGATCCCATAAGCGATCAATAGCTGGACCAAATTTATGGAGAAATCTAGCTTCTGCTTTTAGGTTAGGGATTGGATCTTTTTGAGTTTATTACATAACTCTTACAGATATCTAGCACTTCTAGGGTTACACCAGCAATCAAAGGGCCAACGCCATTGAGGAGTTTGTTCTTTTCATATCAACTCTCTTTGGTGGATAAGCCTTTCTGACTGCTATTCACCCTACTAAAAATATTAAAAATCTTGTTATTGTTTTATAACTTAGTATAATTTAAGGAAACAATTTTCATCTGTTTTATAGGTTAGTGGCTATTACGTTGTATTATTTTATTACTCTGGTAGGATGTTAGGACATCAAGGGCCAACGCCACTGTAGAGTTTGTTTTATTTGTATTAACTCTCTTTGGTGGATGAGTTTTTTTTACTTTATATACCTCGTTACAAAATTTAAAATTTATAAGCGTTTAATAACTTGGCCATATTTATAGAGATAATTATCTTTTGTTTTTAGGTTAGGGATTGCATTTTTTTGATTCTGTTATATTACTCGGACAGGAAGCTTGCACATCTAGGGGTACACAAGCAGTCAGAGGACAACGCCATTGTGGAGTTTGTTCTTTTCATATCAACTCTCTTTGGTGGATGAGCCTTTTTGACTATTATACACCCCTTTGGGAAATTTCATTACATATTAGTTTTTAATAGCTAGGCCAGATTTACGTAGAAAATGAGTGTCTTTTTTTTTTTACATTGTTACAAAATTTAAAATTTATTAGCGTTTAATAACTTGGCCATATTTATAGAGATAATTAGCTTTTGTTTTTAGGTTAGAGATTGCATCTTTTTGATTCTATTGTCCTTCTCTGATAGGTTTCTTACACATCTAGGGGTTCAGAAGGAATTAGAGGACAACACCATTGTAGAATTTGTTCTATTTATATCAAATCTCTTAAGTAGATGAGCCTTTCTGACTATTATCCACTCTACTACAAAATTTTAAATCATATTAGAGATTAATAACTAGGTATAATTTATGGAGATAATTAGCGTCTTTTGTCTAGGTTATAAATGTCTAGTATGTTGTTTTATTTTAGTACTATGACACGATGGTAGGACACCTAGGGGTACACAAGCAATTAAAGGACAACGCCACTGTAGAGATTGTGTTATTCATATCAACTCTCTTTGTGAGCCTTTCTGACTATTATACACCTCTTTGGAAAAAATATCTTATTGGCGTTTAATAACTAGGCCAAATGTATGGAGAAAATTAGTGTTTGTTTCCTAGGTTAGGGATTGCTACTTTGTTGTTTTATTTTATTACTCTGATAGGATGCTAGTACATCTTGGGTTAAACAGGGAATTAAAATAAGGCTATCGCCAGTTGAGAACATGTTCTCACTTATCTTTGGTGGATGAGGTTTCTGACAACTTTATATCTTATTACAAAAGTAAAAATCTTTATAAAGTTAGTTTCTCTTTAAAATCTTGGTAGCTACTTTTTTTTATTTATTTTACTTTTTTGACAAGATATTAGAACACCAGGCGTTAAACGAGCTATTAAAGGGCCAACGCCATTTTAGAGCTGATTTATATTAGATCGCCTTTTTTTTGTGATTTTCCTTTCTATTTCTATTCACTATAGAAAATGTTTAAATATTTTAAGTCCCTATATAGTCATCCCTAGTTCCTATAGTTTAGTATTTTAAGGCCTTGGCCAGGGTCGGGTAAAAATGATCGTTAGTTTGATATTAGGGTAGCTATTTTATTGTTTTTATTTAACTACTGTGACAGATATTTTATGCCTTATTCTTGAGGCAGTTTTTATTAGGTGATTTGCCTACACTTTGTTAAAATAAATTCCTTGTGATGGTTGCATCTTCTATTTTGTTATACATCTAGTAGCGAGTGTTATTAACTTCATAGCGTTTAATACCTAGTCTTATAATTTTTTTTTGGGTTATTTAACTATTCCGACGGAATATTGGAATTTTAAGAGTTGGCACCATTATTTGAAGTGTCATTCAGTTTTTATACCTAGGAAGTAATAAAGATTTTTATAAGAAATAAAAAACATAAAATGCTATGGGAACTGTTCTAAGGCTATTTGATTTTTTTTTTAATAATCAACTCCGTATGAGCCTTTCTGATTGCTTTCACTTCGTGGCAAGAGTTAAAATCTACTTAGCGTTTGATCTTGGTCTAAGGGTAAAGATTTTTTTTTTTTTTTGAAGTCAGGGTAGTCTAGTGCATTATTCTA
Organism: Gerris lacustris; assembly: GCA_951217055.1. NCBI lineage: Eukaryota > Metazoa > Arthropoda > Insecta > Hemiptera > Gerridae > Gerris > Gerris lacustris. The sequence continues at coordinate 57,042,035 of OX578285.1, forward strand.
ATTTCGAATATAATACAAGTGCATAGTAAGTTCCACTAATTCTAAATGATAACAGTTATATGCATAAATTATAGAATGTTTAAAACTATAATGTTTAAACATATAAACGTTGGTCCTGGTAATATATATACCATTATTAACCTTTAACAAATTTGATTGGATATAATTATTTATACATTTCTTTGTCTAAATAAGTGTTAAGACTTGAATACTTAGTAAGTACTTTAGACAAAGGAATATCACACTTCTGTTTTTATTAGGGGAGTAGTAATAGTAGCAGTGAGTATTCTGTTCACTGTCTAAAGAAGTGTGGCGAATACATCATAAATAATTTTATCAGCGATTGATAAGAAATATAAACATTTCATCTCTCTTTAGATGCGTAGAAAGTGATTATTTTCGTAGTTGAATTGATTGCGCATGCGCGTTTCATAATTCTTCTTTATTTCCGCACTATAGTGCAGAAATAAAGAATAATTCTTAACCTTATCGGACGATTAGCGTGTTTGTTTACATTTAACAAAAGCATTTAATTAAAGTAACTGTTTTCTGTATTTATTATTAAAATCCAACAATCGTAGATAAAGTACGGCACGCAACTCGTGTGAAAACTGCATTTTGCTTTGCTCGTGTGATTTTACTACCCCCGCTATCACTCGGGTGCTAACTCCGTTCTGGCATGCAAAATGCTACTTTCCACACTAGACGCGTTATGTGCTATTCTGTTCATCTGATTGGCTTGGTTTGAAAAAAAAAATATGAACATTTTTGGGGAATAATGTAACAATCAGAACCAAACACGAATTTAGATAAGTCTTAGAGAACGGATAAACCTTATGATAAGAGAATGATCCTCAGGAAATGCCGTCAGTTGATAACCCATGATATTATTTTACGTCCCTCACAAAAATGTAATAAATATTTATTTATTTCCTCCTTCAATTATCACATTTCATTGATCCTATCCTATTTTTATCCTGAGATTACTTCAACAACAAATCTAACTTATTACCTTTAGTATTACATCCTACTCTTTTTACTACCTTATTTCACCTATTAAATCATCAAAATATATCACTTAATTCGCTTTAACGTCCTACACTATTCATATCCTTATACCACTTAGTTCGCTTTAACGTTCTACCTTATTCACATCCTTATATCACTTAATTCGCTTTAACGTTCTACACTATTCACATCCTTATACCACTTAGTTCGCTTTAACGTTCTACCTTATTCACATCCTTATATCACTTAATTCGCTTTAACCTCCTACTCTATTCACATTCTTTTATCACATATTACGTCCTTCACTATTAATTGCATACTGTAAATTATTATTACCAATTATACTGTTAATCAATTTATTACGTCATACAATAACGTCATATTCTATTTGCTAATTTATTAATTTATCAATAGAATGAAAGTTTTGAAGCCAACGAAAAATCATGGTATGTTAAAAAATAATTGTGATAATATCCTTCATTAGTATCTAGAATTAGTTATACTTTTATCTAATTGTTCACTCATCTATTAATATCACAGAATAATTTGCCAATGTCTATTATTCGTCCTCTTGTTTTCTGCTTCTTCCGTTATTGGAATGTGAAGATATGACACTAATTCCAGTCGAAAACTATATTCAAAGTCATTATTCAGAAAGGAAGCATATCGTCATCAAATCAACTGCCATCACATCGCTGAAGACGTTTAAAAAATATAAAATACCAATATGAATTGCTCTTATATAGAAACCAATGAAATACTAACATAAATTATTTGATACAACGTGTTTTATTATTTCCCAATCAATTATATATATATATTTATATAAATATATATATATATATATATATATATATATATATATATATATATATATATATATATATATATATATATATATATAAATCCTAAACCTACATTTATGTGTTTATTATTTACTTGATGTTAAATGTTTTAATAATTTGATTACTTACGTGTATTAATACTACTTATATTTGTAGACATAGTTATTCTTGTAGTCGTAGTATTTCTATTATGAATTATTATTCTAAGTGTTTGTTAATCAATTTATATAAATAGTTAAAAGGAGCGGCATAAATTTATGCCGCTCCTTAAGGGACTTTCCGTACACAAAATATTAGTATAAACATAGTATATACTCGTATATATTTATATATATATATATATAAATATATATATATATATATATATATATATATATATATATATATATATATATGTGTGTGTGTGTGTGTGTGTGTGTGTGTGTGTGATATAGCTTTTAATTTTTTTTATGTCCACAAACATATTGTATAAATTAATGTGTCTATGTGTTTGAGTAATTTTTTTAAATAAATTATAATTTGCAATTTAATTAATAAGTTTTAATTTTTCAAATGCACAAATACACATGCATATATAATATGTTATAAGTGTACATTATGATTATTTTAATACTATTTATCTTTGTAGATGTGTTAGTTATATATTATTTATATAAATACTAGTAGTAGTATAAGTGTAGTAGTGTTAGTATAAGTGTAGTAGTTTATTAGTATTAGTGTTTATTATTCAATTTATTTAAATACAATATATATTATATGTATATTATTATTATTATTATTTATTATTATTATTATTGAATATATATATATATATATATATATATATATATATATATATATATATATATATATATATATATATACATATGTGTGTGTGTGTGAAATATATATACTTATATTATTTATGATTTTGTAATATATTATTGCATTTAGTTATAAGGGCACAAACACACACGCACCTGTATATAAAATATGTAATAACTGTACATTATTACTACAAATTTATCTGTGTAGACATAGTTTTATTTTATTCGTTATATTAATATTAATTAATTTTATAACAAAGAAATCTCAGGTTTCGGTCACAAGAATCGTCACTATGTCATATCTTCTTCTACTGATTACAATTCTCAGTTTCTTTCCCTAACTTAAGCCCACAAACGATTTCTATAACTGCCAATAGATGTTCTAGAGGTCGACCAAGAAGTCATGAACACGGGAGAAACGGAAAGCTTAACTTCGTTTAAAATCGGAACTTCCGAGTAGTGCCGAAGTCAGTACAGTCGGGTGCTAAGACAATACCATTTGTATGACATGCGCAGTTACGTCAAATCTCACGAATAACAACAACAAGAACGTTTCCAATCAGTTAGGTTTCCTGTTTTGTTTGTTTTTATACTATACAAATTATAGTCACACCTGTCCTACATCCAAATAACTCAGAAATAAAGAGGAAGAAATAATAGATTATGAAAGAAGAAAATCGATTTAAATTGAAAGAATATTATTATGAATAATAATATAAAGATATTATCCTACATTATTAGTGATTTCTTATCAGGTACAGTGTTGCCTGTAGCATAAAATATTAAAAAAATATAGAAGTTATCAAAAATATAATTATTAATAACAAAAGAACAACACTGTGTTTTTTGACCGTGGTCTATTATATCAAAAACTGACTGTACATGACGACACTAGCGCACTCCTCACATTTCCATGACTTCTTGGTCGACCTCTAGTTTTAGAATGTTTTATTGGAAGGACCCGGGTCCGCCCAACCTAATTGAGGTTTTCAGTGGTTTCTCTCAGTTTACTAGGTGAATGCCAGGTTGGTCCCCTCTAAAGCCAGGATACTTGTTTACTCCTGCAATACTTACCTAGCAATGGCCCCTTGCCACGTTTATAATTTTAGGAATTACCGGGGGGGGGGGGATTTTAATTGTGTTTATTACGAAGACTGTTTTTTTTGTGGCTCAAAAAAAAAAATTGTCGTCGTATGTTTTCATCAAGGAGGCTGTGGTTTCTCTCCGTATAATATATGTGTTGACGCGTGAGAATTCTTTGTCGTTGTTTAGATTTTTTACGGTGAGTTTAGGTGTTGGATTAATATTTATTGTGTAGTACTTTTCCGGTAGCTTCTTAGTTCCTCTGTATTGATAGTCATGAGTGTTTGTTTCATGGGTTTTTTGTATTTCGTTTGTTTTAAGGCCCTTGAAGAAGGTTTTAAGTAAAAACCGAAACGTCGGGATTGTGACCAAACCCATATTTACGGCCGAGATATTTATGTATATGTATATATATATATATATATATATATATATATATATATATATATATATATATATATATATATATATATATATATATATATATATATATGTGTGTGTGTGTGTGTGTAGTTAGAAGTTTATGTTTTATTATGGTACACGCAACCATTTTCATTATTGAAAATGCATTTCTAATTTCCTTGCCGTAAGATGGCGTTGAAAACACGTTAGTGTAAAGATTAAAAGTTTTTTTTTTTTTAATTAACTTCATTTTTAAATTCATTCTATAATATTTCTACTTTTATCCCAATAGAATTTCTTATTTAGTACTATTCATATAATTAAAAAAAAAAATAGTAATAGGTAATCTTTTTTTTTACTTAACTATTATTTTTCATTAAACTTTTCTCCATATCAACGTAGTTATTCTAGTAGACTTATAGTATTTAAAAATATGTACATATTAGTATTGAAGTATATTATAATCAATTAATTTAATTATAGTACACAGTTATAAGTTTTATAACGATCCTCTTTGGACTTTCGTACAGAAAGAAGTAGAGAAACTAGGAATATGTTTTCGTGTATGTGCAGTTATAATTTCTTAATACGTTAAAACTTTCAATTTTATCAATAGGTCAAACTTTATAAATGCACTAACACAAGCACATGTTATAATATAATAATTGTTTATTACTATACTATTGATCTTTCCAGACGTAGAGGTTTATTTTATTTATTATATTAATATTACTATTTAGTATATTTTTGTATAAATATAAGTGTGTAGTTGATAGTTTATTTTTAATTAAATGTTCCTTGCACAATTTCCTAGCCTTATGATAGCGTTGAAATCACGTTAGTGTTAATATAGCACACTTTATTTATTTCTTTTTTTTTCTCCCCCTTTAACTTTATTTTTATAATTCATTCAATAATATGATTTTCCTTTTCAATTTTACTTCCATTTCAATAGAATTATTTAATTACTTTCAGTATAATTTTCAAATATTTAATAATACAAATTTCATTTTTATTTTTTCATTTAATTACTTTTTTTTATTTTTTATCGAATTTGCAATTTATATTAAGTCATATATTTTTTTTTTCATTTTAAAAATTAATTTATTTATATTTCACTTAATATTGAATTGTTTATATTTAGGTAGGTAGTTCATTCAATTATGTTTAATTGAATATAATAAAAAAAAAATCTATCTTTATTTTATTATTATTTCACGCTATCCTATAACATCTCACTACACCCCTCTCCCTAAAGAGGATTTTAATATTTTGATCTATTTATAATACCTTAGTGGCACTTCTTTAGATTGTTACTCCCCTTACAGAGAAAACTGAGGGGAGTAATAATGTAAAGTAGGTGTTCAGAATGTTCTTCTTTAAACTGTTATACTCCCCTTATAAAATCAAAAGTGTGATATTCCATTGTCCTAAAGTACATTGGACTAAACATCCCTTTGTCTTAGTAGTTATTTAGTCAAAGTCATTTATATTCTAAAAAAAAAAAGAACGAAAACATAGGGGTTTAACAATCTAAAAAAGTACCGTCTTAATTTATATCATACATAATGTAATAAATATATAATACATATGAGGCACTTAATAGGAAAAATAGGCTAACTCTAAAATGATGTTAAATGAAAAACATTTTTTAAAACATAGTTTGGATTTTCTATAATATTCGTAATATTATAAAAAAGAGGATTAGACTATATTTAATAGAAAATGTAGGAAAAATCGGCCCGAGACAACTCAGACAAACTTTCTCATATCCGCGTTCATAAAATCTTAGTTCAGTGTTTTCCATTTATTAGTTTTTCAGTTTTCGTAGTTACATTTAATTATTATTGAACATAATGTCAAAATTTATCATAAAAATAACAATGCATCATAAAAATAAGTTCTCCTCGGCGGGGAATCGAACCCGGCCTCTCTCCGTCCGCGTTTATAGCTATTTTATCAGGTACTTGAGTTTTCCCTGGTAAACGGCTTATATCGTTAGATTTGTATTTAAATGGAATACATTTTTAAAATCAAAAACGTCAGGACAGTTTTCAAAGTTTTTGGGGGTTTGCGCCCTTAAATTCGAAAGTGATTTCTCGATTTCGCCTTGGGATATGATTTTTCTGAACATGTATGCCAAATTTCGTCAAACTTGACCCTGTAGTTCAGGCTTCATGGCACAGACGACAGACAGAAATGGTTTTTAAAAACCACTTTTTTCGATTCAGGGGACCTCAAAACGTGTAAATCTATCAAAATCTTAAAATCAAATTTTCGTACCATCACAATACTTTCTCTTTATATGAGAAATTAAAATGCTATCAAAATATATATTTAACTTGTTTTTTTTTTTTTGTTTTTTTAATATGTGGGTTAGCCTATTTTACCCTTAGATTCCTCATAACCACGTACATCGTAATATCATAGTTTTATTAGATTTCTTAGTAATTGTAGTATATTTTATGTATTATATTTCATAAGTACATCTATGTTTTTGATTTTTCAAATTTATAATTAAAAAACGTAGTTCATTTTTAAATCCCAAAGTAATCACCAATATTTTTAAATATTAAATTTGGTTTCGAGCCGAAGTTATGCGAAATACTGTTAGTGTTCAACATGAGTTTTCATTCTTAGATTGGTTTTCAGTTTCTATTTTAAATAGGTTTTTAGAAATACAAACCTATGTCTTTTTATTGTAGTATTTATTTAACGTTAGATTGTATTAATATCAAAACCTATTGATAGACGACACTTAACAATGTATTTTTATTACAAATACAATAATTTATTGAGTGTTTTTCTAATATTGCACACGTAGGACAGGTCAGCTTCTGGTATTAACTCTCTGCAGCACAAGTTTACCTATTTCTTTTACATTTAATTTCTTTTTGCTAGCAGATTTAAAAATCACGTTTTTTTTTTTATTATTTAATAAAGAGAGATAGTTGAGATTGAGAAACTATACTTTTGTTTTATTTATTTATTTTTTATTTTATTAGTAGCTTTTCATTATTTATACCTTTATCTTATTACTGTAGAAATTAAGTAAACAGCGTGTTTATAAATTGTTTTATTAGTTTATATAGAGATTAAATAAACAGCGTAGGATTTAATTATATTATTAGTCTATATAGAAGAAATTCAGTAAATAGCGTAGGTATGAATTACCTACATTGTTAGTTTCTATAGAGATTAAATAAATAGCGTATGTGTGGATATTGTTAGTTTCTATAGAGATTAAATAAATAGCGTATGTATGGATATTGTTAGTTTCTATAGAGATTAAATAAATAGCGTATGTATGGATATTGTTAGTTTCTATAGAGATTAAATAAACAGTGTGAGTATGAATATTGTTAGTTTCTATAGAGATTAGGTAAACAGCGTATTATGAATTATATTATTAGTCTATATAGATATTTAATTTATTTAATTTTATTATTTACTAAATAGTGTACATAAATATAAATAGAAATAAAGATAGTAAATTAGTAGAAATTACTTTTAATAACACCATTTATTTAATTAATAATTGTTTTAATTTAATTTTTTTTTTTTTATTTATTTATTTTATTATTTTTTTAATAAAATAATTTCATATTAATAAAAAAAAAATAGTTTAAGGACACGACAGGTTGTAATCTTGAGTGAAGGTGATAATATCGTTCACCCTAACATTTGCTAAGTTTATATATTTTTAAATCGTATTTATTGTGACTCTAATTGAAAATTGTTCACGACCAATCTAATACATGAATTATGATGTTATTACTAGCGAAATATAATTAAAAAACAGAACAATATGACTTCATCGATGTTAAGGTCGCACATTACTTTTTTCTCTCTTTGAATTGCACATTTTATTACTATAACCTTTAATTCGACAGTCACAGTGAAGAAGTAGGTAAGTCGATTTTTTGGGTAAATTCAAGTAAGTACGTAGGTACGTAGAAAGAGCCGTTTTCCGTCTTGTGTAGAAGTAGGCAAGTACTATCTATTATAGAACCGCCATAAAAGGAATGTGCATTTTTGGATATATTGAATATTTGAGTTTATTGTTAGGTAAGTTTATATAGTCAATAATCTGCAATATTTGAATATTGTGAAGTAATCAGTAAGTCCACATGACCACTTGTTCACATTTGTCCGAGAGCTCTTACTTATTAGTTAAGACGACTTATCCATTTATTCACAACAACAAATAAATGTTTAAAAATAGGTAATTTGTCTTGTCTAATTCTTAACCAACTGTAATCACGTTTATTTCTCGATATGCTAAAATTCTACGTGAGAAAACAATAAACGGTTTTTTATAGATAATGTGTTTACCGAACGTTTAACTGAAAATTTTACTGGAAAAGTTATGGTAACTGGGGAAGAATTTATTTAGCATCCAATACAATGGCTGCAGTACAGTAGATTATCTTTACAGGAAGATGAAGAGTTTAAAATTTTAAATGTTCAACGTCGCAGAAAACAAATTTTAATACCCATTTCTTTACCATTGATTAATTACAACAGTTCAGTGCCCATCAGTAAGGCTAAAAAACGAGATCTAATGGATTTTCCCCCATTAATTGATTCCACGGTCCATGAATTTGACAGGAACAATAAAACTAATAATAGTGATCCCATAGACCCTGACAGAGCAAATCAATCCAGACCATTATAATCAGTAATCATTTAGGACCAATAAATACATTTTTAATAACAATTTTAAATGCATCTTTATCAACAAATACATCCTTATTTAAGTATCCTCATTTAAATACATCCTTATTTAAGTATCCTTCATGTAAATACATCCTTATTTAAGTATCCTTCCTTTAAATACATCCTTATTTAAGTATCCTTCATTTAAATATATCCTTATTTAAGTATCCTTCATTTAAATACATCCTTATTTAAGTATCCTTTATTTAAATACATCCTTATTTAAGTATCCTTCATTTAAATACATCCTTATCTATCCTTGAATTTTATTATTATTATTTTTTTTTTTTTTAATATGTTACTGGAATTTTCTACTGTTTCACTCAGTAAAATGTAGGTTCCTCTTATTTGTTATTAATATTTTGTTTGATATTGTCTTAATTTTGAGTATAATAATTTAATATAAAAAAAGTTTTCCCCTGTTTGCTAATCATTGATTATTGTAAAAATTATGTCTTATCGTTATGAAAAGTTCATTTATTAATTCTTAATGCATAACTTTTTTTATGTAATTTTTAAAAATAGACTGCCAATTGGTGTGGCGCATCTTATCACGTACTTTAATAATTGTATGCTTTGACAAGCCATTATTGACTAATTTATTTAATTGTTTCCCTCGTTTTTTAAATCTGTCAAAATTGTTTTGATTTTTTACATGAATTAAAGTATCAATTTAGCAAAAGTTAAAGAGCGCAGAAAGTTGAGATTGATCTGGGGCTATCCGCGGGCTACTTTCAACAAACCATCCAAATTTGATAAAAATCAGAAGAGTACTATTGAATATATAGGAGAAAATAAATGTATTTTTGTGCGCATATGAAAGAGAAGCAAATGGGCCCAGAAAGTTGAAAAAGAACTTATATGGGACCACCAATGGGCTAATTGTGACCTACCATCCAAATTTAATTTAAATCAGGCGTGCAGTTTTTAAGATGTGTTGGTTCGCAAAAATCTGTCGTTCAATTTTTGCGAATTAACATATCTTAAAAATCGACAGACTGACACAGAACCAAAAATACTCCCGGATACCTGGAACGGATTTCTGTCTTGGAATTTTTTAAATCGGAGAAATTAAATATTTTCATTCTCCAGAACGATCACATAGCTTTCCCTACCTTCGGTAAGCTCGGAAGTAATACAAGATTTGAGTTTTCAATATGTTGTGTTCCCTTAAAAATTTCTTTCCCTAAAACACATGAGTAATTTCGGTAAGAAGTAGGTAAGTCAATAAGACGAAATTAGCTAAGTCTCATAAAATTAAGAATAACCAATGTTTTCCTTAAATTTCATTGTTATATTAATATTTGGATGAAATAAAATGGTTTTTGATAACAAGCATATTTAGAGCATTTTTAGTTGATTTTGGAAGAAATTACAAACTTTAAAACTGCTCTCCTGTAAAATTTGATTTAGTCTACTTACCTACTTCTTCACTGTGACCATCGAATTATTATAATTACTTTTTCTTTATTATTCCACATTTTTATTTATTAATTTAATTCTTTTTTTTTACTTATATTTAATAAAAAAATAAATCTTTACCGCAGTAAGTAATTAATTATAAGTCACTTTTTAGCAATACACGAAAACTATTACTCGATAAAAAAAAAAAATTATATATAAAAAAAAAAAAAAAAAAATCGGACTTATAATAATTTACTTCTGTTAGTTCACACATTAGTTGTTGTTGTTGTTGTTTTTGTTTTTTATTTCACATTTAGAGATTTCTTTGTTATTTAGTATTAAAATATTGTGTGAATATTAATTTTCATTTTAACGTAGATATTTTTTAGAATTCTAAAATGATTATTTAACTTATATACTAAGAACAATCTTTTCCTAAAACAACAATTATTTCCTACCTCACTTAATTTGTATATTGCAATTTATCGACTATTTATTCTTAAATTACACACATTATTTATGTGTGCTATTATTTCTTTTTTTTTATTTTATATAAGTGTTTATTATTATATTTATGTGTGTATATTATTTGATGATTTACTTGTTAATTTATATTGGTGTTGTGTTTATTATTTATACTTGGTGTTGTGTTATTATTTATTAAGTGTTTTAGATTTTTTATTTATTTGGTGTTGTAATTTTAAGGTGTGTTAATAAATGTTTTAATTCAATAGAAATTACAATTGCACATTATTTCCTTTAAAATAATTGCCCTGGAATAGCTTTCACAGTTAAGCTGGAGCCGTTTTTCTTTTTTTCTTAGAAGTGGTAAAACGTATTTATTGGAATCGTCTTCATCTGGTCGGTAACTGTGCTTTTGATATTCTCAAATGTCCCAAAATGGTGTTCATTGTGGTGGTTTGAGGTGATCAAAGATTTTTTGGAAGTTAGCACATATTTTGCTGATCAGCCCACTTATTCTTAGCCTGGAGAAGACTTAAGTCCTTTGAATATTTTATTTTCCCAATATTAAAGAACCACCTCAAAAGACACCATTTTCAGACATGGAGAAAATCAAAAAGACCTTAACCTACCTAGATATAAGTAGCCTTATAAACTTATAAGATACCGTTTCAAGATGGCGGCATTAGCAGATAGACAGACAGACATTACCAGGAAATTATTAGGGTCCTCGGTTTTGCACATTTTTCCCTAACTATTTTATTATTGCATTTATTTTTATTATAATCGTTAAGGAAATTATTGGGGTCCTCGGTTTTGCACATTTCCCCCCCTATTTATTTTTTCTTTATTTTAATAATAATCATTAAGGAGATTATTGGGGTCCTTGGTTTTGCACATTATTTTCCTAACTATTTATTTGTTTAATCTTTACATTTATTTTTATAATAACCATTAATTGTTTTACACATATTTATTTTTTCTAATAATTTAAACCTTGCCAACAGACTGCCAAAGTATTTTATGTATATTTCCATATGTGGTATGTTTCATTCAATTTTTATGCAACCATATTTAAAAAGATAGTCTTATATAATTGATACCGAATTAAAACCATAGATACATATTTTATTTGCCAATAAAAATATATTTGGCACCAAAATTTAAGTTTTCTAAAAATCCCTAATAATACCTATTATTTAACAGACGGGTTTTGATCTGTATTTGTTCATCGCCATTGAACTGATTTATTAAATTCACTGAATTTATGATTACCAACTAAGGTGGTCGAAACTGAACTGTATAAAACAATAGCTTTTGGAGATTTCGTCAATAAATAAAAATAAAAAAAAAAAATTCTACATTGAGTATGTTCTTAAAAATTTGGGCAGGAAAAATACTTTGATGCAGGCTGACAAGCAGACTTATCTATTTTATTTACTAGTTTATTAATCTTACAAAATAATTTATTTGTTAGATTAGATATAATTGAGGCTTTATGTGTGCTTTAACTGTTGTAAATAATTTTAGATTTTTGTCAGTGTTTTTTATTTAGCTTTAAGTGTCAATAGAGAATCTTGGTAAAACTAACGAAGTGCTCTTATAACAAAGGATCATTTCGAGCAATAAATGTCAAATTAAGTGATGTATCGATCATTTGTGCCTTTCACTTTACAAAACCAATTGATCGGGAGGTATTATTAAATAAATAAATAAAAAGTTGATTTATTAAATATGATGTGGAGCATTAGTTATACCATGAAACTCTAAAGTATTATGTAAAAAGTGACTGTGAATTGATACTGTCTATATTTTATTACAAATATGGCGATCATTTATATAATCGAGTAGAGCGTCTGAGCGTTTTGATTTGTTGGTCTTCAAATAGATGTAATAACTAATCTAAGTAGACATCTACATTAATTTACTTTTTTTCTAAATATAAAATTAAGCCTGTTGCCAAAGGTTTGACGGCTCGTAAGTTTATAATTTAAATAAATCATATTATAGAGGTGATACAATGATCATTGAAAAAATAAACTCCATTATTCACCCTAAAAGTGTTGTTATCTTATTAATAATATACAATAAAAAAGACAAAATTCACTAAAATACCATATTATCATGCCACGTGATTATTATGTTGAATCATTGAAGAAATAGCATAAAACTTATCAAATTGATATAGCTATGTTTTGATCTATTGGACAGTTTAATATAGTCAATATCTATAACGCAATCACTCATATACTTTTCTTCTTTTCTTTCGTAGATTAGTTGAATAAAAACAAATAGGTTTCATTATAAGAGCAATCTTATTGGTACTATACACTAATATTTAATACAAATTTAAAAGGTATGAAGGTAAAATGTTTTTTTCAGCTGTATAATCCTTTGTTATATACCAGAGGTCTCCAAACTACGGCCCCGGGCTAGATCTGTCCCGTGAGACGATACCATCCGGCCCGCCGTGCTGCAATAGCCATTATTCCCTGAGCGAATAAGTTGGTTCTTGAGGCGAAGCCGAAGGAACCACGGTCCCAAATCCCGAGGCGAAGCCGAGGGAATAACGCTAATAGCTCCCAAGGCGCAGCCGAGGAAGATAATTATCGTGAGGGGAATTATAGCACTTTACTCCCGAGGTACATACAATATTTTATCTCAAGTAGGGAGAAAATACACATTTTCATCCATTGCAGAGTTTTTATTTATTATTTTAATAAATAACAATAATTGTTAGCACTTTTAACAGCAGATATAAGAGATTCAATATTAATAACAATTAAGAATTGCAATTAAACTCAAATTAAAAGGTTATTTAGATGCAGGTTTAAACAATGATAAACAAGGTCGACAAAACAGTGTCGCCAACCTGATTTCAACAACTTCACTAGATTATCCATTCATTCTCTACTACTTATAAAATAATTAAGTTGGCAATCCTTTTTTTTCTCTCTCTCTGGTTTTACTTTTTCTCCCTACTTTTACTTTTTTCTCCCTACTTTTTAAATTCAGGGAAGAAAATACTTACTTTAGTCCCTCTAAACTAATCCAAAATCATAACGTTTTCTCCCTAGTGGAGATAAAAGAATTTAACAAATGAACCTAAACAATGCAAAGTTATATGTTCTCCATAATCAAATGCCATTTCAAACATCAAAAAAGATCAGCACGATTCGTATTGAAGATTGTTGTGGCCGAAATTGATAGTGCTTATCCAGATATTTCCTGCACTATTGTGATGTCCGATAGCTAAGTTTTGCTTACTTCATCCGGCCCGCTATAGATAGTCCTATCCAGATCGAACCTTTAACCAAAAAGATTGGAGACCCTTGGTATAAACCACGATATTTGTCTGTGGCAAATTTCATGGACGTATGAATAAAATAAAATGTAGGGAGTGAATAATTAGAGTACGCTTGTTTCTATTTGGTTTAAATAACGTCTTTGATAAGCATTAATAAAAGTTTATTAACTGCAATTAGCCACATTTCTTAACCATAAATTTAATTTAAGAAGTGCGGTTTATTAGTAAAACATATTAATCTTATGAAAAATCACATATAAGGGATATGTCTATTAGATACATGCAGGCGCACCTGATTTTTATAATGATTGGTAAAAAACTTTCAATCTAATTTATAATAATATATATATTATATTTTAATAAATCTAAATCACTGGAGGAGGCCACATCAGAGCTTTTATGGATGCCGACGTTTTGAACTTTACCCATTACAGGGATGATTCTCAAGGGAGTTGTTCAACTCCCATGAGAATGATCCCTGTAATGGGGAAGAAACAACGGGATTTACAAAAGCTGTGGTCTCCTCAGAAAGATCTAGAATTATTAGGCTACGGCCAAAAATCCTCACTATAATATATTATATCTTACTTTATTACATTATATTACATTGTAATATCAATTCTAAGCGGTTATGAACCAAGGATCATAAAGAACAAGGGGTTAGGAACAACTTCGAGACGGCATGTAACTAGACATGCATTGCTTTACGACCGTCGACGGTTGTTGGCTGACTTCATTTTCTTTTGCGTATTATGGACGCATTGTCCTTTTCCCTTAGGTTACGGGGGCTTCAGATAGGCATCAGTTGATTACTTCAGAGTCTCAACGTACTCATCACGGGGTGAAGGCTACTGGGACTCTGTTTAAGGACATTTAAGGACTCTCTACCATTTCAGGTGTGTGAGATCCCGTCTAGTTGTGCTGAAACTTCGAAAAAATTAATATCACCTTGCTTTCTTTATCACACCTGTGTTTTGATTTGTTTTTTTCAATTTAACATTATTAGCAAAAAAGTTATACAGCACGAAACTGAACATCTCTCTACAGCCGGTAAGTTTAGTTCATAGAGACTATACCACGTCTAGTCTTTATAGATATCGGATATAGCTAATAACAAAAACCATTAAATAATATCGTTGTCGCTCTGTATGCATGAAGTAGTGGTTGAAAATAAAACTATTTTTCAGCCCTAATCTCAAGAGGATATATAAACCGACTAGGGTTTAATACTTTTTTCGAACAAGGAAACTCTAAAATTGCTTCTCGAACAAACTTGAGTAAACCAAATAAAGGTAAATTTGGCCCTTAATTGATTCACTCTAAGTGAAATCCCTGGAACTTTCCTACATAGCCATTGAACTAAAACTGGTTGTAATGACTTAATAAAAGATTTTATTATTAACTCAAAAACTAAATAATTGTCATGTTTACTCTTGAAATTTTATAAGTTTATACATTAACTATAAAACTCACACTAACCTACACATAATTATCTATGCCGACTGCAAACATTCACTGAACTAACCATAATAAACTATATAGACAAGACAATTTAAACTGATATATAAACAATAAATAAATCAATAAAACAATTTAAATTAACCTATATAAATTAATAATAAATAAACTGACTGGAATTATAAACTAACTTAAAGATAATAGATTAAATTAAAAAGCAATATACACTGACCAAAATATAATGAACTAAATGGACTGGAATATTAAACTAAATTGACAAGACAAATTGCACTGTCATATAATAAAAATTAAATTACTAACCAATAAATATTAAATAAATCGACTGGAAAAATAAACTAACCTAAAGATTTTAAACTAAATTGACAAGACAAATTTCACTGTCATGTAATAAACAAGTAAACTAATCAATAAATAATAAATAAACCGCCTGAAATTATTAACTAACCTAAAGATTATAAACTAAATCGACAAGACCAATTAAACAGGTATATAATAAAAAAATGTTTACTAACCTCTAAATACTATAATCTATATTAACTGGAATTATATACTAATCTAAAGATAATAAACAAAATCGACAAAAAAACAAACTATTAATTGATCTAAGATAATAAATAAACTAAATCGACTGGATTTATAAACCGACCTAAATAATCTAAATTAATAAATTCAACTATCTTGCACGATCATTGCGTAGGCTTCCGCGGTTTGATTCTGAAGGTTTCTGGTAAAATCCGCGTCCTGAAGGGTTTGAAGTTAGACGTTTCACTTCCACTACTGGTAGCATAGTCAGGTGTGTAGTGCATCGTGATGTTATAATTCGAAGCAAGAACAAGATATAGTCAGTTTATCATTTTTCTTTTGTCCCGATCAACAGGATTATGTCATTACAGGACAGGGGATTCGGCCTACTCGATGTGATCATCAGTGTGAAACCCTTCTGAGATTCCAACTCATCATCAGTAATGAAAATGTACGACAGCCAATTATCTTGTTGCTTCGTGTATAGATCAATATGTATCAACCCTGAATATGCTTCCAGTAGTGGAAGCGAAACATCAGACTTCAAACATTTCGCGACAAGGATTTTATGGGAAAACTAAAGTTATTCAGAACCAGAAAATAATTAACTTAATTGACAAGGAAAATACCTTAACATAACAAAATACATTGACAAAACTTATAAACTAAATAAAAGTATTAGGTAAATCGACTGGCATAATTAAATAATAAAATAAAAAAGTGATGATAATACAAGAGATCAAATCGACAAGAAGTAAGCACTGATGAAAGTTACCAAAGAAAATCGACAATAAAAAAAAAAACACTGACCTAAAGTTAAACTGATCGATAAGACAATTTACTCTGACAAATAATAAAAAAAAAACACTGACCTAAAGTTAAACTGGTCGATAAGACAATTTACTCTGACAAATAATAAAAAAAAACACTGACCTAAAGTTAAACTGATCGATAAGACAATTTACTCTAACAAATAATAAAAAAAAAAACACTGACCTAAAGTTAAACTGATCGATAAGACAATTTACTCTGACAAATAATAACAAAAACACTGACCTAAAGTTAAACTGATCGATAAGACAATTTACTCTGACAAATAATAAAAAAAAACACTGACCTAAAGTTAAACTGATCGATAAGACAATTTACTCTGACAAATAATAAAATAAAAACACTGACCTAAAGTTAAACTGATCGATAAGACAATTTACTCTGACAAATAATAACAAAAACACTGACCTAAAGTTAAACTGATCGATAAGACAATTTACTCTGACAAATAATAAAAAAAAACACTGACCTAAAGTTAAACTGATCGATAAGACAATTTACTCTGACAAATAATAAAAAAAAAACACTGACCTAAAGTTAAACTGATCGATAAGACAATTTACTCTGACAAATAATAAAAAAAAACACTGACCTAAAGTTAAACTGATCGATAAGACAATTTACTCTGACAAATAATTAAAAAAAAATCGTTCGACAAGAAATACGCACTTAATGATCAACCAGACAATAAACACCGACCTAAACATATAGTAAACAAAATAAAAAAATAAAAAGTTTGTAAGCAGGAGTGTACTTATAATGTGTTGATTTTAAACTAATGTTCATTGATATTTTAACCTATGCCTACTCACGAAAGGAAATTGTGAAAATAATAAATATTATAATGTACCTATTTTAATTAAGGGTAATGCACATACTTGTTTATCTGAAGACAATATTATTATGTTACAGTATTATACATTTATAGTAGATATTGACAATTTATTTATTACAAAATGTACTTGTATACCTTATAATTTAATTTAGTCTTGAATTTTTAAACTTTAATTTTTTAATTTTTATAAATTATTTTAATTTTATAACTTATTTATTTATTTTACATACAAAATTAAACTTCCTTTTTATAGTCGTCGTCTATGAAGTAATATATTAATAAAATTTATGTGTTCGGTGTTAGATATAAGGGGTAGGGGAAAAGTTAAAGTTTCAATTCATATGCATAACGCATAAATATATAATAAATGAAATTTATTCGTTGAAAATTTGCCGCGAACTTAAGTAAATACACATTTCTATTACCTACGATCAAATAAATAACATCTATAGGTAAGAGTAGGTTTATATATGCGTGAATGTGAAACTTTAATCTAATGGTTTGATTGTTATATATATATATATATATATATATATATATATATATATATATATATATATATATATATATATATATAATATTTGGAAGATTTCGTAAAAAAAAGAAAAATGTATTTTTAATAATTTTAATATATATAATCTATGTCTATACACACACACCCTTATTTTATATAGAGAGAGTGAGAGAGACAAAAACCTTGATTCTCTCGATCATCACAAAGTCTCCCACTTACTTAATTTTAATTCGGTTTGGTTGCTGATCAGCATATTTGGAACAACTAAGCATAAATAAATTTAGTGATCTAATCACTATACAAGTTTTTTTTGGAAACGTTTTTTAGGATGATATACTAACTAGATAAAACATTTTAAAAATTACATCCCCAAGAAGGAAATGCCAAGGAAGGGTGGGAAAACAGAGGTAAACTATGTCAAAAAAAATTATAAAGGCTTACGCTTACGCCGAAAATCACTTAGTAAGCTATGGGTGTGTGTGTGTGTGAAATTATTTTTTAAAAAATTAAATGTACTAATTAATATTATATCATATTTATAAGGAGAAATTTATACCAAACAAATTTCTTCTATTATCCCGAATATATATAATTGTCCACAAAAACCCTTTCTCATAATTGTTGAACTCAATGTTATTTAGACATTGAGTCCCTTATATTATAAAAAATATATATATATAAATGTCGTCAAAATGTGTGTAATTTTTTTTTTATTATTCCTTTCTCTGTTTTATTACACATGCGTGTAAACGGTATCCAGGAGTGACATACATGAATAGTTTAAGAAATTAAAAAAAAGTTAAACATTTTGATTGAACTCTAGAATTTTTTCTTGATCTCTGATCTCTAAGTAAACTTAATAAAAAAGATCTCTAAGAGATCTTAATAAAAAGATGAAGAGAGAGATCTTCTAAACAAGAAGATTGTTCTGGTCTTCAAGTAAACTAATGGCAGAAACTCATCGAAGCAGGTCACACATTACACCGAAATATGATCCGTCATATGTATACTGCGTCAGCTCACTCATCACCTCGTTGCACCCACGTTGGCTATGGAGAAGGAAGGTGATTGGTCCAGGAGTGGACCAATGAGAGAGCCTAGCTCATAAATTAGGCCCCTAAATCACACTGTTGGGTACATGTATGATAAGTGGTGAATCATCACTTATCATACATGAACCATCACAGATGATACTCCCACATTATATATATTATATATATACATATATATATATATATATATATATATATATATATATATATATATATATATATATATATATATATATATATATATATATAATGAGGGAGTCGGGAGTATCATCACTCTATATAATATATCACGTATATATTATATATATATACGATACTACCACAAATCTAGGTATATTTTACCTGAATATTATGTGATGAGTTATGAGTAACTGTGACCTGCTTCATTATGTTTTTTACTCTTCTAATCAAAACTATATTTTTATTTGTACGTTAAATTCTTCACATTAACGTAATAAAGAAGAGTTCAGTGTTTTCTACTATAGTTTCCAAGCAAGCAACAAGGTAAGTTATTCGACTGTATTTTTCTCCAATGTAATATACTCTTCATAAAAGAGGAGTAGTTGAATAACCAAAAAACGTCTTCATGATCACTCTATAACCATCAGTATATCTGAATAAGGCTGCGTTAGAACAGCTAAAACCTGTCAATTGTTAAAATACAATCATTCTTTGTGAAGACGTTGTTTCGTTATTGAACTACACCTCTTTCATAAAAGAAGGTAAGTTATTCTTAAATTATAATTCCTAATATGTAAGGTAAAATCAAGGATAAAGTTGACACAATTAAATGATAATACATTTTTAATTGATAATTTGGCAGGCCTAAACCCCGCTGCTTGTTGATCTATGATTAATTGATTAATTTAGTTTTTAGTTATTATAGTTTAATATTATTAGTTCTCAAAATTGGATTTGAATTTTTATCACATCACACATAACTACCCAGGATCGTTTAGGTAAAGAAGTTTAAGGGTTAAAGGAAATTCGAATGAACGAGTTTATATTAGGCTACGCTCACCTGTTCATAGAGCGTAGGTAGTTAATATTTATTAAATTAAGCTATTGCAAGCTCGCCACGCTCGCCCGTTTATGCAGAATTTGTAGTTAATATTTGTTAAATAAGGTTATTGGAAACCTCGCTATACTCACCTGTTGTTACAGATTTTATATGTAATCACTAGCTGGATACCCGTGCTTCGCTACGGAGTGTTTTTAAATTTGATAAGTTTCTAAACTACCAGGAAAGCATACAAATTATTTTACTAAGCGAGAATATCTAGATTCCTAGTTATATCCCCCACCTCTTTGATAAGATCATTTGCAAATATCCTAAATTTACCCCCTCCTAAATGAAAATATGACAAAACAGTACACATAACAACAATTACTGTACTCTTAAAGAGCATTTCAACGATATGCATCATGAAGATAAAGGGTATTCATTACTTGTACCCCGTACAACCAAAAGTTATAGTTCGAAAATTCATGTAAACAGTTACCTTCCCCTTGCTTTGAAGGTCAAGTGTGCAAATTTTCATCGAGATCGGAATAAAACTGTAGATTTGTATAAAAGAACATGCATATGTACACACATATGTTGACTTTTATATACTTATATAGATATAGATATAAATTTCCATTTTACCTCTCCCCCTTCTAAATGAAAATAAGACAAAACTGTACTTAAGAACAATTACTTTTCTCTTAAACAGCATTTCAACGATTTGTATCATGAAGGGTATCAATTACTTTGTCATTTGTACCCCGTACACATAACAACAATTACTGTACTCTTAAAGAGCATTTCAACGATATGCATCATGAAGATGAAGGGTATTCATCACTTGTACCCCGTACCCCTGTGTACCAAAATTTTAATTTCGTAATCTCATGTAGGCAGTGACCTTCACCTTGTTTTGAAGAAAAAGTGTGTAAATATTCATCAAATTAGGAAAAAAGACATACCCTCATACGGATACACTTCTTTTTATATAAGATATAGCTATATTTTTTAATTATACCCCCTTCCTAAGTGAAAATATGACAAAACTGTACATGACCACAATTACTGTCCTCTTGAAGAGCTTTTCAACGATATGCATCATGAAGGATGTTCATTACTTTAACATTTGTACCCCGTACCCCTGTGTACCAAAATTAAAATTTTGAATATTCATGTAGACAGTGATTTTCCCCTTGCTTTGATGGTCAAGAGTGCAAATTTTCATCGAGATCGGACTAAAACTGTAGATTTGTATAAAGAACATGCACACATGTTGACTTTTATATATGTATGGCCGCCATCTTAAATCAATAAGCCCGATTGGTAAACTATTTATCAAAAGTTACTAATTTCATAAAAGGAAGCCAACTTCTGAATTTCAAGGTTCTAGTACAATTGGTTCCCGAGATATCGTCTTGTCGAATTTTGTATATAAATGGCCATCTTGAATCAAGATGGCGGATTTTAAAAATATTTCTTAGCGAGCACCTAGGAGGGAAGAGGAACACACCTACAAAATTTCATGGTCGCATAGGTCCAGTGGTTTCAGAGATATCGTGATGTGTCAGTGAGTCAGTGAGTGAGTGGTTTTTGGATTTTATATATATAGATTATTTTAAAAAATTATTTGTAGACATCTTTATTTTAAAGTTATTACTGGCTCGCTTCGATAACCAGTCTAGACAGTATTCGTTGCATAAAAAGAAGAGCCTGGAATAGCATTATCCACAAATACTAATGAACAGGCGAGCCTCCAACAACAACTCTTTTAAATAAAGATTGGCGTAGCGAACCAGCAATTACTCTATTAAATAAAGATTACCTACAAATGACGTATAAACAGGCAAGCGTAGCAAGCCTGCAATAAATTAAATAAATGACAAATTTTTTAATGGCTGTCTATAAAGGCGAACGCAGAAAACCTGCAACAACATTATCTACAAAACCAGTATAAACAGATGATCGTAGCGAGCCTGCAATAACTCTAATAAATAATAATTATCTACAAATCCTGTATAAATAA
This sequence comes from Gerris lacustris, assembly GCA_951217055.1. Classification (NCBI taxonomy): domain Eukaryota; kingdom Metazoa; phylum Arthropoda; class Insecta; order Hemiptera; family Gerridae; genus Gerris; species Gerris lacustris. The sequence goes on from OX578285.1 coordinate 57,064,333, forward strand.
GTGTGTAGCTAGTTCGCAAAAACTTTTAAATAATAGTTATTTAAGTAACTAGGCAGCAAAATGAAATTTTACTGACGAGTGATTAGATTAGCCCCCGAGCCGAAGGCGAGGACAGGCTATGATTATTAACTGCCGAGGCAGGTAATTTACCTATTTGACTTCCGAGGCAAAGCCGAGGCAGGCAATGAATGAACAAGGCAGAAATGTATCCTTTGCTGACTTATTGCATACAATATATTATCTACTTGTGGCAGAAAAATGAAACTGCTAAAATGTTATCTTAATTAATATAACATAGTTAATAACTATGTGTCATATTAATAAAGATAATAACATATTTATTAACAAAAATTAATGTTCAAATAAGAAACTTGGGAATAATAACAATAAGATAAAAGCAAACTTAATCTATAACAACAAAATACAAAACACACGTTTATAACACACAACTTCTGAATGAATAATGCACGCAATATAAAATATTTATTTATATTTTTACTAACAAATTACTAAAAGTATTAAAGATATCTTCTATTGCTTAAAAGAAAAGAAGTAACTAGGATAAATCAAGAAAAGTAGCTAGTCTAATCTAGTATGACTTCAATAATAATATATGGATGTTCAATGTTTACATGACGCTGTAGTATAGCCAGTGACTCCACTATTTTTTTTAATTAAAGATCTACTAATCATTGAACTTATTTAACAGAATTAACAAATATAAACAAATTATTTTATAATTAAAACGTTTATTTATTAAATATTACTTATTAAACTATAATATATGATGTTATAAGATAGAGATAATAATATAAACTGTCATTGCCAACATTATAAAAGTAAAAATTTTACTGCCTAGGCATCAACATTTTTTCTCATTTTACCGCCTAAGCAGTAAAATCACATTTATCTACCCGAAATCAGTTCATAATGCCTCATTTTGCTGCCGCAAGCAGATAATGGTTACTTATACAAATGCAAAGAAGGTAAACAATCTTGCCCCCTTCTATAACCGGCCTTTAAAATACCTTTAAACGATGTATATCATATGAAGACTAAAACTTTTTATTTAACCATACATGATAAAGGTCACCATCTTGAAGATATTAAGTTAAATATTTAAGCAGCTACGAATTATTTTTTAATTCTTAAAGACCTTTTAAACGATGTATAACATGCCATGTCGATTAAATCCTTTTTAAAGTTTGTTGGACTCATTCCTGTTTTATTGAATTATTAATACGTAAGATGGACCCTTTTAGGTGCAAAGAATACCAAAGGTGGTTGTGAAATAAATTTGAAATTTGCTAATTGTCATTATTACTTTGTTTTACATGTTGTTACATTTTAAAGTACTTTTTAATCATGCATCTTAATTTATTTGTTATTTTTTTTATTTTTAAATTTTAAATTTGATTGAATAGCTTTATTATTAAATAGTGACTTTCTCTTATGAAGATGAGATGACTCTGCGCATTAAAACACTTCACTCAACTTTTTCTCTTATTCCTCTCTACACACTTTTCCCTCCTTTTCATCCACTTTTTTTTTCTCTTGACACACTTCTCCCATTAATACATTTTTTCTCTTTATTCAAACTCTTCTCTTCATTACATCACCCTTTTCTTCGCACACTCTTCCCTTTATTAGGGTTTTGTAGATACTTCTCAAAACCCTTATGCCGAGGGTGATGTGTCCGTCGCTCTTTGGTTCATAGGGCCCGAACCGTTGAAGCGAAAGTGCTGAAATTTGAAACACTGGTGGAACTTTTTGACCCAACCACAGGAAAATTATATAGAAGTTCAAAATTTTATATGCGCATGCGCAATTTGAAAAAATGTGATAAACTCAAAATTTTTTATTTTTTTAAATTTTTGAGTGGGGTATCAAATGAAAGCTGCTGAAGAGTAGGACACAAATATATATTTCCTTTTTAAATTTTGCATTCCTTATTGGTTAAAAAAATCAAAATATACCCAAAAGAAATCCCCCCCCCCCCCAACCACTATAGATCGGCTGGTGCTAAAATTTCGAAATAATTTATGCTAATACCTTATTGTAGCGCGAGGAAAATTCCGGGAGTTCATCCTAAATTTTCAAAAATTGCCAATTTTGGACGCGAAAAAGTGAAGTGCGCCCAAAATTTTATTTTTTGAAAATTTAGGATGAACTCCCGGAATTTTCCTCGCGCTACAATAAGGTATTAGCATGAATTATTTCGAAATTTTAGCAAAAAATCATAATTACATAACGGGTATGCTTACTCATCTACAAAACCCTAAAAAGTACTTGGACGCAAGTACTTCCCTGTGATATTTATATCTCCTTTATCTCCGAACACTGTTCCCTTTAGTACATCATCTTTTATCTTTGTACACTCTTCCTTTATTACATCACCTTACCTAACACCTGAAGCACCCCATCTCACGGTTTTTCCTATAATCACACTTATTTGTCTATATATTTCATTTCACACTTTACTCTCTCGTGTAGATTTTACGAGATACTTCGACTCACAATGTTCTAGATGCATCTGCTGATGATAGCATTTAGCAGAAACCGGTCACAGTGATCCACAGATCGAGAAAGTAGCGACCATGAGTTATCGATCATAACATACTAACTTGCGGAAATAATCCTCAATTAGACTTTTCTTGAGGCGTGAATTAAGAATATATTTTTGGCCCACAATGAAGGTAAAAAAAATATTTATTTATCATGCCTAATAATAAAATAAAGGATTATTTTGCATTTATATAAATATTCCACGACGATTTGGAGAGTATTATATTCTTAGTAATGGAATGAATTATCTATAATAAAGCCCTGATACAATTCTAAGAAGGCTTTGGAAGCAAAACTATTTAAGCATTTTATTTCATTTCTAGGCCTGCAAGATAAAAAGAAAGTAGCCACTAATACCATCATCTCTAACTTGGTTCTCCAACGTTCTCTAGCTTGATTCTAACTATAACTTTGTTAGAAACTAGAAAATGAAATATTATCTTGTTCACCAGTAATCGAATCGGACTGCGATCCTTCGAAATATGCTTTCAAATTACCAAACTGAAAGTAAACAAAAATTATAATAATAATTTAAAAGGTAAATATACATACCAGTAGATGACCAGTTAGATGACTTGAAAAAGCAGTTGAGTCAGTCAATGAGCGACAGCCAAACAGAACACTTTGTATAATATCTTCTTTTAAACCGCGATAAACTATTAATAAAAAGAAAGAGCTGAACTAAAATACTTTGTTAAATTTCGCACAAGGTAAAAATAATTCACTCACGTAATTTTAAATTAAATGTATAAATTTAAATCGCTTTCCTGGTAATAATCTTGTACACCTAAAAACAAATCATAATAAACAGTAATCATAACAAACAATAATATATAGTAAGCAATAAACATTTATTCATTTTGATATAATAAGCAATATTAATAAATAATGACCCCAATCCTTTCAGGGGGTCAGTGGATCAGTTTGACTCAAGTTAAGTAATAAACTTTTTTTTTTTTTCAGTGAGATGCTGATAATATCGCCTATAAATTACCAAATATTTAAGTTAAATATAGTTATATTTATTCAAATATGTTCCCATTATCTCTTTAGTAACTGTTAGTCGTGATATTTGAGATAAAAATCATAAAAACCTTTGATTTTTCAGTAAGTGAGCCAGAATGACTCATGATAAGGAATTAGCGCCTAGTTTGAAAGATAAGTATTCAATAGTTAATTGAATTAACAAACATTTAAGTTAAATATAGTTATATTTATTCAAATATTTTCACCTTATCTCATTAGTAATTGTTAATCATGATAATAGAAATAATAGGCATACAACTCATTGATTTTTATGGTCCGTAGGCAAAACCAAGGATCCTTATATTTTCCTGCGTGTGTCTGTCCGTCCGTCCTGTCGCGTGCTCTCACGGCTACACCTTTTGTCCGATCACTTTGAAATTTGGCATGTATGTATCTTGTACTTACCCACATATTTTAAAAATATAGCGACTTAAAAAAAAAATGGGGTAAAAAAAACTTAAGGGTTACATTTTTTTTATTTTTTTTCGACACTGTGAGGGGTATCATATGAAAGGGTATGTCGAGCTGATTACAAAAATATAAAACTCTTTGGATATAACTTTTATAGGGCGAGCGTAGGCAAGTTTGAAGTGGGTGTGAAACGTGTGTCCCCCCCCCCCCCCCCCCCATAAGTTTAAAAGTCTAAACTAATTAGTTTAAAAGTCTAAACTAATCTTTCTTGTCGTTCACTTTACCCTTTCAATTCTCGTGGATACGAGAGTTGCGCGTGAACGTGAGAATGAATAATGTTGTCCAACCAACTTGGTTTGACCATTGATAAAAGGAAAATTTATACTAAATTTCAACTAAATCGGTCGACGTTTACTCGTATTAAGGGTGGATGTAAAAAGACGAAGCGGTGAACTGAAGATTGGACGATAAGTTGGAAGGACTCGCCAAACCTTGTCTACAACCTGTCTTACGTCATACTTATACGTTTTGTCTGATCAGATAAGTCGTTAGGTGTAAACCGTGCTTGAGAGAATAATTCGACTTATTTTTCCTTTTTGTGAGTCCTTTAACTAGGGAGAGAACCTTTCACCTTACCCTGATCTCAAAAGACCCTCTGGATTGGGTAAATTAAAGTTGTAATGTGAGGTCTGAGGTTTATAGTTCTCTACCAGGGGTCTCCAAAATACGGCCCACGGGCCGGATCCGGAATGTTGCTACTTCATCCGGCCCGCTATGGACCATCTTATCCAGATCCGGCCCTGCAACCAAAAAGATTGGTGACCCCTGCTCTACACTACAGCATTATGGTTACATAGGCAGGCCTAAGCCTTCCACGTGCTGTTGCGCCACGGATTATATTATTATTATGGTTTGACGAACATTATAAAAGTATCACGACTATTAGAAACATGCGGCATATTTTTCTGACAAGAAATACATGTTTGCAATCGATTATCATAAAAATACCCATGAAGGTAAGTTTATAATCCCGGTTTCATGATTAATTAACATGAACACTCATGACACTCTCGTGCCAAAAAGTATGAAATTGGACCTCTTAGAAAACTTGGAAATTCAAAGAGCTATCCCAGACACAAATATATTATTTTTTAATGAAAAATCGAATCATCATCAACTCAGTTCTTATGAAACCAATAGACATTTTTTTAAAAATAATGTCTGGCATTTTGCAAGGTATAATTATTTTAGTTATAGTAATACATGGAATCATTGTTTTGTTTAGCTATAAGCAGTTGAAAAACAAAAATGTTATACCTGAATTATACCTTTACTGGGTTCTACCTTGGATCTCAACTTCTTATCCCTTACCTTTTCGTAATCCTTCTACCTACACAGCCCTAGTCTACCCCAACCTTGTACTGTTAGTTGGTAAAATAGTTAGATTACTACAGAATTCTCTCTTACTATGTTAACACGCACACTGAAGATGATATTATAAGTCGAAACGTGTTTGACTTGTTTAAAAAGGTTTGTAGGAAACTAAAATTGCCAATAAAAAGGTTTTATAACAAATATATTTTTGACATTTTCATGTCTTGGCTGTGGCACATAAACTCGAAACGCGTTACTAAAAATTGACATCAAAAAGCGTTACACGTGTAACAGGGAGTTAGGAGGATAAAGGAGGTCTGCCCGCTATCGGTATAATAGGGGCTACCTGCCCCACGTCTCACTCTCTTCGCATCTCGCTACCGCTCCACCAGTCGCCCCCCCCCCCCCCCCCCCCCCCCCGCCTTGAGGGCCGCCCCCACCCCCAACTACAACTTCTGTTCTACTGCTCCGATTTGCACCGGACAACCGCTAAAACCCTTAGAATTTTATTCCTAATAAACTTACATACATAAATAAAATTTATTTTTTATTTTTGTTATACTATAATGTTTTGACTTTATTTTAAAAATATGCACGAAGAAGCTAAAAGATCACTTTTTAATAAACTGGAAAAGAAGAAAAGTACTTTCTTTCTTCGTGCACAACATATGTTCGATTTAATTCCTAATTTACAAACGCAAGAATCTGCACGCTCGAATTTTTGACATTTTCATGTCTTGACTTTGGCACATAAACTAGAAAAGCGTTACCAAAAAACGACACCAAAAAGCGTTACATGTAAATGTCTCATTGTCTTGCAGACTCGTATGCAAGCATTATTTTTATTTTAGCCCTTACTTTTCAAATCCGCCTTGTATAAGTACTTAACAATTTTGGCGTTAGTAGGATGTGGTGATAAAGCGTGCCTTGAAATATGTGCATATTTTTACCAGCCGATACCACCATCAGCACCCGACTCTAATTTTAAAATTAGAGGCGGGCGCTGAAACTAGGAAGCGCCCTCACCTCAAGAGGGGGGGGGGGGGGGCGCTGATGGTGGTGTCGGCTGGTAAAAATATGTTCATATTTTTCGGCAAGTTCCCAGCTCGAGATTTGGTGGATTGGGGGAGGGGGAGAAGGCCATATGACGTATATAAGTTTTTAAGTAATATTAAGTCACGTTGCTCAAGTCACGTTTCCAGGTCATGGTATTTAAAAATATTTGATTATTTTATTTGGGAATTATTTTGGACGTCCTAGTTAGATAACAATGACGCAACACAAAGCTATATTATGTAATAAAGAAGGCCGTGATAGGTAATAGCAAACTAAGTTATCAAAGTGACAGGCGCCCATGCCGTCATTAATAACAACTTTTTATCATTTATTTTAGCAACAATTGTTTTAGTAACTTTTTAGCAACTTCTTGTTGCATTTTTAAATTAAATTAAAATTGAATTGAAATTAATTAAAATTCAAAGCATTTAAAAGAATAATATGAGAAAGGATTAGACTTGAGACATTACATTTTTTCCAAATTTGCGAATCTGGAAGTACTTAGATGCATTAAGATTACACACAACATATTTATAACCTACTCTTTAGCCAACTCACACCCTTTGTATTTCTGTCAATGCCACGTTGACGTGTACGATTCAACCAACGAACCAAGAACAATCAGATGGAGTCACAGTGAACTCTAGGTAAGGTATTTCACAATATCATTAATGAAATACAGAGAAACCGAAGGATTTATTATGAAGAATCCTATTAGCCGAGACAACTTCTTACTTTGATCTGTAACTTGAGACATTCGGTTCATTTTAACATAAGATAGCTTTCTTTAAAAAGTGTTCATGAAGCTGACAGACTGACAGAACAAATTATTTGGCCGAATTCATATAGTTTAAAAAAGTAGTTCTATTGGAGTTCTAGGTTTTCAGTGGTTACCGAGTAATGGATGTATATTTGGACGTTGTGGCTCCTATGCTGGAGGCATCCTCAGGGTTGTACATTGTACATTTTGATATAATAGTAACATCAACTATAAAATGGAATGCATTTCATAGTTGCTTGTACAATTTGATCTATTAGCAACAGCATTAAGTATAAAATACACCTCTGAAGACGCCTCTGATGCTGGAGGTATCTCCACGTTTGAACATTTTGATCTGATAGTAACAACATCACCTATAAATACTCCCCTGAGGATGCCTTGTATGACTATAAAATAAATAGGAAGCGAATCGTCGGAAAAATCATTAACTATGACACGGTAACCACCAGAAGACCTAGAGCTCCATTATGACAACCATGAAAGCCTACTTTCTAAGAAAAGTAATTATATTAACAATGCTTTAAATATTTTTATCTACGATTGATACGAAATATAAACATTAAATCTTTGTTTAGAGTAAAGTGATTATTTACGTACTTGTATTCATTGACAAAACTAATTGGCTGTTCTTTTATTAAAGTAACTGTTTATATCGAGTTTCTAGTGAAAAACAATGAATGAATCAAGTGACTTTGACGAAAATGTGGAGAATAATACTCCTCCAGAAATAATTGAAGCGAGCGTAAGCGAGCTTCTTACATTCAACGAAATATGCATCTTGTCCGTCTGTCTGTCTGTCTGTCTGTCTGTGTGTAACGTTTATGTGTCCGACGATAACTTAAGTAAAAGTTGACCGATTTAGTTGAAATTTGGTATACATCTTCCTTTTACTAATACTCAGGCTAAGTTCGTTGGACAGCGTGATCCATCCAAGAGTTCGCGCGCAATGCTCAAGTAAACGTGAGCTTCAAATTAAAAATTGGAATTTCAGGACGGGAAAAAATTCTATCATCACCTACTCGATGAGACGAACATTTTTTTCAAATAACATTTTTTTAGTAAAACCGACAACGACACTGCTATGAATTAATAAAGATCGCTAAAACTATTAAAGCGGACCTAAACGTTTAAAATAGAGAAAACAACCTTTTTACCGATATCTTACGTTCTAACCAAACGATTTTAATAAAACTTCATGTACATCGTCTAAAGTACAATTGAAACAAGTATGTAAAATTTCAACTTGATACAAGCAGTAGTATTTGAGTAATGAAGTGATACATTTATAATAATTGTTTAAAAGCTATGAAGGGTGGTTAAGATCCTTAGAGTCGTGTGGTCAGTAGGTTTGTTTAGGAAGTAAAGCTTTGTACCGAGTACCCCCACTCAACCCCACACTACTCTCTTCCACTTATCTTCAACTATGACATTCATCATGATCAACAAATTTCAATAGTCAGTATATTATTGCAATACGCTCGCTTCGATGATAGAGCCACGCGATGCCTAGTTAATTCGGCAAAAAATACAACTAATGAATTAATGCCATCTTTATCAAGAGAGAGATACGAACTTACATACAGCAAGTTTATTTTTTTCTGTATTTATTATTTAAATCTAACAATCGTAGATAAAGTACGGTACGCAACTCGTGCGAAAACGGCATTTTGCATTGCTCGTGTGGTTTTACCAACCTCGCTATCGCTCGGGTGCAAACTCCACACTCGCATGCAAGATGCTACTTTCCGCACTCGACATGTAATGTACTATAGTTTGTAAACAAACTGTTTGGTCAAATCGCTAATGGTTTAAAGAATTGTATGCAAAGAAATAGTTTGGTGAAAGAGCATCGCAATATTTGGCTTTAAAAAGAATCGAGTTACATTTATCTATCAAGTAACAAAATTTATACATTGAATAATTTCTTTAGCCTTGGTGAGTTAGAGCACAAGAAAAGAAATAATGATTTTCAATTAATGATTACTAATAATTCTTTAAGCCCCTTAATCTCCTGGATATATAAAATAAGAGGAGGAGGAATAATTAAGTATATTTTCACATCATGAAGATTTAAAACTATCCCTCGTCCATATTATGGAACAACCATGTGTTCTAGTTTTAATACTTCCATTATTATTATTTAGTATGTTAGTATGATTATTATTTAATAATATTTCATACTAACATTGTCTTTTGTGTTTACACACATAATAGAGGCAGAAAGGCAACAGTATATAGTGCTGAAAATACTTATAAGGTATTTCCAGCATTGTATGTACAGCGCACATAAAATGTCTTTCGAAATATAACTGTAATGTCTGTCAAAATTATACTAAAAAGGTTAGTATGTAATTAAAATGTCTAGCGTGTGCTCAATCACCAACGCAAAAGATGTAATACAATAATAAAAAAAGATGAAAATAGTTTATTTTCTTAATCTAATTATTAATTCCGACTTAAAAAAGATAACTTTCTATAAAACCTACAAGTATAAAATTAAAATATAGAAAAATAAAAATAACGATTTCATAGTTTACAAATTTTTATTACAATTTTATATGTGACAAGGTTAATACGATTGATTTAGGGAAAATAAGCGACATTTTGAAAAAAGAATTAAGAAAAAAGTATGAACTATTAGGACAAAAAATGTAAATAAATAGATGAAACCTATTATAGGTGAGATGGCTGGTATTATTGTTGATTTAGATTTCGCCAACTAATCTCATAATGTCAAGGGAAGTGCCAGATCTATCGCGATATTCCTTCAGGGATTGATTCCACCGAACTCTGGGTATTACCCAAAGTTTACAGCTTTTAGCAACTCTCCAGCTCCACAAGTAAGGCTTATTTATCGTTGCTTCCAACTAAAACATTTACAAATATTTTTTTTATCAATCTGATGTCTCAAATTTAATAGTCTGCCAAGCGTGGCAAATAGCTTTCTCGTGTCCTATTCCGTAATATTTAATGATTTTATCTCCTATGTTATTGATTTTCATTTATCTATTTTTCCCTCCGTTTTTTAAATCTATCAAAATTGTATTTATTTTGTACGTGAATTTAAGTATCAATATAGCAAAATTTAAGGAGCGCATACGGTTTAAATTAATCTTGGGCTATCTGCAGGCTACTTTATCTTGGGCTATTTTCGACTAACCATCCAAATTTCATAAAAATCAGGTGAATACTTTTGAAGATATAGGTGTAAATAAATGTATAAATGTATGTGGAAGAAAATAGTTGGAACTTATTTGGGATCAACAATAAGCTAATTATGACCTAACATCCAAATTTAATTAAAATCGGACGAGTAGTTTTTAAAATATGTTGGATCGTAAAAATTGAGCGACAGATACGGAATCAAACATTTTCTCCGATGTCTTATACGGATTTCTGTCTTGGAATTTTTGAAATCGGAGACATAACAATTTTTCGCTCTTCAGAACGGACACAGCTTCGGTAAGCTAGGAAGCAGCAATACAGTCGAAGGGTCATGCAATTAAATTTAATTTATTAAAAAACCTTGAACGAATCCTGTGTTTTCTGTTTTCTGAATATATTAAGTAAATTGAAAAAAAAAAAAAAAATATTTACTAATCCTAGGACGTCATTATCTTTGTAAGCTTTGACGAATCCTTGAAGGTATATGTTATCCTTAGCGTCGTCCATTTGAGCGTGTACTATTCCTTCCATGATTATATAAATGTTGCAACAGTAACCACCAATAGTAGCTAGCTCTGTACCACAGACGGCATACATGAAGGATGCCTCCATTTCCAGTTGCTTCCTCAATACTAGCGGCAAATTAGAAAATAGGGGATGCTGAAAAGAAGGTGAATATTCTTTTAATACAAATTTTACAAGTAAATTTTAAATTCACGTTTAATCACGTTGGAAGTCCACAAGTTAAAAAATAAGTTTAACATTTCTGTCTGGTAGTTTCAATTGGACAACCATTTTTTACCCATTTTTTACTGTTTCTCCCTTACCATATGTTTGAATGTAGTTTATAAAATCAATGGTGTACCATTTATGATATTATATTTTCTCCCTATTGTAATAGAGTATACATATAAGATTGTCTCAATTAGCAAACAATACTGTTCTGTTATTCCCATAAAACAATTCAAATAAGACAATTCTATAGTTTTACTAACCTCGTCAAAAAACAACCTTATTCCTCTTTCCGTTGCATGGTCTTTTAGTGTAGACCTTAATGTATTAAATAGAAATGGAAATTGAGAGCCACAGAATCCATAGTACCATAAGGCTTTAATTCGTCGTTGTAACATTACTGCTATGTTGCTATCCTGATCTGCATCGATAGACAGTTGCTGCAAATACAGATGCATTAAATGAATTTAAGATTGTAGACATTAAAGATAATTTATTACGCTTGTGTGACGCTGAATGCGACGATCACTTGAAATTAATTATAATATTTGGCGCAACAGCCCTCGACGGGCTTGGACCTGCCAACGGGTTTTTACAACCATGTATGTAATGGATGAAACTGGGTTGGCATGTCGCTCCATCAGCTGTATAAACCTTAGTATTGGATTCCGAAACCGGATGGACGCCACTTTACATAAGCAGCTGCCCATTTATATAGCGATGCTGAGTGAACACCGAGCATGGGGCTCCTTTACCGGAGTCGGGAATCAAACCCAAGACCTCCAGCATGATAAGCGATTACGATAGCAATGAGCTAACGGGGACCCCAATATCACTTGAAATTAGCCGACAAATTTGTAAAGTTTACGGAGTGAACGCAATGAATGATGGGATATAAAGAGGGTTTACCGATATTTCTGTGGTTAGGAGACGGATAAAGGCGCGTCCACACTATGCCAAGCGGCAAGGAATGGCAAGTCCAAATGTCATTGCCAATAAGTGTAATGTGGACGTCTCCCTTGAAATTTGCTATTTTGCCAAGCTTGGCACAAAACGTGCCACTTGACATGCTAAGCCGAACCCGACGATTGTCGGTCCGGATCAAAGGAAGCCAGATTCGAGAGCCAGCGTCGAGCTTCTTCTGACACCACACCTAACTTTTTTGTATCTATAATTTGTTAAAATTATTATCACTCCGTTCTTCTTATCTTTTGTGACACCTATTTTTATTTTTTTATTTTTTCATCATACATGACAATCTGGTTTTGCCAGTTGCAGTGTGGACGGATGAATTTTTTCGTGGTGCCATCTGGCTTTGCCGCTTGGCCTTGCCAACTGGCATTGCGCGGCATAGTGTGGACGCGCCTTAATACTTTGTCAATGACGGCCGAGAAAATAATACCCACAATGAGGGCTATCATTGTTTAAGGATGATTCGGTTAGTGCATTTGAAAAGGTTTTGAAAAACCAATGATTCTCCATTACACACGTTCAATGGATTTTCATGTCTTAATCTAATAATTTTTGTCTTATCTTGTCTTAATAATTTGTATGTCTTATTAAGTGAGTATTCGAAACCTTTGAGCGCGATTGATGCCAAAAAAAGGAAAACACTGTTACCAGATGTTGTTGGCAACGCAAGAGAGGATTGGCGCTATGACAAATGTAGTAGCCATAACAGTTGTGTAAACTATGAGGAAAATGAATAAAAGGTTTATACATTATGATGCATTAATTTATTTTCAAAATATACTAGGCATCGCGTGGCACTATCATTGAAGCGAGCGTATTGCAATGAAATACTGAATATATAAATTTATTAATCATGATGAATGTCATAATTAAAGATAAGTGGAAGAGGGTAGTGTAGGGAAGAGTGGGGGTACTCGGTACAAAGCTTTACATCCTAAACAAACCTATACCCTATATACGACTATAACAATCTTAACCACCAGCGGTAGCTTTTAAACAATTATTATAAATGTATCTCTCCACTACGCAAAGACTTCTGCTTGTATCAAGTTGAAATTTTGCATGCCTGTTTCAATTGTGCATTAGACGGTGTATATGAAGTTTTATTAAAATCGTTACGTTAGAACGTAAGATATCGGTAAAAAGGTTGTTTTCTCTATTATAAACGTTCAGGTCCGCTTCAATAGTTTTAGCGATCTTTATTAAGTCATAGCGGTGTCGCTGTTGGTTTTAGTAAAAAATGTTATTTGAAAAAAATGTTCGTCTCATCGAATAGATGATGATAGAATCTTTTCCCGTCCTGAAATTCCAATTTAATTTTTGTACCTCTCGTTTACGCGAGCGTTGCGCGCGAACTCTTGGACGAATCACGCTGTCCAACGAACTTAGCCTGAGTATTAGTAAGAGGAACATGTATACCAAATTTCAACTAAATCGGTCAACTTTTACTCAAGTTATCGTCACACGTTACTGACAGACAGACAGACAGACAGACAAGATGCATATTTCGTTGAATGTAAGAAGCTCGCTTGCGCTCGCTTCAATAATAATTTGCTTTTTTCAAATTGCCTAACGCAAATTACTTTCTAGATGTACCTTGTGTGAATAATATAGAATTAATTTGTTATACAGATATTCTTGGGGACTTAACCCTTGACCATTTCTCCAAAAAACTAGCACATTTATAAAATATGCTTAATTGTTATTTAATATGAAATCATAGCTGGTTGAGAACATTTCATACCTTGATTTTTTCAGCATTAATGATGTAATTTAGGTTATCATTTGATTGATAGTTAGAGGAGAACTCAGAAGCAGCCAGTAAGAAGAAGGCAGTTAAGATTAAACCGACAAGTGAAATAATGCATAAGTAGATAGCGTATAGTGGATTTGGAATACCAAGAAACACAGTAGTACCAATATTAAACAACAATTTTATCGTAACTGATAACTTGTAGTGCAAAAAGGTCACCATATCAACTAAAACAGATAAAGTACAGATAAAAGATAAACATAAAGTAATTATAATTTTCAAAAGAATGAATTTATAGTGTAAAAACCTGTATTGGATTTTTTCCCTCTCTCTCTTTTGTTAATAGTCCCCAGGCCACCATAAAAAAGTGAGTCGCTGATTGATAAAGTTTTCTTACCTTATGGAATCACTTATTTATGCTTGTCCACCGATGAATTGGGTATATGGCAACTGGGCGCTGGGCCATTTCATTTTTGTTGACATGCCAAACTTGCCCTTCTGCGGGAACATTGAAAAGAGGTAGATAAAGTTTTGATTTTCACAGGATTGTTTAATTAAATTATTTAAATAACAGTGGTAAAGGTGGCCACCGATACGAGTGGGCCGTTTTCTTTTCAACGTCCCCGCAAAGCGATATGTTTGGGGCGGTGGACACCCCAAAGGGCCCACTCTTATCGGTGGCCACGTGTACCACTGTATTTTTAAATAATTTAATTAAACGATCCTGTGAAAATCAAAACTTTATCTGTCTCTTTTCAATGTTCCCGCAGAAGGGCATGTTTGGCATGTCAACAAAAAAGAAATGGCCCAGCGCCCAGTTGCCATATACCCAATTCATCGGTGGACACGGCATAAATAAGCGATTCCATAAGGTAAGATAACTTTATCAATCAGCGACTCATTTCTTATGGTGGCCTGTGGTCTATAATGTTTTACGTCCAAATCAATATTAAATCATTCCATTGTGAAGGGATGGACACTTTACAGTTTTACACAACTACTAAAGTTTATAATCAGTGTAAATAAAAATGTCTCACTTCTTTGGGGTTCGAATCTAAAATGTCGGAGTTTGAAATTTGATTTTAGATTAGTTCTCGCACGATAACAACTCGACTTTGCCATGCGATAAAAAAGAAATCACGCTTAGATGATTATATAGTACATGTTTTGAATGCAAGAGAATAAAATGGGGTTCTATTTATACACAATAATCATAATAGTTATAATAAGAGAAGCAATATTAAATATTAAAATATTAATAAACGTCTTTTATTATTTTTTATATCCTTACATTGTGAAATCCTCCAGTCATCTACCATTACTATAAAATCCATTGCCATGCTTAAGAAAGTTAATATAAGTGTGACAGCAAACACCATGCCGAATTTGGCGAGATACACTCTTTTGCCTAATATGTTATCTTTAATCTTAAAATTCGGCTTTCTAAATGTAATTAGTGCCTGTAAAAATAAAAAAAATAAATAACAAGAACAATAAATTAATTAAGCATGTAAAAAAATCATGAATATATAACACATAATTACAAGATAAAAATAACTTTTTATGTACTAAGTTTTTAAATTTTCTGTTGAATCATATTTAGTTTTGATAATATAATTGTTATTGTTATATATAATGTTAGTGGAAAAAAATAGTTCCGAATTTATTTACTTCATATAAATGACAACCAACTAGAAAGCTGATCTTAAACCTATAAAAGGACAAATCTTTGTACAACGTATCTCGCCAACGCCGAATCTAAACCGTGCCATCGATATGCCCGTGTAGGGGAAGGTAAGAGAAGAAAAATGAGTACAAGTAAAGAAGTACAGATGCAGAAAAATTACACCGATACCTAGAACACATGTGTAAACAAACCTGGTTGTCACACGTCAATTAATTTATTTCTTTGTTTACTTTGCCTGTTTCACTGTCATTCAATCTTTATCTCTTAAAAATACAATTAGTTTTCACATAACAAAAAGGCCTGATATAGTCATTCTTAAACATTTTAACAATTTTATCAGCCATACCAGGTACTAAAGTAAAAAATCATAAATTTGAAACCCGCAAAATGAAGATCGCAAATATGGGTCATGTCAAAACAAATAAAATAACTTGCGGATTTTTTCCGAACTAACTTTCCATACAGCAAAAGTTGCTGAAAACGAATTAAATTCTACTTATAGATGGCTAAATGTATTAAAATAATGCATTGTCATCGTGTTCTGAGCTATTCTAAGAGTTTCAAATGTCTAGCTACTGGGGAAGTTAGGTAAAGACGATTTGCAAGATTTGTACTGTCCATAGAAGTTAATTTTATTTCAACTAGGCATTTGATTGACATGATTCGATTTTTTAATATATCCATACAACAAATAATATACAGTGTGTCCCAAAGTTATTAATTTTTCTCATTTTTGGGTTTCGAAAAAAAATTATTCCCTATTAAGGGTGCTCTCACACTGGATCCGACTACATGCTACTTCCGACTACGAACGACTACGCACGACTTGGTAGTACGACGTGGAGCTCTCACACTGGACCCGACTACGCACGACTCGGTAGTACGACTTAGCTCTACCCTCTACATTTCACCCTCTACATTCAGACTTGTTGGAGACGTCGTCGAGCGCGGTTGCCTTTTTACTTTATATTTTAGTTGTTTTTTTTTATCGTATACGAACATTTTGACAATATGAATGGGCTGTTTTACCTAGTAGAATGTAATAGTTTAGTGTTAAGAAGAAGAAATAGACGTTTAAAAAGAAGGACGGAATGGGTTAATCAATTATTTTTGAAAAGAGAAGAGCATGGTGAATTTCACCATTTAATGAACTATTTAAAAGAAGATCCGGAGAAATTTTTTGATTACTTCCGATTGAGTTTGGACACGTTTATGTACATTATGGAAAGTATCAAACCAGAGCTGACAAAACAAAGCAATTTTCGTCTTGTGATATCCCTGGAATGGTAATGTTCACTTCTTTGATTCCACAAACATTCTCTTTCTTGGATCGAAAGAATTAGTTTTTCAGTATCCATTATTGGGATACTAAACACAAAACTAATAAATTAACTTAACTAACTGATAAAAAAAAAAAACTATGTAAAAAACTGTATAAAAAAAGTAAATAAAAACTATAAAAAACTGTGTACAAAACTGTGTATAAAAAACTGTGTAAAAAACTGTATAAAAAAGTAAATAAAAACTATAAAAAACTGTGTACAAAACTGTGTATAAAAAACTGTGTAAAAAACTGTATAAAAAAGTAAATAAAAACTATAAAAAACTGTGTACAAAACTGTGTATAAAACACTGTGTAAAAAACTGTATAAAAAAGTAAATAAAAACTATAAAAAACTGTGTACAAAACTGTGTATAAAAAACTGTGTAAAAAACTGTATAAAAAAGTAAATAAAAACTATAAAAAACTGTGTACAAAACTGTGTATAAAAAACTGTGTAAAAAAAAAACTTTGTAAAACAACCTAAAGACTTTATTAAAAACTGTAAGGTATGTAGGTTTTTGTCGCATGTAGTCGGACGAAAATCCGAGCCAGCTGGGATCAAGCCGCAGGTCGGAGGTATACGCACGAAGTCGGACGATTAGGTCGGATGCAGTGTGAGAGCGCTGATAACATTGCTAAGGTTGGGATAGTTCGTCCGACTACGTACGACTACGCACGACCAAAATTCGCATGTAGTCGGATCCAGTGTGAGAGCACCCTAAAACTCCTGCTTGTTCTTAAACCTCTAATAATAATAATATTGTATGCAGGGTGTCCTGTTTCTTGAAAACTTAAAAAATGATCAAGAGTAAATCCCCCTTACATATTGTTTAGAAAAGTGGTTCAGAATAGCTAAAAACGTGTAAATATTATTTCATTTTACAAAAAAATAAACAAATTACAAAAACAAAAAAAACTAAAACAATAAAAAAACACTACAAAAATAAAATAATAAGGCAATATAAGAAAATTACAAAGTTTTTGTTCAGCATTAACACTATTATTAGCACAAACTATTACAAGCACCTAAACTGTTAAAATAATATAAATAAATATATATATATATATATATATATATATATATATTATCAGAGTTATAAGATTGGTACAAGCAACAATCGTTACATTTTCTCCGCGTTCTGGAGCCAATAAATTCACGTTTTTCGCCCCCTTTTGGCAAGAAATATATGTGCATGGTGTAGCCCTCAGTATGCACCCTTCAAAGTAGCCCTTTGAGTTTTTGTAAATAATTATGTACACTTTTCTATACTATATTATTCAATTTTTCATTTTGTTAATGCAAGGAGTGATATTTTTTTTTATTTATTCTTACCCATTCTATTTTTTCACCAAGTCTTAGGGTCATTAATAGTCATAGAAACTGATAAACTTGTCATTTATTACCTCATTTTCATCCAAATAAGTTTGTAAACTTGAAGCAAACTAGGTAACAATCCATATTATTTTAAAGCTTATTAAATGCGCCAGTTTTACATGACGTCAAATTTATTCATTTACCATACAAATTAAAAAGTTATGCTACCAAGAACGTTGACCACAAATTTTTTATTAATCAAATCTTTGTATTTAGAAGTTTATAAAAATTATTTAACAAGGGTATTATGGGCAAGCAGCATGACATTTTTAAAGCAAATTTCCTCACCTTTTGAATGGTGAAAACCCCGTCTTTATATCTTTTTTAGATTTTACGCTATAACGTTTTTAATGGGGAAAAGTCACTAGAAAATGAGATAATTGAAAAATCTATATATCTCGAAAATGAAGGTCGATCAACCATTATTTTATATAACATTTTTTGTCAGAAATGTGATGTAGAACATCAGGTTTTTCTGTGTTACACCTTATGTGGGACACCCTGCATATATATATATATATATATATATATATATATATATATATATATATATATATATATATATATATATGTGTGTGTTTTTTTTTAATTAACATTCAGCATGCTTCACGTTAATAGTATTACATGCATTGAATAACATAAATACATTAGTAGCAGAAAGAAAAAGAAATGAAAATCGTTACTGACATTGTGCTCTATAGGCGAGAAAATAAAGAAAATAAAAATAAACATAACGGTACAAAGGTAACTTAATTCTGACTATAATCACATAAATTAATTTGGATAACTACATAGCTAATAACTTATAAGACTAAATACCTAAAACTAAAATTTTAACAAAAAAAAAAAGGAAAATTAACTCCACAATAATTAGTTTTAAAATGATTATTTCAAGAAAGTAAACAACAAATAAAACTCTATAAATTAACAAAACTAACATATACTGGTAACGAAGACGATATTATGTACTATATTATAGTATATGTGTGTGTGTGTGTGTGTGTGTGTGTGTGTGTGTGTGTGTGTGTGATGTATAAGCTACTCAATCAACCCTCCAATATAATAATCTTAGTACTTAATGTTAAAAATTGGTTATATTACCCTAAACACGAATTCAATTGGTATTAATTTGATATTAAACACCTACCATAAGATATAAAGCCCATGGTAAGAAGAGATGAAATACTTGGGAAAAATTAGGCAAAGTATAATCATTAAGTATTTCAAATGGAATGGTGAAAGATACAATTAGCATTAATCCTGTCCATTGTTTGTTAAAGCTGAAACAAATATAAAAAAAATAAAAATAAAAATACTTATAAATAAAGGCCCCCCATACACGATCAAACATTTTGCGCAAACCTGATGACTGGCAAATTTAGGCCATACAAGTCAAACATCATGTTTGCGCAAACATCAAACAGCCCCATACACGGTCAAAATGTGTGCGCAAACATTTTGACCGTGTATGGGAACCTTAAAGTGCTTATAGAGAATTTGAATTACTGAGAATTATCAATAGACGAATATCCTATCAAAACAATTAGAGTATATACTCGATATGGAATTCTTTTTAGTTTCCTGAACAATGTTGGGGGTGAAGATAACGTAAGTAATTAAGGCAAATTATACAAGTAAAAATTGCATTTCGGCTAATTCAATCCATCTCTACAATTCAGAGTTGCTTAACGGTTAAGCTTGTTTTGATTTATTAATCTGAAATTATTACAAAACATTTTGAATTGTCATTGTCATCTTTTGTTTCTTAAAATATCAATAATTTTTTTTTGCGTTCATCAAATATCTTTTTTAGTGAACATTGAACAAGTGTTATTCAGGCATGGAATAAAAAATCACAGGGAAGTATTTACATCCAAGTACATTTTAGGGTTTCGTAGATTATTTAGCATATTTGTTACATTTTTTTTATTTCCCCACCTCAATTTACTTATATGAAATTAAAAAAACAAAAATTAGATGGAAGGCCCTAAAAAACAAAACAATGACAAGAACCAAGTGGAGTGAGGGGTCCCTGGTTCGACCCCCTGGAGGTCATAATATTATTTATCAGTAATATTGACAAGGTAATTCGGAAAATTTTCATCGCCCCATCATAAGGTATTGAAATGCATTATTTCAAAAAATTTAGGACTAGCTGTTATAGGGTGGTTGTGGAGGGGGATGGTTTTTGGTTATGTTTCAACTCATTAAACCAAGAAAGAATGCCACACTAAAAACATTATATATACATTTGTAATCAAATTATCAGCAGCTTTAATTTGACACCCTAATCGAAAAAACAAAACTTGAGTTTGCCACATTTTAGTGAATTGCACAAGCGTATATTACATTTTTGTAATATACGCGTGGGTAAAAAAGTTGCGCCAGTGCAATAAGAGCTACGGACAGACAAAAATATCATCCTCGGCCCTCGCCATAAGAGTTTCGAGAAGGATATTATACAATACCCTAAAAAGCCCGGGTGAAGCAATCTACAAGCAGAAATAGCTAGAATCCCAATGATAATTAGTTCACACATGAATAAATACAAACTAGTAGTATATTTTCAAATAATCTAAGAGGTCCTAGTTAAAAATGAACTAGAAGGTCCTCCTAGTTCCTAAATCCGCACCCCTGAGCCAACGGACTCCTAATACGCACTAATTCTACTTTTTTGTACGCGGCCCGGGCGCGGCGCCTGGTTAGAGTAGGCACTAAATTGGCGAAAAGGCTCTTTATTATTATTATATATTTATACATAATATTTTTTTTCTCTCATTAGAATCAGAATGTTCAAAAAATAAAAAAATTAACAACTCAGTGGTTCCTAAGGTGCCAAATATGCGTCGCGGCGCCCTGGGGACCCATCGCGGGTGCGACTTATATACAGGGGCACCCAAAAAATTACACAATGTTCATAATTTGATTTACATTTTTAACTCATTGCGGCAGGTTATTTTTGTTGAAAAAAATATGAATTTCTCCCTGCAGGGAAGCAATCGAAGCTCATTTTAAGTCATCGACTGAAAGAATTTGACAAAGGGTGTCTTTCGAACTACAGGAATCAGCATGTGCGCCGAGAATTGAAAAAGTTTAGGAACCACTATATACGAACCCATTAATTAAAAAAAGTATATATTCGCTATTTTCAAACTCCGGCTGTTAGAATACGACATAGGGCGCCACGCCTTTGGAACAACTGGAATCAGCAAGGGAGCCGAAAATTGAAAAAGTTTAATTAAAACCCATCGCGAATAATGACGTAACTTGCTGATTTTTTTACGTAGATACGCTTTAATTCTAGTCTAATAAACACATTAACAAAAAAATAACGCGTAGTTTTAAAAATTGGCAATACTTTTTTTGCAATATCCCTATAAGACGTTTATATATAATATGGGATTCCTTAAGTATGAAGGAGAGCTAACGATAAGACGGAATTTCACAAACAATTTAAGATTTCCGCATTTCTTGAAATGTGTGCTGAACAACCGAAGCCATACATTTATATAAATTTCTAACGATACGTTTATTATAATAACTTAATCGATCGTCAAAATAACATTCTTATTATATTAATTTGACCTCATATTGTTATTAAATTAAATAAAATAAAAAACATAATTAACTTACTTCCATATTAGATCTATAAGTAGATGAGTGTTAGACATTTTGTTATGAACCAGTTGTAAATATTCGGTTACTTTCCTCAGCAGATTAAATAGCATTAACAATGCCATTAGAGTGTCGTAAATTGTGTTGTTCTCTGTATCCGAGTGAATTAATTTTTCTACGAGCATTCCAAGGAAGATGACAAACAAGGTTTCCACAAAAGCCGGCCATGGGCTCTTAGTCAGAGTGAACTTGTAATGGGCTATAAAACTAAAGTGAATCGAATTTATTATTAGACATTTTATAAATATAAACATAATATAATAATCATGTTGTAGCCATGGTTTCATCAAAAAATATAGAGTAGAACCAAAATTATTAACAATTTTATATCAAAAAAATCACAGGGAAGTACTTGCGTCCAAGTACTTTCTAGGGTTTTGTAGATGATTAAGCATACCCGTTATGAAATTCTGATTTTTTTTCTTCGATCCTAAGGGTCCCGGGTTCGATCCCCCGGGAGGTCACAATGTTTTTTATAGGTAATAACGACAAGATAAATTACATTTTTTAGGAAATTTTCAACGCACAACCATACGGTGTAACCATGAATCATTTCAAAATTTTAAGACCAGCCATTATATAAAATTTGGGGGGGGGATTTTTTTTGGGGTATATTTTGACTTATAAAACCAATAAAGAATTAAACATTTAAAAAAGCAAATATATATTTGTATCCTACTCTTCAGCAGCTTTCATTTGATACCCAACTCAAAATATTTAAAAAATAAAATTTTGGGCGCACTCCAAATTTTCGCGCACAAAATTGGTAATTTTTAAAACCTGGGAATGAACTCCCGGAAATATCATCGCCCCACTATAAGGTATTAGTATGAATTATTTCGAAATTTTAGCACCAGCCGATCTATAGTGGTTGGGGGGGAGGGAATTTTTTTGGGGTATAATTTGATTTTTTTCCCCTATAAGGAATGCAAATTTTAAAAAAGCATATATATATTTGTGTCCTACTCTTCAGCAGCTATTATTTAATACCCGTATCTTTTTTTTTGGTTTTACCAGCGAAACCCTGAAGGATGTATCAGACCAAAAGCATCGATGTTAAACTTATAATGTATCCGCGAAAACATCTTCTACGGCGAGGCATCGGTTTCCTACGCCTCCCTCCATTATAGTTTTTTGTATCACCCTTTAAATTATTTTTGCCTTATACAAACAGTCCAAAAAATGTTACCGATGTATCGAAAACATCGATGTTTAGCTATGATGTCTGTAGGAAAGCAAAGAATCTAGGCATGTATGTACTGGGGATAAAATTACCCTCTACTCGCCACCATGATAGCCATGGTGGATAGGTAACCTTTGCATTGCCAGTATGGATAGGTTAAAGGTTAAGCAAACCATTAATTTCTCTCTAAACTACGTCCAATAGTTTATACTAACAACGTTTCACGATCGGGTACTTCCCATTGTCAAGTTTTTTACATTCATCACTACACCAAAGAGGAAATCCCACGGATCATTTTAATCCCAGGAAATCCCAGGGATCATATTACGACTTCCTTTAAATCAAATTAGATTCGATTTCAGGTAAAAGATATAAGAAATTATAAATTGGACAATCGCAGTAACATTCATGTAGTACAAAAGCGTATATCCTTTATCCAAAACGTCCTCTTTAGGACGAACCATTAATTGGTATATGTGTCTGCTGCTAAACCGTTAGTTAATAAAATTTTAGACCATGTTTAGTAAAAAATATTTATGACAATCTATTATTGGCACAAACATTTAGATGGATAGGTGTTTACTTCAGAATATGAATTGACGGTTAGCTTTTTGTTGAGACCAGACTCTCGTAAATTTAATAATTACGTTTCACTTTTCCATTTTGATGCCAACAGTATTGAAAGGGTGTTATCGTTGGAAGCAGTGGCACTAAAGATTGGTATATAAGCACTAAGGTAAAGCTGAAACGTTAGCAAATATTATCCATAATATGTATCAAACAGGTAATTTATCTATTTTATTTGTCAAAAGTTGTTACCTCAAGAGTTGATCCTTAGAAACAGAATAATCGCGGTCTTCTTCACCATGTCCTAAAATGTAAAAGCCCTTATCGTCGAAACAGTATTTTTCAAATTCCACATTGCTTTCTGAAGATTCTGTGTCAGATGAATTTTCATCATCGTCGACCCCTTTTCTTAAACTTTCTTTGTAACATTTGTTAAAGTACCAGTCTGTATCGTTTTCATCCATCCACATAATTTGTTTTTCAAGCAATTCCTTGTCAATCGGATAATCATCAAAAGCGCACACGGTCTTCATCGCAAAGTCTTCAATAGAGTAATCGTCAGGAATATCATTTCCTTCTAGGCCGTTCTCCGAGTAAGAACGGAATCCTCTTTTAAGAATTTCGGCGTGGGTTATCATTTGACAAAGAGAGGGTTCTGAGAAATCGTCTCTAGAACCCTCTCTGATTCCTCTTAAAGGCACCCATTGTTTTTCAGCCACTATATTCTGTTGATCAAAGAGGTAATCTTTACTCAACCATTTATACACGGCAGACGTTTTTCTTTCAAGCTCACGACCGGGAACGTCTTCATCAGTTTCCAAGCTACTAATGTTAATAATCACGTGTTTGTTCGAAGTGTCCCCTATCTCACCGCCCTCTCTTGAGTATTCTATCGAAGATCTCCTTTCGTATCTGACTTCTTTCCATCTTTCTTCTTCTTCCATCTCTCTATCAAGCATTTCTTCATCTTTATCATCATAGTATTCATCCGCATCTACGAAGTCCTCTTCATCAAAAGAATTCGGATCTTCCGCCGGGAAATACTCCTGAAATTCAATTATATTTTAGAAAAGCTACGGGGAAAAAATAACTAGGTGTCCACAACACTTCTTTTAGAGCAAATATCTAACACAGTCTCTGTATAAAACCAATAATTCACATGCGGGATCATTAACTCTAAAATTAAGAAAGATCAAAACTAATCACCAACTATTATACTATTTGAAAAAGATTAAAAAAGTTATCAGTTCCTCTAATCTTTCAAGACGATTTTTTACTTATTTTAAATCAAAGTATAAAACGAAATTTGCAATAATGCGATTACTTACCGTATTACATATAAGTTTGTAGGTTTCATCGAAGAAATACGACAGCTGTAACATTTCGTTACTAGTTATTGTTAGTAAAGTTACTTGACATTCATTAGCCCAATAACGATTTTTTAACGTGTAAAATCCTTTACATTCTAAGTTTCCGAAAATTCTGAAAATAAAATTATGTAACATAAAAGTATGCAGTTATGCATTCAAGGTACTAACAAACTGTTTTGCGCACCTTTCATTTTAACTTTAACCTGATGACTAATTACCACGGTCGATATATCGGTAAGTATAGAAATATTTGTTACTGTGGTTCGACCATAAGTTTGTTACTACTTAGTCTAAAAGAAAAAGTGGGATTTTTTGTTAAGGATGACCTATTTCGGCGTGACCACACATCGTTTTCTTTTTTCATTACCGCAGGTGGCCCTTCAACGTATCAAATTGTCAGTATCCCAACTCAACTCTACGGCCACAACACCATGGTCCAGAGAGGCCTCATTTACTGCTCAGTCCTGTACCACAAAGTTATCCCATTGAAATGATTCCAGTAGGCCTTAAACCTACTACATTTGAAATAAGTACTTCTTTATATATAGTTTTTATTTTAAATATGCAGACACTAAAACATTGGTTCCCAAAGTGGGGAGCGCGCCCCCCAAGGGAGGCGTGAAGACAAGTCAAGGGTTGCGTGGGACCTCGAGATCGAGGTAGCTTTACCGTCCGAACGTCTAATGCGATTATATAAAAATCCAAATATCAAACCAGTTGGAGAACCTCACTGACGAATTCAACAGATACTTTCCTAATACAAGTAATGACAACATTTACAAATTAACAATGGATCCTTTCAGTTTCAACATAGATTCTCTGCCCGAAACACTTCAAGAACAAGTTTTAGAAATAAAAAAAAGGTTCTGCTGCCGATTTTGATATAATGGACAAATCGTCGTTTTGGGATAAGTATTACAAAGTGTACCCCAGTATACAGTATATCACAGCAAGCAATTCGATTGTATTTGCCTTTTTCAAGCACTTATTTGTGCAAAAAAGATTTCTTAGCACTTTTTGCAATAAATCAAAGTATCGTGGCTAACTTGATGTTGCTGTGCTTGATTTTTGTTGTGCACTTTCTATAATACTCATCCAAGAATAGGGAGTCTTGTAAAAGCAATACAAGCTTTTTCGTCTCATAAGATCCCATAAGATCGTCTGTAATAAGATGAACTTGTAATGTTATATAAATAATAGTAATACAAATTAATGAATGGTTATTCAATGTAATAATGGTTTATTTTATTTTTTTCATTATCTCATAAAATTGTGAGGGGGGGGGGGGGGGGGGGGGGGCGTGGGAAGATTTATTCTTGACTGTGGGGGGCTTGGTAAAAAAAACTTTGGGAACCCCTGCACTAAAAGAATGTAAGGTATATCTGTACAATAACTAATGCAGATATAAAGAAAACATATCATTTGAGTAAAGAGTCATACTGGCCTCTAAGACCCTTAAAGATAATACAGAAACTTTATATTATCTATAAAATGTTAATACCTAATCTTAACTTTTAATTACTTACGATCCAGGTCTTAGAAGCACATCTCCATCAATGTCATTATAAGTAGTAACACTGCCTTCGAGAATAAGAGAGACTTTGTCATACAGTGAACCTTCAGTGAACAAGTAACATCTCTCATTAAACACCTCTTCTTTAGCCATTGAAACGATTTCGTTGAAGAACTGGAAGTCGTCAGTCAGATAACGTAAAGGTGGTGAATCCTTGATTAAAAAAAAATGAAAATATGTATCTTAAATGAATTAGAAGAACAATTATAAAACAAGGATAGCATTGTTTTAGGTTTCTGTACGAACTACGAAAAGAAACCTTATATAACGGCTCTGTCTGTCTGTCTGTTTGTCCGTTGGCGTCTTTCCGTTGGCATGTTTCAATTCATGAACTACTATAGCTAGGGATATGAAATTCGGCACACAGGTGCATCTCGGCATTTGTGACAACTGTACACTTGTGGTTGATAATATCTTATTGGGTGACATGTTATACATCAATTTAAAGGTCTTGAAGTGTAGAAAAAGAATATGCTACTATTAAAATTTTACACTTAATAAATTTAACTTAATCGTACAGAAACCGGCAATTATCGCCTCACGTACTCACGTGAAGCGCGCCTACTTTTTATGTTTAAATAATAACATAATATAATGTAACATAATAACATAGTATAATAATATAATATAGCATAGCAAAATATAATAAAATATCTTTATATGAAAACGTAGATTTACCCTTAAGAAGGCATCAGGGAAAGCATTGATGAAATATTCAAATTTAAGACGATTAGTAAGGAGGTTCCCAACACGAAGAATTTGTGATTGTCCACTGTCCAGATAATCGTCGTAATTTTTCAAAATTGTACTGAAAAAAAGTTAGTTATTTTTACCAAATAAATATTTTAATTTTTTTCAAGAATTTACTTTAAAAGCCACTCAGGCATGTATTATAAAGTTGTATTAAACTTAAGACCTAAAAACCGTCACAAAATTGATTTTTTTCCTACCATAATAATATTTTACCTCTAAATGATTTATTAAATAATAGAAATTATTATTTAAAAAAAAAAAAAATCTCAATACATATGCGTTTCTGATAGGATTAGCACAGACAAGCTCGAAACAGCTGTCATATTATTTAATAAATATTAAACCATCATTTGCTTTCACCATATTCAAAAGGTCCGTAGGTAAATTAATATCAATTAATTTTGGAATATATATATATATATATATATATATATATATATATATATATATATATATATATATATATATATATATATATATTGCTCAGACATTTTAAATCCGAATATTGCGGACGAAATCATTAACCAGCATAATCGCGGTCCAAAAGAGGTTTTAAGATGGTGGCGAGAGGCCATGAAATGCGTGTGTTATCTATAACCGTCAGGTTTTCTTATTTTCCGAGGGGGGGGGGGCTTTTACACCCACAGAGCACTTAGGTGGTTCCATTGAACAAACCTGGGTTAGAAACAGTCTTCACATTTTTGTAAAGTCTTTGGTCGTTAACCACCATATTTAAAGAGGATGCGGTATCCAGGCCGAAACCTGGTAGCACTACTCTTTCGAGCAGCTACCCATTTGTTTAAACAATTCTGTGAACATTGAACTTGGGGCCCGATCCGGGAATTGAACCAAAGGCTGTGGTCAGACGGACCCATCCAACTACTGACTAAGCCTAATGCTGCTTAACTTGGGTGATTGAATTATTGAATGCCCATCACTCTCTCCAACTGGCTACCCAGGCTCCCTCTTCACGGTTTACTTAAATGCAGTTTTATTGTATAATTCTAACAGATAAATATATTTGACTAATATTATATTAAACAATAATAATTATTGTACAATTATTATTATTTACCGTCCTCAAGAAATAATTACTTGAATAGAAACAACATTTTACACTTATTAATAATATATTTATAATTTTTCTATTTTTTCTTTTTTTTTTTTTTCTTTTTTTTTTGTGTAGTAAAATGAATTTTATATGCACGAATGAAGTAATTTTAAAGGTTGAGAAAGCTTTAGCGAGGGGTTGAAATATCGATTAGGCTGGGATTAGTTATGTCGTACCCAGGCTTGTCACAGGATGCCTTCTCTTTACTCAACTTATAAGAGGGGGATATTGAGTTACCCTCGCAAATAGCACATTTAATTAAACTGCCCCGAGCAAGCAAGCCTTCAAGTATTTCACCTTTCAGTATAAATAAAATCCACTCATCCCCTGTTATCAATCTGCTATGTTAAATTAAAAGTTTCATAATGTTTTTTTTGTAAGCTGGCAAGCCGAGAGCACTTGCCATATCGCTTTCCACTTAACAGGAAACTAGGAATTTTCAGGAGGTAGCTATCTCTTTACTTTGAATCCCTCCCCCCCCCCCCCCCCCCCCGTTCTCCCTCTCCTCGTCCCTTCCCCCTTGAAACTCCCACCTCTCTATCCCAGGTAACTCCCACCTCCACGCTAAAGCTCCTCCCTCGATCTACCTTCGTTTAATCAATAAAACATACATCATTAAACAAACACATAATATAGGTAAATTAAGAGAAGATTCAGTTAAATCGCCCCTTTATAGATAGTGCGAAATAGATTGAACTTAAATAAATAATCTATAAAACATTGAGTGTTGAAATAATTCAACTGAAAACTATAATCAATCTCCTTTTTTTTTTACAAATAATTGAATCAGATAAAATTTAAAATAGTCAATTTTATTTAAATGAGTGTATGTGAAAAAGCGCACACACCAAGGCATTAATTTTAGTTTAAATAATTTTTTTTTTGGCATATTCTTTAAGATTTAAAGACAAGTCCTGATCGACGAAACTACTTTTCTAAATGGTTATTTTAAACTTTAAACCTGAAAGTGATACTCTGATATGATTAGAGAAATAAACGGAAATTGCACACATCAGCTGCTATTTGTGTGAGAAATAAATGTAAGATCGTTACCACACCACTAAGGCTATAGCATCATTCAAAATTTCAAGTTCTTCCAGAGACGATGATAAGCGGGGATGATTTTATTTGTTACCACTTTTGCACAAACGGTTAGCTCAAAATACAACTTGCTAGCTGTCGCCAAAACCTAAATTGCGATCAGTATGTGAGCCAGAGGTATTTGAATTTTACATAATATAGATTCTAACAAACATATTAATAAAACTCACATGATTTCGTCGTGTCCGAAATTAATGTCGGTAGAGTATTTTGCAAAATTGGTGACGTCTTTCACGTAAAATAGTTGTTGACTAAAAAATTTTCTTAGGCTATATATCAAGCCTGCTAAGAAACACAGTTCAATCCAGTGTCCTGTAAAAAAGGAATATTGATTTGGTTAAATATTTGTACAGTGCAATATCAATTTTTTGTCAACAAAATACATTTGTTTTAATGATAAGGGACAAAATCATCAAGGGTGAAAATAGACAAAATTATAATCTCATTAAGAATATATATATTACTAAATACATGTGAGGAGGTTAAAAAATTGCCTCTTGCAAACCAACTATTCTCAGTTTCAAACCTAAGGCGGCTTTACCACAGCGCGTGAGTCCGATTCCGCTTCAGAAACAGCATGGGGCTATTCCTATTGAACGCCGAGCGAGTGCAGGCCGAGCCGAACCGGGCGAATTCAATCAAACATGTTAGCTGGTAAAGCGTTTTGGAGAGAGGGCCGGCTGAATAAATTCAAATTTAAATTACTTAAAAACCATGCTATATAAGACAAAATAAACAGGTCAAGTGTGTGCTAGTCAGCACACAGCGAGGGTCCGTAGGCCACACTATATAGTGTTTAACTGTAAAGTGTATAAACAGTGTTTTTTTAAAATGCTAAAAAGCTTACTTTAAACCATTCTAAGGGTCTGATATTCTCAAAACACACTCTGATAAAGTATTTTTTTGCCACTGAACCGGACAACAACCAAACAAATACATCGAAAAGACCATAATTTTAAAAAAACGTATTTTGTCAATAAAAAATAAAATAACATTTTTTTCGAAATTTCCAAAAAGTGGTATCTTTACTTTGGTTCGAAGAATGTTCAGGATTTTTTTCAGATTTTTTGCACTTCACATAAGCGAGATAGAGGCGGGGGACACGTTTCAAACCCGCTTCAAACTCGCCTACGCTCGCCCTATCAAAGTTATAACCAAAGAATTATATATTTTTGTAATCAGCTCGACGTACCCTTTCATATGATACCCCTCACGGTGTCGAAAAAAAATAAAAAAAATTTAACCCTTAAGTTTTTTACCCTAATTTTTTTGAAAAATATTTTTTTTAAGTCGTTATATTTTTAAAATATGTGGGCAGGTACAAGACACATACATGCCAAATTTCAAAGTGATCGGACGAAAGGTGTAGCCGTAAGAGCACGCGAGAGGACGGACGGACAGACACACGCAGGAAAATATAAGGGTCCTTGGTTTTGCCTACGGACCCTAAAAACAAATTTTTTTTTGTAGCATTTGAAAAGATCTTTCATTTAAACCTTATTCCATATTCCATATTAGTATGTAGTTATATTAGGAGTTTATTCGATATGGGTACTAATATATATTTTTTGTCTATAAATATAAATATTTGTTATTATTTTCATTTTATATTTTTTTCTACTTATGATAATTTCTTCTCTTATTAATATAATTAATTTAATTATAAAATAACAATTTATTAGTGCGTGATGTACAATAATTCAATATCTATATATTATATGATATTATTTTGTCTGTACATTGATCAGAATTGCAAATATTTTGGATAATTTTTTCATTTCAAACATTCGAAAAACCGAATCCGGCCATAACTTTTTTCAGGATGTGTGTGTGTGTGTCTGTCGTCACCAGTCCGACTTTATAGGCGCAAAACTGGCCAAACGAAATCCATTAATTTTTTAGTGGTCAGCACAAACATGTTGCGCATGTTGTAGGCATGGTTTCATCAAAAAATATAGAGTAGAACCAAAATTATTAACAATTTTATCTATACGATTGATACGACATATAAACATTGTATCTCTGTTTAGATGCGTAGAAAGTGATTCTTTACGTACTTGTATTCATTGCGCATGCGCGTCTCATAGTTCTGAAGAATTCCTCTTCTTTACCACGCTAGCGCGGTAAAGAAGAGGAATTCTTCAGCTTTACGCACGATTAACGAGTTTGTTTACATTTAACAAAACTAATTTGCTGTTCTTTTATTAAAGTAACTGTATATATCGAGTTTTTAGTGAAAAACAATGAGTGAATCAAGTGCCTTTGACGAAAATGTGGAGAATAATACTCCTCCAGAAATAATTAATTCGGCACAAAATACAACTCAAGAATTAATGCCATCTTTATCAAGAGAGAGATACCAACTTACATACAGCAAGTTTATTTTTTTCTGTATTTATTATTTAAATCTAACAATCGTAGATAAAGTACGGTACGCAACTCGTGCGAAAACGGCATTTTGCATTGCTCGTGTGGTTTTACTACCCTCGCTGTCACTCGGATGCAAACTCCACACTCGCATGCAAAATGCTACTTTCCGCACTCGACGCGTAATGTAATATTATATATATAAAAAAAAAAATAATAATAAGGAATCTTATTTTTAGGCTTGGACTCGCGTGCTGTGTGAATACGCACTCATTATGCTCGTTCTCGCGCAGTGTGAAAACCGCATTAATCGTTACGTCATCTATTGGACGCACCAGAATTACAGCGCAAAAATTTTGACACAATCATGTGAGCTGGCTTAAAACACAAATCTAAAAGTTTGAGCGTTGCAAAAAAAATTATTATTATTCGTAGGTATCAAAGAACAAGCGATACTTTGCAGTTACCCAATAATGCAGGCCAGGGTAAGTGCAGTCTATAATCAATTCCTTCTGAACTAAGATAAGGTAGATTTTGTCTTCTCAAGAAGTTAACCGAAAAGTAGAACATCCATGTCGGTAGATTAGTTAAGTTAATAAATGGCACTCCGAAATCTGAAATAAAATCAGCGAAAAGTCATTGTATATTTAAATAAATATCACAATAAAATAATAGTTATTAAAGCACCAAGAAGAAATGTAAGTGATTGTACTCTGAGGGAACCATCTTCTTACTCGATTTTTACTCCCGAGGTACATACAAGACTTTATCCACAGAACGGAGAAACAAATAATTGAATAAGATTTTAATTTTTAAATATTTTAATTAACAAAAAGTAAATATTTATATATATATATTTTTTTTTTTTTTTAATAGTTAGACATAATATTAAAAATTCACTAAATAAGTTTAATCACGTTAAAATTAAATTATAGATAGGAATTATTTGAAATTCAATACTAAAATTAGATGGGAGAATCAGCTGGTAGCTGAATCGTGTATTAAATAGTATTGACAACTGGTGTATGTACCTACATAGTGGATAAGTTTATCTACATTTAGACATTTTGATGTCACCTTTAACTTGTTCATTTGTTTTACTGATGTATCACCAAGACAATCCTTGTGGAGGTTACTTGACATGTTTAAAGATGGTGTTATAGATTAAGACATTAAACAGAAACAGAAGTTAATAAATGAAATTGTGTATTTAGCACCAACCTTACATTCTTGTGCTTTATCTAGGGTAACACTGGAGGGAAGCATGAGAGTTCAGGATTCTCTTGTTTTCCATTACTCCCTTGTCAACCTGACTGCAATGTGAACTAGGGAGAAAATTTCACTTATTCTCCATTTTGGAGATCAAATCCTTTTTGGAACACTAGTTTTTGAGGATACGAATGATTAAATAAACAGGTCAAGTGTGTGCTGGTCAGCACACAGCGAGGGTCCGTAGGCAACCCTGCGTATACCCATGGTTTAAATAGTACCCTATTGATGGTGTTTTTTAAAATGCTAAAGAGCTTACTTTGAACTATCCTATGGGTCTGATATTCTCAAAATACATAAACAAACTTCTGATAAAGTATTTTTTTGCCACTGAACCAGACTACAACCATATAAATACATCGAAATGACCATAGTTATAAAAAAACGTATTTTGTCAATAAAAAATAAAATAACATTTTTTTCGAAATTTCCAAAAAGTGGTATCTTTACTTTTGGTCGAAGAATGTTCAGGATTTTTTTCAGATTTTTTGCACTTCACATAAGCGACATAGAGGGGGGGGGGGGGGGGGGCACGTTTCACACCCGCTTCAAACTCGTCTACGCTCGCCCTATCAAAGTTATAACCAAAGAATTATATATTTTTGTAATCAGCTCGACGTACCCTTTCATATGATACCCCTCACGATGTCGAAAAAAAAAAAAAAAAATTTAACTCTTAAGTTTTTTTACCCTAATATTTTTGAAAAATATTTTTTTAAGTCGCTATATTTTTAAAATATGTGGGTAGGTACAAGACACATATATGCCAAATTTCAAAGTGATCGGACGAAAGGTGCAGCCGTGAGAGCAGGCGACAGGACGGACGGACAGACACACGCAGGAAAATATAAGGGTCCTTGGTTGTGCCTACGGACCCTAAAAATGCTGATTATTGAAATAGAAAGATCCTAAAATGTCTTCGAAAGCTTAGATGCTATTGCGCACATTAACTTATCGATATTTCCTGGGGTTCATGAAATCCTATATAATTGAGCACTAATGACGTACTTCACCTCTGCAATGCATACATTAATAAATGCATTTGATAAAGAATATTTGTCTTATTGACTTAATACAGATCTCCAAACAATAAGTGATACCTATTTTGACAGCACTTGTGTGTAATAATAACCTGCTCTAATTGTCGTAGTCTTTTTATTCAGGTCTTGTTGTATATCTAAACCTGTTAGAAGTACTTGTAAAAATATTATCGCAATTTCAAATTCCAATCGTTTTGAACTTAGAAAGATAATTACATTATGGACTACGACTTGGCAGGCCTTAGAAGCCTTTCACGTTTCAAGTTTCACAAAAGATTATTCTTAATACTAAAACTATTTTTATCTCCAGTAGGGGAAAAAAGTTATGATTTTGAATTAGTTTAGAGGGACTAAAACAGGTCTTTTCATCCCTGACTCAAAAAGTAGGGAGAAAA
This sequence comes from Gerris lacustris, assembly GCA_951217055.1. Lineage (NCBI taxonomy): Eukaryota > Metazoa > Arthropoda > Insecta > Hemiptera > Gerridae > Gerris > Gerris lacustris. The sequence continues at coordinate 57,098,958 of OX578285.1, forward strand.
AGTAAAAGTAGGGCGAAAAAGTAAGTAAAGTAGGGCAAAAAAGTAAAGATTGCAACTTAATTATTTTATAAATAGTAGAAAATGTATGGCAAATGTAATGAAGTTGTTGAAATCAGGTTGGCGGCACTGCACTTTTTTGACCATGTTTATCTTTGTTTACAACATTATAACCTGCATCTAAATAACCTTCTATTTGAGTTTAATTCCAATTCTTATTTGTTTTTAATATTGAATCTCTTATATCTGCTATTAAAAGTTCTAATAATTATTGTTATTTATTAAAACAATAATTAAAAACTGTGCTATGGACGAAAATGAGTATTTCCTTCCTACTGGAGATAAAATATTGTATGTACCTCGTGAGTAAAGTGCCATTATTCCCCTCGCGATAATTATCTCCCTCGGCTGCGCCTCGGGAGCTAATTAGAGTTATTCCCTCGGCTGCGCCTCGGGAATTTAGGGACCATGGTTCTTTCGGCTTCGCCTCAAGAACCAACTTTTTCGCTCAGGGAATAATGGCTTACTTTACTCCCTAGGTGCATAAATAACTATTAAAATACAATAGGAGGAAAAATATAAAATACTTTTCTATTTTTAAAAAAATAGAATAATTGGTGCAAGAGTAACAGTTGAATGCGTGTAAGAGAATGTTACTCTCCCTATGTTGTTTATAGATTAGGAGTTAGAAATGAAAACTTATACTACTCAGATAAAGGCCTGATGATGGCCAGGAATGGGTGAAAATTAGCACCAATTATACCTGTTTTAAAAAAAATAGAAATGTTTTTTTTTTAATGATCATCCCAAGAGCCCAATAAAAAAAAGAATATTATAAAATACGTACAGATCAAATCCCTCAGCCAACTCTCCTCAGGAATTAGGAAACAATTATAGTAAGGTATATCGTCTGTATTTGGAAACATTAGATTGACTTCGAGTACAAATGTGAAGACGTAAAGACACGTAAACACGAACACAAGAAGAATGAATATTTGAATTATTAAATACAACATCCTGAAACACATTTAATGCATTATTTACTATACTGTTGATATACACCAAGTATATAAGTATTGATATTATGTAAATTGAAAACAGTTATATATGAGTTTTGGTATTCGTCAGTGTTCGCAAAATAAGCGTAGAGCAGATACATCTTTCATAATATAATTCGTCACTAACTGCAGCCAAACTAGGTTTGAGCCTGTTTGTATTCCATCTGTCATCGTATATATTTTTAAGTTTATTTATGATCAGGTTTGTCTACCATTCATTCTAACACATACTTTTTTATAACTCAGTAGACTTATTAAGTTTATATTTTTGGAGATTTGATCGAATAGAGTTTCAAAGATTAAATCTTCATTACATCACTGATACTTCTAATTCCAAACAAACCTCCGCAACAATTAACTGTTCCGTTTTTTCACTTAAAGCAAATTAGCAAATGCCAAAGATTCAATTGACGAATTATATTTGCCAACTAACATATTGTATGAATGTAATCTCATATTCTTGTATATTTATTATAAAAAATAAATAAAAATAACTTAATAAATAATAGTTGTACTAACCAGTGAACGTATCCTAATCCTTTTCCTAAAATATATTTTATTTCAATCATCTTTTTTAACCTGTATGTTGAAATCAGATTGGCCAACCAGAACAAAGTTCTCAATCTGAAAAAAAAAAATCATTTTCATCTTAGATATCGCAAGAAAACAGTCCCTAGAAAGGTAATGGGCGTTCGAGATGGAGGAGGAAGACCAAGAACTAAAAGCTAGAAAGATGGCTAAGAGATGTTGAGCACGACCTGAGAAGGTTAGGCGTTTGCCCTTAGAGGAAAAGGGCGCATGATAGGGACGCATGGAGAGGCATTGCTTCAGAGATAAGAACACTAAATGGGCTGAAGCGCCGTATTTGTATTTATGTAGATATTAAAAACTTCTAATATAATAGAAACTAGTGATGTGGTAATTAGGGTGGCATATAGCTTCCCTATAATTAGTCACATGGTATAAAACAATAAGATCCCACAGAGAATTAAAGGTAAGATTATTTGGATCTGTTTTGATTCCCAGAGAATTCATATTTATTTTATTCCATACTAAATGGGGAAAACCGAATAAGAATGATGCCAGCATAAAAAAAAATCCCAAAAAATCTGTAAAGGCGGTATTATGGCCATGAAGGCATCCCAGCATGACTAAAACTATCTAAAAGAAAAAGTTAAGAAGTCCTGAGACTTGTTTCAATACTATATATCATTTAATTAGTATAAGAAAAGCGATGATGAGCCTGAGGCGGAAACGGGAAATAATTTGACTGAGATGTTGTGGCAACACTTAATAATTATGACTAGAGAGTTAATAGAAATTAACACAGTAATACTGCCACCATAATTTTATATTATACAAGTACTTGCCAGCAAGTTACTAAAAGGGTTTCTTCGGTCATAAGAATTCATAAGTACATTATTATTATTTACTTTTTTTTAACAAAGATATGTATAAAAATTCACTTTTAAGAAACAAGGTGTGCATTTATTATCCATTACTATCTGCGGTAGTATGCACTAATTTGGTTATTTTAGGGGTAAAATGGCAGCTATTTTGGAAACACGATATATTTTTGTAAACAAAATTTCAATACCTTTAAAAAGATACCCTACTAGTTTAACACCAACCAGAGCGAAAATATTTAAATATTACTAATATTATAATCTTTTTTTAATGAATATACATACAGACATACATATTATTATGAATAAATCGGATTTTTATTTAATAATATCTATTTTTATCTATTTATTTTTAATAATATCTATGAACACTAAATTGATTAAAAGGGACAGCATCTAGAAAACCACGTAATTTAAAATTATGTCTACAGAATAGCATTTTTTTTAATGTACTGATACACTTGCCTGACAGGAAATGACAACGTTTTTCCTGTCACTGATCCCTCGAAATTTGAAATGGCAAAAAACAACGAAAGAACGAAAAAGGGGTTTTGCTGTGGTACTAGTTTAACACCAACCAGAGCGAAAATATTAAAATATTGCTAACATTATAATCTTTTTCAGTCCTTTCAGTCACGAATTATGAAATCGATGGAAAAAAAAAAAAAAAAAATTCATGGATTTGAGCCTAATGATTTTTTTTGATGATTTTTCGTGAAAAAGATGCATCTAGCTTAGCTTGTTGCCGAGATATTAACTGTCCTCTACAGAGGACATGGTTACTTAAAGGTGACAAAACTAATTCTCAAATTCGAAATTTAAATTTTTATTTTTAATAATAATTACAATATTTGAATTTAAAAGAGCAAAAAATGATATAAAAAACAATATTATTTAGAATGGAAATTTAAAATAAATAAAAGGAATTTTTTTTTTCTCGAAATACATAAATTGACAACACATTTTATGCAATTGATATAAGTTTGCCTATATTTTTGCATCTGCTAGTTTCATTTTTTTTGTTCAAATATAGGTAGGTGATCATAATGGTTATACCTAACCTCCTCAATGGGTTTTAGATGTGCCTCTCGCTTGGGCATCTTTGGAGACGTATATATTATTACTTACATTCTTCCATGGTCTCATTTTCGGGCAATAATTCGTAAGAATCATCACAAATTCGTTCTTCTGCTAATAATAAATCATCATCATCTTTGATTTCAGATAGTAATGAATCATCACCTTTGTTAAAAATCGTCTAAATCTCTTGGAAGTTATATTTTTTTTTTCCTTATCCATCTTCCGTATAGTTAGTAGGTTTGTCCTCTGTAGAGGAGAGATCTTTAAACCCTTATAAATTTTAAATTTATTGACCAAATGAGCACAAAAAATGTTTTTTGATTATATTTAACATTTATAAACAATAAAAAAAAATAAAAACCAATAAATAAATTACACTAACTGCCTCCAAAAAAATAAAATTGTGGGACAGAACGAACAAGGCAGAGGTGGTATGATTTACAGAACGAAAATAATGAATATAGCCTACCCCAAGCTATTGTAAATTACAGAAATTAGAAGCTATTGTAGAATTCAGAACTAATCACTTAACATGTATCAACCAATATATTCTATGTTCTCCCTTCCCATAGCTAGTGACAGCCTCTGAAAGTTAGTGTCCTCTGTAGAGGACGCGGTGACCGAAAGGGTTAATGAATATACATACATATTATTATGAATATATCGGATTTTTATTTATCATTTCTGCTTCGTCAAGTTAATACGAAATAGAGAAAGAAAGATAATAAAATTAAGACCGATCTAGCAAACATGTATATTTCCGTTCACTCTCGCTTTTAAAAAGATCAGACGAAAAAAAAAAAAAAAAAAAAAATGAAAGATTAGATGTTAGATGAATTAAACCTGATTAAGATAGATGTAAAAACCATTGTATAATGGAAGTTTGATTATAAGTGTTATACCTGATTGTACATGTTGGTTCGATATACATCTCAGGAGGAATATTGACGAAGGAATCGCACAGTATATGATGTACAACGTAATGCCATGAAGTTGAGGCTTCGTTAACTACCAAAACACCGTTTTTCTTGTAATATGGTTCCATCATATTGAGAAGCCTGCCAACAAATGTCAAAATATTTGTATAAGTCAACCGTAACTATTTCAGAATTGTTCACACACACCAAACACTGTTCAGGAAAAGTTTTTTTATTTTAGAAACTATAAATTATACATTTTATGACTTTAGTCAAGTTAATTGGATTTTACGTCAAATTACTTGCTATTTATAATTAAAAACCTTTCATAAAGAGCATCCAATTTCACCTTATATTAAAATATCAATGGACACAATTTGATGTGTGAATCAAATTTTCGACATAAATAATAGCATTTTAGATTAAAAAATTGGTAGTGCGTGAAGTCTCACGTAAAAAGAGTTTCGTTGGTGTTGTAAACATGAAATTAGTAGTTGGGGGGGGGGGGGGATTTAGATGTTTTTGACAAAATGGCGTAGAAAATTAAACGCTTTCCACAAGTGTTATATATTTTTGTAATCTACTCTTCAATACCTTTCACTTGATACCCCAATCAAAATTTTGAAATAATATTTTTTTCCCCGTGACAGCAATTAGCCGCCATCTTGGATTCCCAGTTAATCCGACCAAGTTGCTATTCTTATTTTTTCTTTGGCCCATCAGACTGCACATTTTGCATATTTTTCTATATTTTTAGTAAGAGCGGAAATAAAGTTTTAGGGGGGGGGGGGGGGGGGGACAAGCTAAATTTCGATGTTTTTTAACAAAATGGCGGGAAAAATTGAACGCTTTCCCTAAGTGATATATATATTTGTAATCTACTCTTCAATACCTTTCATTTGATACCCCACCCAAAATTTTAAAAAAATATTTATTTTCGTGTGACATGAATTATCCGCCATCTTGGATTCCCAGTAAATCAGATCAAATTGCTAATCTTATTTTTTCTATGGCCCACCAGACCACACATTTTGCATATTTTTCTATATATTTAGTAAGAGTGGAAATACGATTTTAGGGGGGGGGGGGGGACACGCAAAATTTCGATGTTTTTTGACAAAATGGCGCCGAAAATTGAACACTTTCCCTAAGTGATATATATATTTGTAATCTACTCTTTAATACCTTTCATTTGATACCCCACTTAAAATTAAAAAAATATATTTTTTTCGCATGACGTGAGTTATCCGCCATTTTGGATTTGAACAGCTGATAATTTTGAGTTCGCTATATTTTTCCTGTGTGCGCGTCAAAACGATCTTTAATATTGGAAAGTTTCACGTTTCTATCTCTTTTTATTCAAAAGTTATTGGAACCGTACAGAGTGACAAACAGACAGACAGACAGACGGACAGACAGACACATGAACGAAACTATAAGGGTTTCTTTTTTTGGTTTTACCAACGAAACCCTAAAAAGCGAGCTAAATTCGCAATTTTTGTTTACTTGTCTCATTCTCGGCTTCTTTGGGTTCTCCAAATATAACAGCTCGAAAATATTTCCAATTTTACATCATTTGAACCTACTGCATATAAGGAACAAATTCTTCATTCATACCTATTGTTAGCATAAGTCAGTAGGTTGATAGGTTAATTTCATCATATTTAAAAATTACTATCGCTACCAAGCTACAATTGGGACTTAAATAAAAATGATACAAATATAGTTATTTTTAACTAACATTTTGTAGAACTTACTTAATTTTGACTCTAAAATTTGAAATGATTAGTTGTAGAGGCATTCGCGGTAACATGCTAACATAATGCTTTGTAGATACTGTATGACATATCTACAAAGCATTATGTTAACAACACAATGCACACAGGGCCGGTGTAGCCGAGGGGTTAGCGCACTCGACTCTGAAACCAAGGTCTAAACCCCGGCTGTGAGTTCGAATCCCAGCGGGGTAAGACATGTTTCACACTGATGATCTCATCGATTAGATGAGTAAAGTTGCCGGATAACCCCCGTCCTGTAATAACCTTGGCAGTTGATCGGGACTAAAACCCAAAAGAAAAAAATAAACACAATGCATGTATATGCAACATAATGTATGTATTATGAATACATAGATTAATTTCGAGTCTTGCCTGAGGTATGTCTTACTATTATATACAAGCATCCTTTAGTTGATTACACGATAACATGAACAGGGCGATACAGCTAAATACAAAATGAAAACATTTAAAGATTAATATAAGTAGTCTAATTACCATTTGAGGCAGATGAGAAGATAAATTACCGCGTAGAACGTATCGGACCTTACGTCGTAAGCTTTTTGAGAACGACACATTTCAATGATGTAGTAGATCTTTACAAATGACATTAGCAATTGAGTCACAACAACACCGAGTACATATACAAAGGCGTCAAATTCGTAAGTACTGAGATTATCATATGCCCATTTACCCATAAATAGAAACAGCTTCCAGATAGACCTAAAAACATCATATATATTGTGTTAAAAATGATACATAATGTATTGATTGGTTATCTTCATCAAAGTATCCTAAATGCAAATAAAGCGTAGATTGAGCAAAAAATATTAAAAATTTCCGAAAAAAGGCGACGAATAATAAATGTCAACAATATATTATAGATAATAATTATGACTAGACTACTGACTTAGCGAAAGACTACTGGCTAAATATTTATTTTACAAGCTTTTATGACTTAAAATAACTACAAAGTATAGAGGTAGAATAGGCTTACAAAAGGCTTAAGGAACAAAGGTAAGGGATGGGATATGAAGTGAAGATCCAAGGCAGAACCCGGTATAGGGATAGGTTAGGTGTAGTATTATTTTTCAACTGCTTAAAGCTAAACATTAATATCCTTATTTTACTACAAATTATATGTACCTTATACTTATAACTAACTAGATTTCACCCCGCGCTCCGCGCGGGGCTTATGCTAGGTATTAGTGGCTATGTTTCCTATAATCATGTAGGCCTAGCAATTAAATTAAATTCCTAAATAGTTTTGGTTTCCAAAGCCTTCTAGGAATAAAATCAGGACTATATTACACATCATTAATTCCATTTCTAAGAATATAATACTCTCCAAATCGTAGTTTGGAGTCTATCTGTACATTTAAAAAATATCCAATAAAAACTAAGTAATATAGCAATAAAAAAAACAATGCTAAATAAATATAATAAATAAGAAAATAAATGTACACAAAACCAATTAGACTGGGAAGTCAATGAACAATCATCAACCATGATGGTGCATTGATTTAATTATACCAGTAATTATTTAATAATTCTAGTTCTGGGAAAATTAATAAAATAATAAATACTCGATTTAAAGAGCATTAGTGTGAGGTGTTCTTAATCAGAAATTAAATCGGTCAACAATTGCGGACTCCATAAGCCTTTAAAGTCAAATATCTTTTTAAAAAAATAAATTTTAGTAGAACCGATAGAGTTACGACAAAAAGTCATACGACCAAAGTTGTAGATCTTTTAAAATCAGTTACTGCTGGCGCAATCAGCTTGTCGATACGACTAACCGTTTAGCCACAATAAGCTTCCAAAAAAACTTTAAAACAGCGAGTCTCTAGGTGGTCTAGAAGTACCCAAACGTTTTGAATAGCGAGTCTGTGGGGTTTGTTTACGGTGGGTCAAACAATTTTTTTTTTGTTTTTTATACATTTTATTTTATAAAATTGTTAATAACTTTGGTTCTACTTAATATTTTACGATGAAACCAAGCCTACAAATTGCGCAACATGTTTGCGCTCATCTCTGAAAATAAATAATCGATATCGCTTAATTTAATCGTTTAATTAGGCCGGATTCGGTTTTCAGAATGTATAAAATGAAAAAGTGACCAATGTACAGACAAAACTTTAATTTTATATATATAGATAAACGTTATTTTACAATTTTTTTTTTTTTGGTTTTACAAGGGTAGAGTGATTAAGGTTAGAATATTTATTGCTTTGGACAGAATTTTTTAAACGTACAAAGAAGGTTCCTATTTCTGTTAGCTTTTCATTGTAGTAGTTGAAACATTACGAGATATGTAGCAATTTTATACAATAATAAATGTAATTTCTACTCGTTACATTTTGAAAGTCCTGGCAATTCTTATTAAAGAAAAGTCTAGCAATTCAGTACCTGTATATGACACGAAAGACAGCCATAATTCGTTTGACAAAGAAAGTACTTGAATTGTTCCAAACGGAGAACATATCTATCTGAACCCTGCGCAGGTAGCGACCTCTTTTATAGGATTTACCAGTATCACCACTCTGAAATTATTACCAAACCAAATTATTAAATGATAATAATAGACATGATTAAACAAAAATATAATTTAATTACTTATAGTCTACATTCATCGAGATGGAGATGAAGTAACTACTGGAATAACTTCATCCCGCGATACTAACTGCAGGAGTCTATAAATTAGTTAGGAATACAAGAAATCTTTTACTCCCCTAAAGTTACTTAATTGAGATACGTTTTGCATAATTCCCAATCAGCTGACTCTACTGCTAATCTAGAACTTAATTATAAACACATGTTTAAAATTTCTGTGTTACTTTTTATTAACCCCTCTGGTCATAATTATCAAGTAGTATAATACTCTTATCACAATATTAATATTTCAGTTATTTAGATGGAGGAAGAGCACTCCGATCACTTTAGTAGATCCTGTAAATATCATAAGATTCTTTTTTAAGGGAAAACCTCAGTTTTATTTAATAAACCTAGCCGAAAGGTGAAATCTACTAGCAAATTTGCATTAATAGTTACCTCCTGCACATTGTCAGCAGGTATTTTAGGTGGTTCCTTCTTGCACGCTTCTGGAGTAACCGATGAGGCCAAGTATTCTAATTTATCCGTTTGGCTGGCCTGATCCCTCCTATCAATGTTAAATAGTGCGCTGAAAAGTTGATCGAAAGCAGATCTGTATACCATAATGTCCTTTAATCGATCAGTCGCCGATTGATCGTTTGTCAAATCAGTCTGCATATAAATTTGTGATCCAGATGGTGGCAAGCCATACCAGACCGAAGGCAAACTTGATTTACCAGATTGCGATAGGAATGATGTCTGTGCAAATATTTTACTAAAGTCCTCAAAAGGTGTAATACGGTCAACCTGAAAATAAAATGCAATCCTTTTATTATCGTAAATGTATCGAGTTATAGGTTAATAAAAACATAGGTCTATCATATAATGTAAGACAAGGTAATAAAACAAGGCCTATATACACTTGACGTACAATTATCGGTGTTGCAGTTTCAGTCGGCTCATTTAATTCTATCGTGGATCTAGCGGGGTCTTCTGAGTATTGTATTAGCTGATTTGATGCTGCTTCCGTATTTTCAGTTAATTTAGATTCTGTAACTACACTGTCTTCGGTTTTAAATTGATAGCAGAACACAGTTCTTACTCCGTATAAAAGTGATGAACCAGAAGCTTCGCTGTAGGTTTCGTTAGTGGGCAAAGATGATAATTCCTCAGAAGCTTTTATAGTGCAGCTTAAATTAGAATCAGTTTTCAGTTGCAGTAAGTTTGAATCTTCACTATATGAAAGAGCTGTGGTTGTCGGTACTTCACCGACGAATTTAACTGATCCTTCGCTTGATAAGTCGATACTCTCATAAACGACCGGATAAGAACTAGAACTTTCTGCAGTGGGGCTATCAAGA